>CM070819.1:14022719-14482719 GCA_036326025.1 Chrosomus eos | reverse complement strand
CATTTTTGCTTCAGTTTAACATCTTATCTAAACGTATGAAATATATTAAAATGACTTTTCATAAAATAATATCTTGTTCAGCCACCCCTCCTGCTTTCCACAAGCGGGAATGCTGAATTCCAGTGACTGCATCCAGATCCTCTGACTCTCTACATTCTCCATGCTGTAATGAAATTCCTTTTCCTCATTCTTATCATAGTGTCCGCTTCCGCTCCACCCTTTAACTCTCTTTTTTATGTTCTCTTTAGTCACATATCAAGTCTCACTTCCTTATTTTCCCGGCGCCTCCTTTTCTTGTCCTTCGGGACATTGTCTTTGGTGTTTTCTCCCATTTCTGATGGCAGAGAGTGGAGGGTATCTGATGTTTGGCCAGTCCAGTGCACGAGGTCCTGCAGCACTCGCACAATCCACATCTTCAGACCGAAACTCCCACCGGTCGCCTGACCATCCAGCTCCTTTCACACAAGCACACAGATTGTCTATGAAATTTAGATGTTTTCATCAGAAAGCTTTATATTCAGGGTTTGAAATTAACACCTGCCAACCAGCCAAAAGCAGGTAAAAATCAACTGTGGCAGGTAACGCTTTCAAATCACTAGCCAATTTGGTGGGTCACTTATTAGTTAATATGATTTATTTCTTCTTTTTTTTTTTCGGCTAGTAGAAGTTCTGAATGGCCGGTAACTTAAAAATTTAGTAGCCAAATTAGCCGGTGAGGGAAAAAGTAAAATTCAAACCCTGTTTACATGAGAAAACATATTTAAAATGGTGTGCTAGACATGTTAACTCCAGCACCTCTTTGACTTCAGCTTCAAATTTCTGGCCATCCACTAGTAGCTGCTCTGTGCTTGCCAACAGGTGTCCCAGACGATCCCTCACAGTTTTCCGTTTTCTCCTATACTCGCTTTCTTCATCGGAAAAATCTGCGTCCTCCCGGGTAATGACATCTTCCAGAAGTCGCAGACATTCCTTGAGCGCAGCGTGTAGGATAGATATTTTTTCTCCATCTGACAGCTGAGGAACCAACGGAGGAATGGATACTAAATAATCTCCGGCAACCGGTGAGGACGGCAGTGATTCACTGTTTCTCTAAATGGGAATACAAAGGAAATGAGTTGTGGTTACAAGGAATCACCAGATGGAAGAAATTGTAAACAAACGGGTAAACATGACAGTGAGTAAAAGCAGCAATTAAAAATAATAAAAGATAGAAGCAAGTAAACTTATTCCATATACAGTCAACACACAATTTCCAAAGGTCACCTAAACTTTAAAACTCCCAAAAAGTTGCTAACTTTTTTGAAAAGATACTAAAACTTAGTAAAAAAAACCTCACTATATTTTAGCCTCAGCTTTAGCCTGAAAGTCTAATGCCCATAGAAGCAAGTAGGCTAGTTGGCATATTATTAAGTCACTAATTAATAATGTAGCACCCTCTGAAGACAGGCTGGTCCCCAGCAAAGCATCTCATTAGGTTGAATAGTAAACAGATGTTGCTCACCTATTTCAAAAGAAAAAAAAGTCTCCATTACATTCCAAACCGCTCCCACGTTTCGGGCTACTTTTCCAAGAAGCAAGCCGCAACTTTAAAGTAAGTTTGAACATTCATGGAAAACAACAAGGAGGTGGCAGTGGACCTGAACAATTTGGCAGGTAACCAAAAATCTATTTATTACTGGAACAATCGCGCTGATCCAGAAACACTTTCCGTCCCCTGCGCGCACCGACAAGTCTTGGATAGCACAGACAATGCTGTAACAACTTCTAACGAAATTCATTTGCTGCCTCCTCCGGACATTCTTTTAACTTGCTAAATGTCATGATGTAGCAGACTTCAGTTTGCGTCACACACCACCAGACCATAATTAGGAAAGACTCAACAGTTAAATATAATAATCAGATTAGTTCTGTATAAATAAGCTCTATTTTTGAGACTCACGTATGCCTCCAGGAGTTGAATGCAGTCCTTATGAAGAAGCCGGGCTAGAGCTGCGGTTCTCCCTGCGTGGCCCCGCAACCCACGACGACCGTTTGCACCTCTGCCAGCCATTTATACTCAAAAACACCTACTATTTGAAAAATAACGTTTGATTCAACAGCAGGAATAAATCAGCATGTTCTTGTTTTTACTAGCCCCATACACTAACTTACCGTAGGCTGCCTATAGATGTTGAATGGCGATCCTCGGGCGCTGTTTCTCACTCCTTATTTGCAGTTATTTCACTGTGGCCAGTGACTACTATCTCGCATGACTTCCAGAAACGCTGTTCACCCGTTTGAACTGAAGAAGATGTAGCAGTAGCTCTGAATTGCCCGTGACTCCGCCTCCTTATGGGAACGTGGTGCGTTCGAGCCTAGGGGCTGGGAATATCAAGACGGGATTTCATTGGCCTGGAGTTCTTTATTTGCAAACTGGAAAATTATAAACAAATATAAAAAAAACACTCAATGTGTGCTTTAAAATCAGGATCATTTACGAGCCTTTGGAATTTCAGAATGACTTGCTTTATAACCCTGCTTTTATACAAGTTGTAACATATTAATTATGCAGGTTATCCATGTCATTATCTTAAATAATAGTTTGTGATGTATTGGTTTGTAAAATGGTAGTAGAGTATTTTTCGGGCCCTATTGGAGGGGTCTCTTGAATAGCCAGTGAACACATATTCCCGCATAACTGCTGATGGGTTGTACGCTACCATTGTCTTAAATACATCCCTGCAAATTATCAAATAAATTGACATTTATAATTTAAATGTATCTTTTATTTTTAACATTTATTTTATAATTCAAAAGTCCATGCTATCAGCCAGTCAGTGGATGCGTAAGAGCTGCATATGCAAATTATTATTATTAATTATTTTTTTGCAGTTTTTGCAGCTGTGGAAAGTGATAGATCAGAACATGTGTCTGCTTGCAGACTGTGCATGAGAGAAGATATAGCTATGCTGTTGCCATATTCCTTCCTCCACTGATAACAGCTGCAACGAAAACGCTAATCTTAAACTTTAAAAAATAAATGTCATTACTGTTATTACTGGATCCAGTATAGATGGATAATATGCTTATTCTGTATTATATGAATGCATCTTGCAAGCTCTTCCACAAAGTGGTGGGGAAAATAGTCCTTAGTAAAAAGTGACACGTCCCATGGAAACCAATTATGCCTATGTCCATAACCACATTATTACTGTTTGAAAAGACGTGTATATCCCAGTGTTATTTAAGTATTATTTATACACTGCAGTAATTATTATCATTTTGATTTGGCTTTTATTTTATATTTTCAGTTAGTTAACAGTAGCCTACCGTAGGCTATATATGCTTGTGTAATTTTTATTAGATTCTATTTTACTTTTTTAATCCTTTTTCTATTTTATTTTCATATTTCAGTTTTTGTAATTTTAGTAGCCTACTTCAAATTATAGGGTATATATTTTAAAATATGATAAAATGTTTAGAGTTTTTAATAGCCATATAGTTTACCACTAACAACACTGATATTCTCATTGTGAAATCCCCAGTGTGAATCTGTAATTTAGTGCATTTGTTTAGGCATGTTGTTCAGATTTTAAATGTCAGGTATAAACAAACCTCTGGCTGATAGCATTGTCGCAATACCATTCCCCGCCTCGCGGTGGCACATTATTTTTTGGGACCAAGAAGAAACACTGACATCCGGATTAATAAACGACTGACAATAGACTATGTGCACGTTAGCATATGCTACTTCCGGCTGCGAAACCGATATGGGGTGTCTAGTTTCCGGTAGCCTGATGGACAACGTAGATTATGTATATTTCTCCAGATGTCTTGGACATTAACCGAAGATTTCAGTCGATATTATAATATAATATTAGAGTCGATGATGTTCATCGACTGGTTAGTGATTTTTCTCCAGCTCCCCAGAGCAAGAGAGAGAAAGGGGTTTAAATATTACATCTCTCAGTATGTCATACAGGGAGTACACATGTAATACAGGGAGTAAAGGTATCCGACGTTGGGAAAGGGAACTAAAAAAAGTCCTCGCTCTATACTAGGTACTGAAAGAGTTATAGGAACTTAGTCCGGTCGGAACACGCGAAAAAAATGGTTATAGGAAGGTTCTAGGCACTGCAAAAGTCCCTCCGGACGGAAAGCGGCTATAGACACCGTGAGTAGTGACTTTTCCCTTGTCAGTGGTTTAAAATATGTAGTTGGATTGTTTCATGTAACTTAGTTCTTCTCCCTCGCTGTGTTATGGCTTTGCTATGTGTGGATACTGCTGGTTACGTTCGTGAGACAGCTGATTAGTACTCTTGTCATTGACCGGAAAACAGTAACGTTACAGGAATCACCAACCCGTCGATCGCGGTCGACAAGTCGATCTTGGAAGCATTTTAAGTCGATCACGAAGAGTTTTCAAAATCAGAGAAAAAAGCCTATTGTGTGTAGTAAATGGTGTTCTAATCCATGTTGCTGTTACAATCACGTCATTTTTGCGGCGCGCACCTTTGGGCTCATGCGGACCCGTCGAGTTAAACAAGGCTTTACGCTTTAACCATTAAACCAGCTCAGCCACAATAAGTTTTTTTATGTTTTAGGTCCATTGCGAACGATTAAACTAAGTTAACGCCGGTCCACTGATGTAAACAAGACGGCAACCGGAAACGAAGTACCCAACGTCCGCCCTCAAGCCGGAAGTTAGCATTTTTCTCGTGCACAGAGCGAATTTAATCTTCAAAAACGACATTGACAAGTATTTTGGAACGGTTTTGGATCACAGTTGTCATTAACCGATATTTGAGTGGATATGAATTCGCTTGTGGGATACGGGGTATCATCCGAGTCAGAGGATGAAGAGAAGGGAGAAGACTATCAGGAGTAAGTAATTCATAATTCACTAGACAAATACATTATCCATACTTTTTAAATCAGTAGGTGTTTTTCATTTAAAAGAATGCCAAGTGTGAAGAGTAGCATCTTTCCACAGTAGAAACCTAAAAGAAAAGTTCTCTCAAAAATAGAAATCGTCATAATTTAGCCTACTCTCTGTAATTACAAACCCATAAGACGTTCATTCCTAGGTGCAAAAAATTATATATATTTAATATACATATATTGTGTGCCATTGAAGAAAGGGAGGGGTTTCGAAATACTAAGGATGAAAAAAAAAGTCTGATTAAGGTGTAGTTTGCACACACAAAAACAAGCAAACAAAAATCTGACATTTTTTTCATCCTTTAGTATTTTGTTTTGATTGACAGAATTTTTGACAGAATGGTCACTATTTACATGAATACAAAAATGGGTACACTAATCATTTTATGAGCTGAGAAGGATCAAGTATCACTTTGACTTTTTAAATAAACATCTTTAATTATTCCTGTTTAGGTCCTTTAAAAAGACGGATTGTGCTGCAAAGGAGGCAAAAAGCCGTAATTTCCTGTTGGAGTCGGAATCGGCTTCCAGTGAGTCTGAATCTGGTCCAGAGAACGAGGATCAAGAGGAGGCACCTACTGCCAATCGCTCCTTTTCTGAGTCCTTGCTGACCCCTACCCTCCGTCCTCACACTCACAAGCTCCCTCCTCCACCTCTGGGAGGCTCCAGCTCGGGTGGAGCAGCGCTTACAGGCAGCAGTGTGTTTGCTAACCCCTTCAAAGTAATTGCTGATGAAAGACTGAATGTCCTGCAAAAACATGTACCTCTTACTTTACAAGCTCGCCCCACCCAGATCGGCGGTAAGCGTATTTGTGTGGCCTACAGGAAGGATGGTCGCTGCCGCTTTGGAAGCCGCTGCAAGTTTGCACATGACAGCGATCTGCAGAGTAACTGTGTGGTCACCTCTGCTAATGGACCAAAAGACGATGATAATGTTGCAGGTTCACATAATCGTGATCCACTGGCTTCTTGTGTGGAAGACACAGACCCAGACGGAGAGAAAGACAATGAACAGCAAAAGAAAAGAAGAGTGGGGGTGAACGATTCTCTCATTCCACCAAAACGTGCACTTAAGCAGTATGCCAGACTCTCACACCCCAAAAAGACATTATAATGCTCATAAATTTATGTGAAAAACAGTCACGATGCTGTGTTATATTTATTTAATATGCTACTAATAACATCAGTCTGTAAAATGTGTAACAATTTTTTTCCAGAGATCATTAAGACAAATGCCGATGTGGTCAATGCAAAAAGAGACTCTTAACAAATATAAGAAATAGATGTCATTTATTTAGGTCTGTAGTTTCCAAAAAAAACTTTTTATCATACATTAGTTGAGTTCTAAGGTTTTGAAACAATAAATGTAAATTTACGCATACATGTTTGTTTGTTGCCTTATGATTTAAAAAATATATACTGTAGTGTATATGGTTAATGTTCAAACTTCTTTCAAAGTTTCTCTTGTACACTTTAGCTATTGTAATTTATTTCTACTAGGGATGCACAATGTATTGTAGTATCTCTTACTGGTGATAGAACATTTCCCCTCTCCCTAATGAAGAAATTAGGTATACACTTACTTTGGAGTCAGTAAGATTTTTTTTTTTTTCGACAGGAAGTAGTATGTTTTATTCTGTAAGTATGCTTTAATTTGGTCAACAGTGACACTAAAGACATTTATAAATGTTACAAAACTTTATATTTCAAATAAATGTTATTTTACACTTATTCATTAAAGAATCTTGCATTTTTTTTAAATTACAGGTTAAAAAACCAAAAACAATTTTCAACATTGATAAGAAATGTTTCTTGAGCAGCAAATCAGCATATCAGAAACATTTCTGAAGGATCATGTGACACTGAAGACCGAAGTAATGATGCTGATCAGCTTTGCCATCACAGGAATAAATGACATTTTAAAATAGAAAAGTTCTTAAATTGTACTAATATTTCACAACATTACTGTTATCACTGTATCAAATAAATGCAGCCTTGGTGAGCACGAGGCGCCTTCAAAAACAAAACGAAAAATCTTACGACCCCAAACTAATATATGGTAGTGTATGTCAGCTAATATTGTATATTTAGTTTGTTTCCACCATTTGTGTTACCTTGCTCATCATCATCATTATATTCTCACTTAAAGTTAATCTTTAAAAATGCTAATAACACTGTTAAATATATTTAGCAAATTTCTAAATTAATTTTTTATTGTGATGCCTAAATTCACTTGTTACATTTGAAACAATTTCTTTGTTTTTAATTTTTAACTTTGGACAAAATAAAATAGAATTTTAACATGGATGGACCATAAAGTTACAATTATTATCAGCTCATCGGTAATATGGATGCATCCCTAGTTTCTACAGTACCAACCCAAGCCACATGATGGAACAACTTTGCTTACACAATGGCTTTACTCACACAGACTACCATGAATTGAGTTATGCGAAAGCCTCTACAGCCACAAAACAACACACATACACACAAAACAGATGTGGTTGTTGGAGGGAACTATAACTGTTTATATACAAAATGAACAATGACAACAACTCAAACACCGTCTCCCTGGTACAGACATTTCTACAAAGCTACCAAAAGTTAATGCGATTACATACAATATATTTATGACTCTATATGTTTAACTTCAGGGCATATAGGAGGGTGACAAATAACAGTCCTTTCCTCCATGTTACACCAACTTCCTTCACTACATCAGAACACGCTGCATCTGGCCGTCTGAACTGTCCGTCATGTTTTGCTCCTCCCCCTGCCCACCTGCTTCCCAAACCCCACCCCCATTCCCATTCTCATTAGTCCCATCTCCCTCCCAGACCACCTGTCTCGTCTCCGAAGGGGTATTGGAAGACTGAGGAGACGTAGATGAAGAGGCAGGGTTACTCCCAAATCCCAAACCGCTCCGGCAGTCAGAGGGCACCTCCGGCAGGGTTTGGGAGAGGTGGGAAGTATTGGGAACCGGGTTGTGGCTTGGGACACTAGGGAGGGTCTGGTTTTGATGTGGCTGGGTGGTCTGAAGAGGCATCTGCTGTGCAGCAGAAACCATTGGGAGCTGCTGCTGAGGAAGACCTCTGAAGGGCATGTGGACAATCTGAGACTGGGGGCTGTAGGACTGCACGGGCAACTGCTGGACCAAAGCGGCCTGCTGGGAGACGCTGGTAGCAGAGGACTGGAGGGGGAGCTGCTGAATTTGGTGGTGTTGTTGCTGCTGCGAGACGGGTGTAGAGATGAACTGTAGTGGCATCTGCAGAGCGTGTGTGGAGGTCTGCTGTGAAGGAGCGCTGTTCGCCTCCTCCGTCGATGACATGGCCAGGGTCACCGGTGCCTGCATGGAGTGCAGCGGGTGATCCTGATCCACAACCATCACTGGACCCACGTGCGTCACCGGGGCCACCTGACCGGCTGGCACCGCAGAGCTCCCCTGGACCTCAGGGACCCCCTGCTCTGTCTGTATGGAGCCCGTGGAGGTATCCAGTAGCGTGGTGACTCCGGCAGGAGTGGTGATGAGGTCTCCGGCGTTGGCGGCCAAGGCCTCGGCAATGAGCACCTCGGGGTGGCTCTTGGCTTTGTGAGCAACCACACTGTCCTTCTTTTCAAACTTTTTGCCACAGATGCTGCAGGAGAACTGGTACGTGGCGTCTGCATCGTGCTTCTTCATGTGCCAGTTGAGGGAGGCCTTCTGACGGCAAGTGAAACCACAGATTTCACACCTAGGAGTGGGTGAAAAGATATTTAATAGATTTGCGACAGAGAAGAGAGCAAATAATTCTAATTCTTAGATTTATTCTATTGACTATAATAAAGAACTTAGAATTTTTTTTGTGGAAAATTATGTTTTTTGACAATTATGTTAAATGTGACGTGTGTAGTTTTTTCAGTTAAAAAAAAGTTTTTTTCCTGCTTAATATGCTGAGGGAATGATTAGGCACTGGTAGGTTTCCCCGTAAATTAAAACATCTTGATGAAGCAACGTTGACTCAACCGATGGGAAGAGTTCAATAAATCTGTCTGAAAAAGTCATTTTGTGTTCCTACACTGATAAACATTTGGTGTAGAAACAATTTTCACTCAGACTTTTCCAGTAAATTTCAAAATTACAAAGAAACAGCAATTAACATAAATGTGAAATTTTGAATTTGAAAAAATTAAATAGTATTTTCTTCTGATCCGCTGATTGTAAACGACGCAATTCGACCCAACGGCGAGCAGGAATCAAGACTAAATTCGTATAAGTGTTTGCGTGCCACGACAGCTACAGATAAAGCCACAATAAGCCCACAGAGCAAACTTGTCAATCCATCTTTAAGGATAATTCCGGTATTTAGCACTTTGAGTTTATTTTATAGTTTGTTTTGGATGAACTAGAGTGGTGGACACAGAAATTTTGACGATGGGTCCTGTCTCGCCTTTTTGACTATTTTAGAATCGCCTCTGAGCGCTTCAGAGTGGCTGTCTACGAGCATGCACAAACATGTCCTTAAAACAACCCTTAAAGTCCGTTTTCAAAACTGTGCAACTCACTGAGTGGTTAGTGATGTTCGTTGATGATTAAAAACAAGTAGCGTAGCGAAATACAATTTCTGTCGTGTTTTATTTGGCATTTTGAAAATCGCATTGATATCTGTTGGAGGAAAGGGGTCTGTTTACATTTGGTTGTAGTCTTTTGCTCGGTGCTCCGTCTCTCAGTAGGCTAACGTGAGCAGAGCAACTGCGGCAAAGTGGTTGTCGCCATCAAGTGGTCAGGAGTGTGCTAACGCTTCAGACTCAGATATCGAGCGGAAGTTTATACGCGATTGTGAGGTATCTGAAAAAATAGCTCCACTATAGCAAATAACACGGATTGAAATCATACATTGCACCGATATATTTGTTTTTAATCGTTAACGAACACCACTAACCACTCGGTGAGTTGCACAGTTTTGAAAAGGAACGTTAAGGGTTGTTTTAAGGACATGTTTGAGTATGCTCGTAGACAGCCACTCTGAAGCACTCAGAGGCTATTCTAAAATAGTCAAAAAGTCGAGACAGGACCCATCGTCAATTTCTGTGTCCACCACTCTAGTTCATCCAAAACAAACTAGAAAATAGACTCAAAGAGCTAAAAACCAGAATTATCCTTTAATGAACGCAAACATGTGAACTCTGACCAATGTAACTTGGATAAACACATTTTGGTATGCTTTGAAATGTTGCCTTGTGAAAGCGAACCGAACCAAGAAAAAAATGCAACACTAACAAATTCAGCCTCTTTTTTGGAACAAAGCGAACGATCTCCAGGTCTTAAAAAGGTCCCTTAGTCTCCTCAATTGGAAAAGTAATAATGTGCAGTAGTGTGTAAGCAGCAGAGATGTGACTTACTGTAGTGGCTTTTCTCCTGTGTGTATCATTCGATGCACAGCCAGGTTGTGAGAGCTCTTGAAGGCGCGAGCACAGAACTCACAGATATAGTCTCTCTGATCTGCAACACAGGGTGCACTTTAAAAAACGCCACCCAACCAAAGACCCTTCATTATAAGTATTTCAAGCTTTAGATGTGTCTGTCTTACCTGTGTGGTGCTTGGCATGACGTAGTAGTTGTTTCTGCAGCCGGAAGAGTCTTCCACAAGAAGGGTGAGGGCAGACGTATTTCTTCTTCATCAGGTGTTGGTATTTAATGTGATGCTGCAGGGAAGAAAGACAACAGAAAGGTTTCAAGTCTAATTTCTGTGTTAGGTATCAGTCAGTGAGGGAAGCGCTAGTTTGCGTTTATACCTGTAAATAGCGTGGGTGGGCCAGAACTGTACCACATCCTTCCATTTCACAACGCACATACTGGACCGGTGGCTTTTTCCTGTGCAGAAGAACAAATGATTTTCAGTTAATGTAAGAAAGGAATTATTATTAATATTTTACTGGAATCTTCTGATTACAAAGTAAATACAAAATAAATTGTGGCATGCTGCCAATTACCACAGAAAATTATTTCAACCCATCTGTAAAAAGAACGGACAGTGTTTACTGTAACACACTTGTTTGTACAGAAAATTAATGGATATACAAAATATACAGTTATTAAACTTTAGAGACTATAGCCATAATCAGTATTACCACACTTTGTGACCAATAAATTAACATTTTTCCATGATTTTTCTATTGGCTTGTGACCGAATAATGTTTTTCACACTCAAATACAGCGTTTTTGTAGAACTGAAAATGACTAGAAAATGTTCAATTCACTAGAAATTTCTATTACTTTTCCATGATCTGTTATAATTTTAGTAATTATAATTTCTGACTTTTTGAAAATCAACACTTGAAATTGCCTGACTTATTTTCTTTCTTTCTTTTTTTTTCTTTTATAAAAAAGGGAAATTTAATCCAGACTTTATTTACAATAGCTTTGCTCCAACAAGCAGACACTACCAAAAAAAAAAAAAAAAAAAAAAAAAAAAAAAAAATTATATATATATATATATATATATATATATATATATATATATATATATATATATATAGGAACACTTATTCTGATAGTCTACTTTAGACATACTATAAATTACTTCGTAACTTCAAGTATTAGTCGTTAGAATATTAGTAGACTGTCTGCAAACACTTTTTCTATGCTCCCCTAAAAGACATTATACTGACTATAAGTTACTTTGCAACTACATGTCAACTTATTCTACTAACCATAAACCTAACATAAGTCTACTAGTGAGAGTTGGTTGAGATGTGGTTGCAAAGTTACCTATAGTTAGTAGAATGTCTAAAGTGGACCAACAAAATAAATTGTAACCATATACATTCTTGCAAATCTGTATTCTAATTAAAAAAGACGGTCACTGCTCTACTCCTGTTTTAAGGCAAATTTCAGCATTCAATGTGAGATGCTTTGTTACCTTCTCTTAGGAAGACGAGGACTTTTATCATCTTTCCTTCTCCGCCCTCTTCTAAGACAAAAAACCTGACAGTTAACATTTGTTTATCATTCACATAGCAGTTGTTTGCAGGAGTGTTATGAAGTGATTTTCTTATGTCCACTTATATTTTCATCACAAATATATAAAACACCGTTACTGACTCACTTCCTGGGCGGCTCAGCACCTTCCTCAACTTCAGCACTGGTCTGCACATCTGTGCTCTCCCCTCCCTCAGTTTTGATCTCTGTCTCGTGTTCTGTTGCCGTCTCCTGCCCTGTAGCCTTGTCTTTCTTCTCCGTCAGTCTGGTGGGGGGTCTGCGCCTTACCTTAGGAAAATCTCTACACACCAGGACAGAAATGGAGAGGGGCATAGGAGACGAGACCTTCATCATACAGAAGTTGAAAACCAAACATGCACCTCTCATACTTAGGATCATAGCTCTGGTCATTCAGGTCATCTCTAAAAGGGACGTCTTCATCGCTACTGACAGCATCCTCTTCATCACTACTGACAGCATCCTCTACATCACTGTTGAACAAACAAAAATGAGCATTAAGCCATATTGAATTGCCCACAAATCAAATGCACGACTAAAATCATTTGGCTAATGCTGTAAGTCAGTGTTTCTCAATTTTTTCACTTTTGATTTGTTGTCATTTTCCAGTTGTTTGTGATTACTGGATAATGATTTTTAAAAGTCATTTTTATACATTTTATTTTCTTATATATATTTATATTTTAGATACTTTCAACTCCCACAAAAAGCAATTTCAGCTAAATGTAACTGAGCATTACTAGAAAAACTGATACTGACATTAGAAATTGTCTTTACCGTGACTTTTTTATTAATTCAATTACCTTTATTTTACTTTTTATTTTTTCCCTGATATGTACAGGCTTTCTATGATAGTGGAAACCCTGATAAGTTAGCTTAATTCACAACTATATTTTATCATTGACTGATTACTGTAATCATGCTATAACACAACATTTATAAAATGAAACAATAAGTGTTTCCAAGAGGTTATGATGACATAATTCTGTCAAATCCAGATGACTACAATCAGTATATATACACAGGTACAACATTACCTCTGTGAATGGGGTAGGTAGTTTTCGTCTTTTGGATCATCCACAAATGGACACTCTTCCTCTTCCACAACGTCTTCATCATACATGCTCTCCTCTTCTTTTTTATCCACACTAAAATATGGCAGTAACAAACAAAGGGCTTGTTACACCAGCACCAAAACAGTAACAGCCATCAGTGTCCTCAAAGACCCCACAAAATGGCTTGACGAGCAGTTTTTCTTTTTTTTTTTTTTAACAAATAGCCAGCTCTGAATCGTGCTGCGCTACTGGCATTTGCTAGTTGGAGGACGAGAATTTGGATATATTTGGTAATGCAAGATACTTTGGGTACATTTATTCATGCATTTGAAATGCATATAAAAGCCACGAAACTTTGATTTCATGGGGTCTTTCATGAGAAAGTGTCCATGTGTTCTCATAATAAATGTGCAATCAATCACCTTGTTCCTGTCTTTTCGACTGCTTTATTGGCCTCCACTGCAAGCAAAATTGGCAACCATTATAGTTATTCTATATATGTACGTTTTGTAGTCAATATTCAGTCAAGAATTTGTAGTGGACCCATGTTCAGTCTACTACATTTAAAAGCTCAGCAGCATACCATAGTCAATGTCCATTTCTGGCTCAATTTTAAACACAATCTTAGGCGAGCCCCGGCAGGTGCGGGCCCCTGAGCGCACCTGCACCCGTCTGCCGCGGGCCGCTGGAAGAGAACACAGTCACATGAAGCAGAATCAGATCACATCCTTAAGGCAAGCTAGTTTACCATTTCTTCCTTAAAACTAACTAGTATCTATTTTTACATTATTTGTTCTTTTTTTAATTACTAGTATGTTGTATGATACTAGTGAGTAGTATCCACTCAATTTGTCACTAACACATATTCATTTTATACTAGCATGTATTCCTTTGCTATTAGTCAGTAACCCAATAATGACTACCTCTCTGACTGCTTACATTTGCCAATGAATTCTGTTGCAATGTGCAACTTAGATATTTAGTAATAAGTTCTCATTAGTTAATATGCAAGCTATCATTACCTAACAATGAGCAATACATTTGTTATAGAATTTATTAATCTTTGTTGACAACAGTAGTTGATTTAAACACAACTGGTCCATTGTCAGTTCATATTAGCTCAGGTCCATTAAATTATATTAACAGATACAAGTTTGGTTTTAGACATTTATTAGTAGAAATTAACTAAGATTAATAAATGCTTGAGCAGTATTTTTCATTGTTAGGTCATGTTACCAGACATATCAGATAATTAATAAAATCCTACTAGTTGGTATTCCAATTGTTGCTGGCATCTATTCCATAATTGCAAGTATACCTATTTATTAAACACTAGTTTGTGTTCCAATTATAACTAGTAACATGTTTAATCTTACTAGTATGGTTTTCAATTTCAACTATACAGCAGCTATTCTTACTAACGTTAGCCAATGGTTGCAACAAGTAAAAGTTATTGTAACCAGTACTAGAACCTAAAAGTAAACTAGCAAAACCAGAACACAAACTAGTCGAAAGTAAATTATTAATGTCTGAGTCACAGATCTCTATAGAATTGAATGGTAAAATAAAGAATATTTTTTAAACAATAACGAATACATTTAATAAATGTGTTTTACAAATCACATTTAACAAATCTAATGAATATATAAAAGAGACTAGTCACTGTTGGGTTACAACAAGACTTATATAATAATCATACAACTGCTGACAATATACAGCCTCTTCAGGTGCTAATTAACAAAATAAATGTCATTTAAAGTACCTCGATTAACCACCGCATCCTTGTTTTCTTCCAACCTGTCATAAGACGGAGAAACAGGCGGTTTTATTTATTATGTCTCATCTTTCACATTCTCCTTCCCAGTGTCAAAGATTTGGCGTGCGTGATTTATTTTTCCCAAACTACTCTCTGAGAAACACAGCTAACGTTACTTTCACTAGTGCGAATGTAAACACTGCAGTCTGCCAGCATTAAGCCTAAACGTGTGAAAGGGGCACAGAAATGCCATGCGCATTACTATTAGGATATTCACAAGCGAGGCCTTGTTATATTACCCTAAAACACATCACGTATATTACAGACTGAAAAGTCGCACGTACTCATCCGACAGGTCGCAGTAGGCGCCGAACTCTCTGCCCGCATCCGATGAACCTGCAGCGGCTACTGCGCTCTTCCTGCGCCGCGGGCATTTCGCTTTCCGCCGGCGATTCGCCGCTGCCTCGCGTGATATTTCATCCCGGTCACCCCCGATATCACTCTGCCTCCACACGGGAATCGTTCGCGTTGACCTGTCCCGTAAAACACGTCCGGAACCCGCCTGGCTCGTCGCAGCTCCGTTTGTTTCGGGTGGGCAAGTCCCTTCGGTGGCCAAGCACCCTTCCCCGAGTCCTCTGGACGCCCTGCACGGGCTGGATGCGGTACTCTGCCCCGCGGATTTCTCCATGGCCGCCTCACTCTCCACCTCCTCTTTGTTGTTCGGGAGTTGCGGCTCCATCATTACTAAAGTTGTTTTTTCTCACTTCTGGACTTCTCAATAATTCTCAACAAATTGAACCATAGCTTGAAATAAACAGGAGACATAAAATAGGAAAAATGTTGGATTGCTAACGGCCCTGATCCGATTGTCAAACATATTTCACTGGACGCTCTTACGTCTCTTTGCAAATTTTGTGCAAAAATGTAAGTCGTATAAGTCGAAATTTTAGTAAATCATCTCTATAATAACTGTGCAAAATTCATTTTAAAGACCCAGACCCTATTTTAAGTTCTTAAAGCTATAGTAAGCCACGCTGTTAGCAGGGCCCACTACGGTTGCTCTTTGTTGCGTCTCCTTTAGTGGAGCTGAAGCCGAAGACGAGCTCAGCAGCGACACGCAGCGCTACGGCTGTACGTGTGCCAGTTTTCACTGACCTACGAAAGTTACTTTGTGAAATACAAATAACTAACGTCGTTCCAGATGAATATGTCGCAGTCAGCTTTTAGGCGTTGTTGTCCTTTTAATTTTGTCTCTTAATTTTTTTTCTGTTGAAAGATAAAACAGTTAAATAAACCCAAACGTTTACTATGCCTTCATTTAATTCAAACTTATCTTTTTTCCTGCTTTTCAAATGCATTTTTTATGTCCGAATTTTATCGTTTTACTAGTCTTGTCCCCCAGAGGACCCAGACATTCAATCTCATGAGTCATAATCCATTATAAAACTTTGAACTGTTTTAACTCAAGTTTAAAACGTTGATGATCAGCCAAAGAATGAAGTAAATATTTCAATATTTATTTTGAGAAGCGGTCTACCGGTCATTTTCGGAGCACTTCATGCTTTCTTCATTTTCAGAGCACGGATTTGCACCTGCCCACACTGCCAAAAGAACCAAAACCTGGTTCAATGACCATGCTATTCCTGTGCAATTACTGTGTGATTTCAGTTAATATTATTCTAATATTCTGGGATTTTGATTTTGTGGGTTTCATAGCCTAATCCATAATCATAAAAAATCTAACAAATAAAGGCTTGAAATATATCACTTTGCATGTAATGAGTCTATAATATATTAGTTTCACCTGTTAAGTTGAATTCTTGAAATAAATCAACTTTTTGATAATATTCTAATTATATGATCAGCACCTGTATATAAATACATGGCATTTTACATAATTTGAAGGGAACAGAACGGGGACATATAGGCCATGTCTCACAAACTATACGGGTTTATGCAATTTTGTATGTCGGTTTCAAACACCAAAACGGTCTTAAAGTTTCATATGATTAAAGAGACTATAACCCTATACCTCCCTTTTTAGGGTGCGACTGGACCTTCAAGCTCCACCCATCGTCTCTGAGTCTGCAGTGAGCAGCTTGGTCCGTGTACGTTGCGTTCATTCGTTTTTCGATTTAATATTGAAAGTAGAAAAATGGGAAAACGGCTCATTTATTCATTTTTCGTTTTCCCAAAAAAATAAAAAATGAGAATTCGGCTTGATTTTTATATTTTTATGTTCAGGGATAGAAAATGGAAAAATGGCTTGAATATTCGATTTCCACGTGTGGGTGCGCATGAAACGCCCCTTTCCGCTGATTGGTCAATCAAAGATCAACGCTTTCAGTTCTTCCACAGTCCTCCGCTGCTGGACGGATTCTTAAAGTGTTTATTACAAATAAACTCTCTCTCATCCAACAACCAGACTAATGCTTGACACCAATCGCGCTGGGCAGGGCCGGTTTTCTTCTTGATAGGCCTGGATTCGACAATCTACACTAGAGAAATATTAGCTGATTATTTCAGAAATATTATGTCGATTATCACATGACACATCATTAGCCTACTTGGTGACCCACTGACAGCGCGCAGACCAGTATCCATTTAAGTGTAAACATGCAGGAGTCATAACTATTATTTTAGACTGCACATTGAGTTTTGGACAAGGGATGAAGCTGAAATATGATAGATATGAAAAGATATAAATTGCATTATTTAGTGTCCATGTCACAGCACATCTATTTTGGTTGTTATTCTATTCGTTTTTTTTGTTGTTGTTGTTTGTTTGTTTTTCATAGCTTACAGCTTTCATAGCTTATAATCATGTTTACCTATATTCTAATATTTTTTTAAATATAGGCTATTTGTCATCTTTTATAAAAAAATATTGGAAATGTAATCGACTAAATTCAATTCGAATAATAAGACAATAAGCTGTTACCAATCAATTTAAATTAGTATCTTTTTTTACAGTCTGTATCAACCAAAGAGGCTGCATCTGAATTCTGAACTGGCATGACCTATTAGCCTACTATTACCTGTTTAAAGCTGCTTTACACAGTAATTACAATTACATAGTATTATGATATTAATATTTTAAATATAATATTTTGAATGGCCTTTTAAATATGAAATTAATGACAAAATGAAACAATACTTATATGAGAGTAAGACCCCCAGTAGGTTGCAGCACGTAACTGTCTTAATAGTCAGTCAGTGAGTCATTCATTCAACCAACTCGTTCAAAACGCTGATTCATTCATGAACCAATTGGCTTCTTTCAGTTCTTCCACAGTTTAACAGTTTCCACAGAATAACAGTCCTCCGCTGCTGGACGGATTCTTTGACACAAATCGCGTTGGGCAGGGACTAGAAATGGTTTTCTTCTCTACGTGCCCAAAAAATACTCGGCTGACTCACTTGAACTCGATTCTTTGAACAACACGGTTCAGTGAATGATTCAATGTCCCATAAACAGCCAATTGGTTCATGAATGAATCAGCGTTTTGAACGAATCGGTTTGAATGAATGACTCACTGACTGACTATTAAGACAGTTACGTGCTGCCACCTACTGGGGGTCTAACTCTTATAATATTGTTTCATTCTGTCATTAATTTAATATTTAAAAAGGCTATTCAAAATATTATATTTCAAACTTTAATATCATAATACTATGTAATTGTAATTATAAACGATGTCAAATAGCCTATATTTAAAAAATATTAGAATAATTGCCCTTGCAAAGGTAAAAATGATTATATAAGCTATGAAAGCTATGAAAAACAAACAATAACAACAACAAAAACTAATAGAATAACAACCAAAATAGATGCGCTGTGACATTTTCATATCTATTATATTTCAGCTTCATCCCTTGTCCAAAACTCAATGTGCAGTCTAAAATAATAGTTATGACTGCTGCATATTTACACTTAAATGGATACTGGTCTGTGCGCTGTCAGTGGGTAACCCAGCTGTGAAGTAGGCTAATGATGATGGGTCATGTGGGTGCAGATGCGAGATAATCTTCATAATATTTCTGAAATAATCAGCTAATATTTCTCTAGTGTAGATTGTCGAATCCAGGCCTATCAAGAAGAAAACCGGCCCTGCCCAGCGCGATTGGTGTCAAGCATTAGTCCGGTTGTTGGATGAGAGAGAGTTTATTTGTAATAAACACTTTAAGAATCCGTCCAGCAGCGGAGGACTGTGGAAGAACTGAAAGCGTTGATCTTAGGTTGACCAATCAGCGGAAAGGGGCGTTTCATGCGCGCCCACACGTGGAAATCGAATATTCAAGCCATTTTTCCATTTTCTATCCCTGAACATAAAAATATAAAAATCAAGCCGAATTCTCATTTTAATTTTTTTTGGAAAAACGAAAAATGAATAAATGAGCCGTTTTCTCCTTTTTCTACTTTCAATATTAAATCGAAAAACGAATGAACGCAACGTACACGGACCCAGCTTGTTTGATCTTGCAGTGGCGTCTTGTCTCCTGTAGATTGCAGTCTACACCAGATAACCCTTCAAGCCTATAAGGAAGTTTTATTGAGTAAACGAAACGGTCCTTGTTTTGACAAGAAAAACGAAACCCAATTTACATACTTGCACGTTGTGCTCTTCATTTAGAAGTAGTTGTAACTTAATTTTACATCCATTAAAGAGAACCGTTTATACTAACTTAATATTTGCATTGAAAGAAGAAATCTAAAGTAGTTGTTAAATGACAATCGAGTGTTTTGTGTGATTTTAAAGAGATCGAGAGACAGTATCCGTTTAGGGTAGGCTAGATACAGCTTGATTTATAGATGTAGCAAAGTGCATGGTGTGTAGGCTATTTAGATTTCAACTTAATGCATGCATAGCCTTGTTCGTGATAAAAAAATTCATTTTATCATTTTCATATATTTTGAATGTATAGTAAGAACAACAGTTTTTTCCATGATTTTTTTTATAGCTGTGCAGCAGGACACTTGTCGTGGACCATCAACAATGACGACCTTAAAGTCTTGGATCTCATATTTACTGGTGGTTTCTATTGTTGCAGCTATTGCAATAGGTATTCAGGTATGCTTAAATGTATATTTTCTAATTTTTTTTTACTGTAAGCTGATTTTCTTTTTTAACGTATTAAAAGTGGCCAAATGTCATAAAATGTATATAAATCAATTCTAGATTTTCAAGCAACAAAAACTGGATGTTGATGCTATAGGTAAGGCAGGCCTACTTATTTTCTTTTTGATATGTATAAATATATTACAAATTAAGCTCTGTTAAGAAGTGCTTAATGTTAAGAAATTAAGAAATGGCAGAGAAATTTCCTTGATTTAATTTTTTTTAATTATATTTTATTATATAAAGTATGATATTTTTTTTTACTTTGAGCATGGAGCTATACGGAGCATATAAAACAAAACAGCTCATTGGACAAAATGAAATGTTATGTTGTAGTAGTTATGAATTTTAGTTCAGATTAACATTTGAGGACAGCAATTGTATTCATAATGTCAAAATAAAACCGACGTAATGTTACTTGAAAGCATTATAGCCTAATATTCCTGCCAAACTTCCATGGTTACAGTTAGTGTTACTACAGTAAATCCATGGTGAATGTTGCTGATCTGTGGACACTGAATAAATCATTCATGGCACAATGTTTCTGGTTTCCACGTCAGCGCTGTTTGATCCGTTAATAACGGAGAAATGTGAATGTTTCTCACTAGATCTCGCAGCAATGTTATTACTTCAATAGCGAATTCAAATGCTTTCTTTACTGGATGTCTCAGCGCTGTGTAATAACAGTCATAGACAGTAAAAGAAATGGACACAGCGACCCCATAGACTTCAACGGAGAAAAGTGAAGTCAATTAGAAGCACTCACTTCCTGATAGCCAAGCGCACTGCGCAGGCTCAAACTGAGCTTGATGACGTAGATGTGACGTGAGCAACCTGACTGACAGTTGTACGTCTTCTAGTGGCTGTGCCAAGAGGAATCTGAATCATTCCCTTCTGAATCTTGCAGAGCCGGAGATCGTGAGTATTAGCTGTGCATGAGCTCGCAGCAGGAGCAAATTTATGAATCTCTATGGGCTTCTCCCTTGACTTTATGCCTCCACGTCCCCCCGATTGTGCGCGAGCTTCTACTTCTGTCTTTACGGTAATTTCTCTATTGTGCGACAGAGAGTCGCGTGTTATGACGCAATCGTTAGCCTATTTGTACAAAAGCTGCTTCTACTGGGCCATAACGTAAGATACAAGGTAATGGAGCCTTTTATACATTGTCGTGTTTCATTAGAAATAAACAATGGACAAATGGAGTCTTTAAACGCCTCAGATGTAAAGTTATTCGCTGTCAAAGTGACGCCAAAATGAATGGGAGTCAATGGAATGCTAACAGCAGGTGAAGGCTTGCTAGCCAATGGCGGCCCCCGGGGAGACTTCAGTTTCCGGCTGGTGGATTACCCGATTACCCCCTTGGTAACAGGGCTGCTTAATCAAGATCGGCTCGCGCTGCATTGGTCCAAACTGATAAACAGTCCGTCAACCACATAATAACGAGTAGCTCAGTTTCGTTCCGCTTAAATTACATTTGCCATTTGATGTTGGGCAATGATGTTGTGGTCGCGCCAGCATCTCGAGTGCACTTGCCACGCATGCACAACGCATCTACATTTGAAATAACCATAACGAAAGTTTGGTCGGCAGGAAAAATGGTCAAACGAACCGTTTGGTTTGAAAATGCGTACCGAAAACCGAACCGAAAGCCTCGATACGAATACGTGCATCGTTGCACCCCTATTGAAAATGCTAAATATTGGTGTATGTCATCATTGTTTTACATAAATGTTTGTAAATTTAAATATATGAGTTTGAAAAAATGCTATAATTCTTGTTAATGTACAGTGTATCAGACAGGAGATCCACTCCGCATTCTTCTGGTTGGAAAAACAGGAGTGGGGAAAAGTGCAACAGGCAACACTATCCTGGGACAAAAGTTTTTTGAATCAGAGATTTCAGCCTCCTCTGTGACTGGACATTGTGAAAAGTTTCATGCTTTAATAAATGGCAGAAAAGTATCTGTCATTGACTCTCCAGGTCTGTTTGACACCAGCCTAACTACAGATGAGGTCATTGACAGGATTAAACTCTGTATTCAACTCTCTGCTCCTGGTCCACATGTCTTCTTAGTTGTGATTCAGCTGGGCAGATTCACGGATGAAGAGGCAGAAGCGGTTAGAATCATTCAAGCAGTTTTTGGTGAGGAATCCTCCACATACACCATGGCACTGTTCACTCATGGAGATCAATTGGAGGACAAGAACATTCACACATTTGTGCGGGACAGCCCAAAACTGCTTAGTTTCATCAGAACTTGCAGTGGAAGATTCCATGTGTTCAACAATAAAGAACAAAATCCTGAACAGGTCATTCAGTTGCTCGACCAGATTGATAAAATGGTCACTGGAAATGGAGGGCAACATTACACCAGTGAGATGCTTGAAAGGGTAGAGAGAGCGACTGAGAAAGAGAAACAACGTATCCTGAAGGAGAGAGTGGAGCAGAGACAGAGGGAAATAGACGCTTTGAGGGCTAAACTTGAAGACGAGGCATATGAAAAAGCATTAAAAAAGTTAAAGGGGTGATGAACTGAGAAATCAAATTTTCCTTGAGCTTTTGACCAGGGGCGGCGTTTGCGTATGGCAGAGTATGGCCATTGCCATACCCTAGCAGTCAGAGTTCAGATAAAACATCAGCTGATGATGATGATGCTCGTTAAAGATTTTAGAAGGGCTTTTTAAACCCCCTAAATTTTCACCCCAGCCCCCCCAAAAATGTGCATTTCGTGATCGCTCAGTCAGTCGTCACCTTTAAAAGTCATTAAAAAAAAAGCTCATCTCAACCGGCTTCTCCGCAGCGTCAGCGTCAGAACAAAAGCAGATGAAAACGTGCATGCATTTATTGATAGACCGTCTAGGCCTATACATCTGTGTAGTTCTTTGTTTGTCATAAATGCAGTTTACATTAAATGATGCTGGAGTAATTAAACACGGTTTCCCACTGTAAAATCTGGGCTTGTTTATAAAATATTAATTTCATATAAACGAGTCTTAATTTCTTCACTTGCAAGAAATAAAGCTTTTATTTTGGAGATCACCATGCTGATTGCGTGAGCAAAGTGTGCACTTTTCTTTAAATCACGCAGCACAAACAGAATGGCTATATAGGCTACTTAATTACAGTCTTGTGCTGTTTTATAAAGGCACAAAGCCATATCACGGTTTCGGTGTTGGGAAAGGGAGAAGAGAGAGTTCGGCAAAAGGCGGATTCGAACTCGTGTCAAACGCGTCAAAAGCTGCTTTCTAGCAACTCACGACGCCCTCGCCCTACGCCACTGTAGATATTCAGTGTAATGTATCTTTTTGCTAAAAAGACAGGCACGTAGTGCAAATGTACGCTCTCAACTCACGGTCATTTTACTGTATCTGGTTTTGTTTGTTTGATAACGGTGTGGACGGAGCGTGGTTTTAACGTTATGCCAGAGGGAATGCCATACTCTAGGTTTTTG
Source organism: Chrosomus eos (assembly GCA_036326025.1). Classification (NCBI taxonomy): domain Eukaryota; kingdom Metazoa; phylum Chordata; class Actinopteri; order Cypriniformes; family Leuciscidae; genus Chrosomus; species Chrosomus eos. The sequence continues at coordinate 14,459,441 of CM070819.1, read as the reverse complement.
TGAAACGCCGCCACTGCTTTTGACATCTAAGAGGTCATCATATTATAAGAATATCCTGTAAGTTTCAGAACTGAAAATGTCCTTGTTAGTCCAATAAATGCTTTTATTGACACCAGGCTCAGCAAATGACTCATTTTTTAATGTGGGGAACTATGACGTCAAAGAGGATAAAACACCACCCCCGCAGATGAAGATCAACGCCTGCTTCAACACGGCCGGTTTAGCCCCGCCCACCGATTCGCGCATTACACGCATAGCTATATAACATAGGCCTCGTGTCGTGATGACAAACCGGATCGAGCTACCGAGCAATAAACATGCCGTTTACAAAATATTGTGCAGTGCCTGGTTGTAGTGGTGGGCAGATCGAGGCTTCGTGAAGCAATGAAACAGTTGAACCAAATGTGCCATGGTCACTTGCAGGTGTTGATCTGAAACAACCTTGACAACAAGCCATTAAAAAAAGTTTTTTTAATTTTTTTTTATTATTGTAGTTATTTTCCTAATATGTGAAGCTTGTAACCTGGGGCCTGTTTCAATAAGGAGGTTCAACCAACTCTGAGTTAAAACTTGAACTCTGAGTTGACTTACCCTGAGATGGGAAACTCTGAGTTTTCGGTTACAGAACAGCTGAAATGAGTTGGTTCAATCAACTCTGAGTTGACTGACTCTGAGTTAAGAGCGTGCACCACAACTATAAAAAGCCATTATCAATGGAGCGCAGATATTATGAGTCACCATGGCAACAGCGCCAGACAAAAAGAGGTGTTGGGTGTAATTAATTACCAAGTAATCTATATATTGTTATTTAATTAAAGGGATTACTCTTAATTCTTCTGTAATTTAAAATAAAATATGATGCAATTACATTAAATAGGCTACTGCATAGACTATAGACCAATTCTGTATAAAACAATAGTGGATTTAACATTTTTAAAATGTATATTTTTTTTATGTAACCTTGCAGTTTCTTGTCTCTCCTTGTATTGTTCAAGTGGTTGAGGTTGATATAGGATTTAGTAATTAGTAATATGTAGTAGACCAATACTTTCTAAAGATAGTAATTATTACATTAATCTATAATTACACTGTTGAAGATGTCATTTGTAGTAACTTACTGTTATAATATCAGAGGTGAAACTGGAAGAATGTTATTAAAGTAGGCTACTATTACTTTGATACATTTTTACTTAAGTACTAGTCTAAAAAGTACTAGTCTAAAAATCTAGTCAAATAAAAGTAAAAAGTAGCTAATTTAAAATGTGAGTAAAAGTTGCTGAGTAACTTGTTTAACAGTGGGGTGGGGGGGGATCTCCCATGTAGGGTTTATGGGGGACTCTCCCATGTAGGGGTGGGGGTGGGGGGTGGGAGGGCTCTCCCATGTAGGGTTGGGGGGGACGAGACTCTCCCGTGTAGGGTTGGGGGGTGGGAGACTCTCCCATGTAGGGTAATGAGACTATCCCATGTAGAGACTCTCCCATGTAGGGTTGGGGGGGGGGGGGCTCTCCCATGTAGAGACTCTCCCATGTAGAGACTCTCCCATGTAGGGTTGGGGGGGGGGGGGGGGGGACTCCCCATGTAGAGACTCTCCCATGTAGGGTTGGGGGGGGGGGGGGGGGGGACTCTCCCATGTAGGGTTGTAACGTATGAGAGTTTCACAGTATGATAACCGTCTCAGAAAATATCACGGTTTATGGTATTAAACAATTATTAAATATATAAACTGCATTATTAAATTACGGTTATTATTATCATCAGTAAAAATGACAGTTAAATAAATTAAACATTTGTTCAATAGAACATATCTAATCAACTAATTTCAATAATTGATTATGAATTAGATTAACATCTTATTTTTTTTATCATTAATAACTTATTAAATTATGTTTAAAAAATAATTGAGTTCTATGCAATGTTTTTTATTCCGATTTTTTTTAATGATTTAATACAAATATATTATCAAAAACGGTTGTAATCAAATAAAAGTTTAGCAAACGTTTTAATACTTTTATTTTTTGGCAAAGTGCTGCAAAACAGATTTAGTCAATTAAACCATGGACAAACAATATAAATTCCTTAAAGAATGTGTAAATACATTTTAGTATTATTGTTGGTGTTTAAACACCACTTCCTCTTTAAAAAAGGGGAGGAGACCGCAATAAACTCTGGGTTTACTGAAGAAAACCTGCTCCTGACCAGGTTAGGTTCACAGAGTAAGTTACCATGGTAACTGACTCTGAGTATAAGTTACCTCTCTTTCAGAAACAGGCTTGACTTACTCTGCTTTCTCAGGTTTGACTTACCTCACTTTCTGAAATGGAAAACCCAGAGTTTCCCTCATTTCAGGGTTAACATACTCAGAGTTTTCATTTAACCTCCTTTCTGAAACAGGCCCCTGGAGGCTCCTCACTGTGTATAATGTTATTTTGGTCCTGAAAAATGAATATTAATAAAAGAAATGAAGCCACAATACCTCACTTTTTAATAGATTTTTATTCAAAAATATTAATTTCTCTGCTTTCGAATGACTTAGCCTACTTCTTTTTAACAGATAATTTCTCCAGTCTTTGAAAAAATCCTCTCACAAAAAAACCCACGAGATCAAGATGCATTGACTTCACTTTTATACAGATGTGCGATTGTGTGTTCTGTTCCCGACCCTGTCAATCAAACGCTGAATCGGCGGAGCTTGCCACCTGTCGAAACACTCAGAAGCTTCATTTAGCCGAAGTCACGTGACATGGGTGTTTTGAATCACGCTTCGGATCAGTGTTTCAAAACATCTGCGCTTCGGGATCTCGCAAAGCTTCGGAACGTCTGTTTCGCGTCAGCCATCCTTACCTGGATGTGGAAGAAGACAGTCGCTGCATAAGCTTCCTCTGGATTCCAATAGGAATGCTTGGTTAAACTTTATTTTCAATGACGTTCCAGCTGATGTGGGTAAAACATTGTCCGTTTGTTCGATTCATTTCACTGAGGATTGTTTTGTAAACAAGACACAGGCCGAGACTGGATTTGCAGACCGATTAAAGTAACACCAAGTAACTTTTCCTCTTCGGTCGCCCTACTGGTTGGAAACGAAATTGTCCATTGCCGCTGTCGTAAATAATTTAGCCTACCGTCGCACGCACGCTCGCTGTTTATCCAGCACCGGCTTTAGAATGAACGATGTCCACAGACAAGGTAGGGTATGTTACATGATTTAATGAAAGGATGATGTATTGCGACATCAGAAACGAAGAAAAACGAAATAATGACTATTGTAGCGCTTGAAGTAAAGCAGTCGAATTTTGTAGTTCTTTTTGTGGTCGGGTTACTACCCGAACCCCGAAGTTACATAGTGCCAGTAAAAGCGACACAGACCCCATCAGGCGATGGCAGAAGTGCCTTTCACCCTGTTACAACTTGATGAACCACTGATAAGATTTTGGAAACATTATTTTAAGGTAAACAATGTTACATAGTGTTGCTTTAAGATTAAAAAACGATGCTGTGCCTTCTATATTGGATCCGACAGGAATGGTGCAAAACACTTATGTGAGTAAAATTTTTATTTAAAAAATAATAATAATCTGATAGGCTAGTATTGCATTGTTACAGGTCGTTTGATATCTAATAATTATGTGTACTTGTGTATCAGTCTAATCTGACGAGTGAGTTGAAACTCATTATAATATGCAAAACTGTTATCCACTCACAGCAGTGGGCGTTTACTTCCTAGTCTTCAATGTGAGACACCCATAAAAACCGAGCGTTTTTGAGCTAGGCTCAAAACTAGGGTAGAAAATAGCCTAGCCTATTACTTATTCATTTTGATAAGTTGACCTCAGACAACAATATACTTTTTTTTTTAAAAAGCCAGTTCATGACCCCTTTAAACAATGAATGAATATGACTAGCAAGATACCAAGCTGCCTGAAATAGACCTTCCATTCTAAATCCAAATGGTTAGTACTTTGATTAAAGCAATACGCAAATTCTTCTTTTGATTACTTTCCGATGTGGTCCACATGAAAACTGTTGCTACTGAAAAACTTAAGTACAGAAGGTATTTCAAATCTCATGATTTATAGTTCATTTTTTAAAGTCTTCGAATTTATTAATAAATACAACTAAAGAATGTGTTTACACTGTACATTCTGGTAAATGTGATACACAATATTAAAGTTTAATGTTTGATGAATGTGTTTGTCTGTATTATAACTTGTTCATAAATGAAGCAGATGTGTTGTGTATAAATTGTAGCTATGAGATTTTGTACCTCTTTTTGTATGTAAGGAAAATATGCATCATGATATCCTTTATCCGCTTTGTATATATATATATCCCTCTATATCCCTTTTCACACACACACACACACACACACACACACACCACGCACGCACGCACGCACGCACGCACGCACGCACGCACGCACACACACACACACACACACACACACACTGTTGGTGCAACAGCATTATGAGGACTCTCCATAGGCGTAATGGTTTTTATACTGGACAAACTATATATTATATCCCCTTATGGCGCTTTTCCACTGCATGGTACGGTACGGTTCGGTTCGGTACGGCACGCTTTGGCGCTTTTCCACTGCATGGTACGGTACAGCTCGGTTCGGTACGGCTCACTTGTGGTGCTTTTCCACTGCATGGTACGGTACGGTACGGCTCGCTTCGGCTCGCTTTAAATGGTACCTGATCTGTTGAGGTTCCAAGCGTACCGTACCGGTACAAAAATGTGACGTGAAACACTGCAGATCACTGATTGGTCAGACAGAATCGTCACTACCAGCGTCATTGGATTTGCGACACGAGACACTAAACCCGCTAGATTTAAATAACCAGTAGACAACAGCCAACGCGGTAGCACCTGTGTTTTACTTTCTTGAAAAAAAAGAGATCAAAACTTTTAAAAAGAAATGGCTGAATCGTGGTCGAGGTGCAGACGTTCCTCTTGTTGGTTGCCGAGGAGCGGGGGCAAAACGGAATGAAAAGGTGTTCCAAGTAGCTCAGCTCAAGCCGCACACGTCTATCACCGGACCTACATACAGTGTAACGATCAGTCCCACCCACTTTGAAGGGGCACTAACTGCAGTGAAAAAGCAACCGCGCTAAAGCGAACCGAACCGTGCCGTACCGAACCGAGCCGAGTCGTACCACGCAGTGGAAAAGCGAAGCGAGCCGAACCGTTCCGCGCCGAGTCGAACCGTACCGAGCCGAACCATGCAGTGGAAAAGCGGCATTACACTGCCCCTATCCCTAAACCTACCCATCACAGGAGACATGCCTCATTTTTAATTTTTTAATAAAACATTGTTTTTTTATGTTTTTTAAGCCATTTGATTTATGAGGACTTTTGAAATGTCCTCATAAACCACCCATAAGTTGTAATACCAGTGTAATACACATGTCATTATACAAATTTGTGTCCTCATAAATCACATAACCCCCCCCCCCACACACACACACACCTCTATATATATATATATATATATATATATATATATATATATATATATATATATATATATATATTTGCTATATGTTTTGCTATTGCTGAATAATGTTGTACAAAGAATGTTTAAACTATATGTGTAACGGGCTTGTTGCAGCAATGTGAAAAAAGACTTTATTAATAACTAAGTCAAAATAACAAAACTTATCGGGTTTCTCAGGACTTCAAAAACATGAACAGAATAACCAGCCAACATTAACAATATATTGTTAACATTAACAATATATTGTTACAAAACTAAACAGAACCAATCACAGGGCTTAAATACACTTAGCAAACAAAGGCGCTGATTAAGTAGACAAACCTGAACAGAATACGAAACACAGTTCAAAGTTTTATAAAAAGTTACAGTTTGCGTTAATCAGTTTCTTGTGGATTATTAGCGTGTTGGTCTTGTGAATAAATGTTTTATACTTGGTGTTATATCGCTAGTAAACATACAGTAGGACTAGATTGTTTGTGAGCTTTCCTGGGAAAAAAAAGAGTGTGAATATATCTATTAGCTGAGTGAGTTGAGTGCTGTTTGGAATACCCTTGGACCAGATGTGCATGAATGCCGTTCTTAAAGGGGATGTCTAATGACTATTGTTGGGAGTAACGAGTTACAAAAGTAATGCATTACAGTAACGTATTACTTTTTGCTGTTATGCAGTAGTGTAAGGCATTACTAATTAATTTTCAGTAAATTTTACTCAGTACATGTTCAGTAACGCTTGCGTTACAACAAACTTTTAGTCCAAAATTTTATTGTAAAAAAAAAAAACTAAAAAAATACCCGCAAGACAGCGAGAAAATAATGATTGAAAAATTTAAGTTATTACCCCTGTTTGTGGTTAGTCAATAGCCACGTGTGGTGTCCAAGTTTGTAAATAAAGACTAAATGACAGCTTCTGATATATTTGAATAGAGATTTATTTCATTCATCTCCCTCTTGCTGGTGTACCTTTGTATTGAGTGTGTAATGGATTTTTCCCTAAACCTAACTACGTACCTGGAACCTAATTACATTTATAAATACATTTATCTGGGGTGCCCAGTCAACACCCAAGCGTCTACAGTCGACACTTAATAAATATCGGGGCGTCTACTCATCGACACCCAAGCGTCTCCAATCGACACTTAACCTAGCGTCTCCAATCGACACTGAACCTTTATACTCTAGCTCCTGCGTCTTCCGTCGACAACTAGCAGAGTTCCCTAACTCTAATTTACTTGCTTCCCTAAACTGACCTGCTGCGCAGCAGTAATATCTGTCCTTTAAATGTCCTTTAAATGCTTTTAATTACGGCCAGGAGAGTTCTCGAGCAATACTCAGAGAATCTCCCAAGTAAAAACAAGGCCGGTGGATCTCAGACAAATTCCATTGAGAATCCCACCAGTACACACGAATTCAACAGTTTTTATATGGCAAAATGACACATTACCACAAGTTTTCAAACCAAGTCATCTGTCTAGTTTCATTTCCCACATATGTTATTTATACACACACACACACACACACACACACACACACACACACACACACACACACACACACACACACACACACACACACACACACACACACACACACTCATAAGTCACACGTTTTCAACTGAAGGGGAAACATACATGTCAAATTTAAATGTTTAGATGTTGTGAAGGTTAGATGTTAAAAACATGGTTAGTTTAATATACAGTCTAAAATTTCCATGACAAGTGACATAGTCCAGTGAAGGTGTGTTTTACAGGAGTGCCGCAAGGCATGATTTCGGCATCTGTGCTTGCGCTGGCCAGTGGAAAAGCGGCTAATGGGTGAAGATGGCAGAAGAAGACTGTACATCTGCGAGATGGGCGTATGCACATTAGTTCGAGTTTGTCAGAGATAAGGACGCCTGGGTGCTGGAGGGGTGGCTACCGTCCATGAGGGAGCGGAGGAGTTTGACGTCGTTTGCCGTGGACCGGAGCCTGCTGCCATCCACCATGAAAGGGAGGAGCAGGGAAGGGGGGACTCCTGCCATCTGCCCGAACCCGGAGGAGCCCACCGTCCACCAGGCGGTGGAGGAGTGTCGAGACGTCCACCGAGGGCTATCCAGTGCCACCGCCAGGCACCGCGGAGAAGATTGCCCAGCTGGTGGAGGACCAGATGGCAGTGCGTTGAGAGAACCGGACAAAGATTTTTTACATTTTTTTATTTCTCTCGTCTCTGTCGCTCCTCATGCTTCCTTCTCCTTTTCTCTCGCCTCGTCTGTCCATACCTCCAGGTATAGAGGGAGTAGAGCGCCGTCTCGGGTGTACCCCCCGGCCTGCGAGGAGCCATGGGGGTATGTGGCAAGCTGGACGAGGCCGAGGGCCGTGAGAGAGTGCCACCTGCACGACGCACCGGTCGTGGAGGAGCGGAAGCATAAAAGGACGAGCGACGGCAGTGGAGATCGAGAGAGGCCAGGCCTGGATTTTATTTGATGTTTTGTTCTATTATGTGTGGTCAACTGCCGTCTTTACTTTCGTTTTGTATTTGATTTTTTATTATTAAAATTGTTGACTGTTCCCCGGTTCCCGCCTCCTTCTTTCCATAACATCTAACCTCGTTACACTTTTAAATAACAGTTACAAGTAATCTAAAATGTATTACAGTTTGGAAGTAACTTGCACTACACTGGTGAGCACGGATTAGAAGAGAAAACACATTAGGCAGGCAGAACAAGAATGACGCGATGACGTCATGAATATGCTAATTGACGCATGACTTCATCTAGCAACATTTAGCGACTTTTTGGGCAGGCTTTAGCTACTTTCCTTGGCATCATCATGCAAGTTTAGGTTTACGGAAGCCGTCGGCAGCACTACACAGCACGCCTCCAGGAGCTCGGCTGTGTACAGCATATCTGTCTTTTATAAATCTGATAAAACTAAAGACTCTTCGGAGATATGAAGGATGCAACATTACTCTATAATTAATCAAGATTAACATGAAATTGCCAGAAACTGTGTGTGTTATGTCCCATTTAAGGCTCTGATAAAGTTTTAAAACCCCACCGTTCGCTTGGGTGTGGTAGAGAGTGTCCTGGATATGCTTAATTCCCTTATTACAAACGAAAGTGGGAAGTCTGCAGAGGTAAACTGCAGTCCATTGTCAGTAGTGATGACATGGGGCATGCCCCAGTATAAAAGACTTGAAAAAACACCATAAACTCTCTTTATATCAATGTTATAAGAATTATAAGCAACTGTCCGAAAGCAATTTCTTTAGAAATCTTTCAATTTTATAGTTCTTTATATAGCTCATCTTTCTCTGCATCAGACTGCCATGTTTTTCTACAATTCACATCAGCATACAGCTGATAGACCACATTTTTAGAGACTTGTGTGACATAAAAACAGAAGAATTTGATAAAGATAAATTATACTCAGGGAAATCTCCAGGCCCTCTTCTTCTGAATTTTATCATTTTATTATTGAAAATTTAAGGGAGTTAATGTTTCAAGCCTTTCTCGAATGAGTTCAGAAAAACATTCACTAACTTCAAAAAACATTCACTAATTTCGACTATATATAAAGCAAGGACACTCTTATACCCAAGGCGAAGAAGCTCAACAAAGACAACCTTCGCCTGTCCACACTATTTAATTGCGATTATAGATTTTAGTTCATACTTGGCAACAGACTTAAAGGTTCTCTAAGCGATCCTGGGTGACATCACTTCTTGTTGACGTTCGAACTATTGTCAAACAAAAGGAAGGCTAGCTAGACCCTCCCTCCTCCTCATCCGCGCACTAACCCCTCAAACTCACCCCCAAACCATTCTTGTCGGTTATTGGCTGGAACAGTTTGTTATGTTTCGTAGAGCGGGTCGCTAGAGTTTGTTTTTGTAGAGACCACGTTTTTTTACAGTGTGTTCAGGGGACAGGCAGTCTGCGGATAGTGAGGTAATGTTTGCTGTATGTGACAAAAAATGTTTTGGCCTAAAAAACGCGTGACATCGCTTAGAGCACCTTTAAGGAATATTTAGATCAAATAGGCTAATTAACCTGGTTTCATGAAAGATCAATTTATAATAATATCAGACAGTTCTAGATATTTTACATTATCATGAAAGGATTGAGGTTGATGCTATTCTTGGACTTTATGAAAGCGTTTGACAAAATTGAACACAATTTCTTACAGCTCTTTTGAAAAATATGGTTTTGGTAATAACTTTATCTCTTATAAAAAATATAAAGATATGAATAGCTCCATATTAGTCTTATGTGACATCCCAGAGATTTCATATTTCACAAGGAATTAGGCACGGCTGTCCCATTTCCCCTTTCCTATTTATCTTGGCTGTAGAAATGCTTGCTATTTTAATTAACAAAGACAATAGCTTTATAAGATCAATGTTTTTGGATTGGAAGAAAAATTGGTATTAGTCAATTGGCCGATGACACAAACCTCTTTTTAAAGGACAGACATCAAATTGATTAAATTAATTACTTTCTTCTCCAAAGCATCCGGCTTACATTTAAATATAAACAAATTGCGAATTGAACTCTTTATGTAATATCCCGATTAAGACATCTGTAAAATACTTTGGGACAACTATTACCAAAGACAACAGTATCCAAGATAACTTTGTAAACAGATTTATAAAAGCAAAAACTTTTCTCAACAGCTGGATACAAAAAGATATCTCAATATTTGGAAGAGTTCTGCAAAACAAAATGGAATTTACTCTCTAGATTTGTTTACCCAGCTTTCTCACTATCCCCCTTCACTCCTTAAAGGAATATAACAATGCATTCTTTAAGTTATCTGGAAGAATAAGCATAATAAAACCGATTTGGTTCACAGTAATGAAGAAGGGGGACTAAATGTTATTGACTTATATGACTTATATTGACTTAAATGTTATTTAAATAATGAACAGTAAAAACCCAATGGCAATAATTTCGTATTACAAATGGTTTAGTCTCTTTTTCAAAGTGTCTGGAAAAGTGGGTGGTTTAGAATTTTTTATTAAGTGGGATTTTGAGTTGTCCAAGCTTAGATTATCTGATTATGTTGGAAATTATTGTTCTCATAATTTTAGTTCTCACAAGACTTGTATTTGGAATAATCATTTTATTGTACAACATAATAAGTCTTTGTATCATGAAAACTGGTTTAAATATAATATTTTAAAATATATATAATACTATATTTTTTTCCCTAGGTATGATGGACAGTTATTATCGTAATATTCTGATTTCAGGGTGTAACTGAAGCTCCACCTATTACATCTAGCGATCGGGAGCTGGACGTCAAGCTCCACCCATCATCTCTGCAGTGAGCAGCTGCTTTACAGATCTTACAGTGGCGTCTTGTCTCCTGTAGATGGAGGTCTACACTAAACCTTCCGGTGAAGCAAGACTACCAAGTTTTGAGTAAACGAAACTGTCATTTTGAAAGTAAAGAAAAACGAAACCCATCTACCATCACGATGTGCTCTACATTTAAAAGTAAGTAACCATCCATTAAAGAGAAAGTTTTACACTAACCTAATATTAGACAATTAATAAAATAAATCATCTGTTTAAAGTTGTTGTTTAATGAGAATCAAGTGTTTTGCGCGATTTTAAAGAGGCATTGTGTTCAAAATCGCCCACATACTCTTCTCCTCCACTATTAGGCTGCACACTCCACTTCATATGGCAAAGCCTCATAAGTATAAATATTTATCTAATTTATATCAAGGAGGTTTGAATGTGCTTGATTTTGTTACTTCTAATACAATTTTTCAGTTGAACTGGATTCAACATTATATTAGGCATAAAGATAAGCTACGGTAGCTATAATTCCAAATCTTATTTTTGAAAAAATTGGTGGTGTAGTACATAGACATAATATAATACATAGACGCCCTATTGGCCGCTGGAGCGCACGTCAACGGCGCCGCCATATTGGGGATGGCAACTTTCCCATACCTCTAGGGTGGCCATACGTCCGGATTTTGGCCGGACAGTCCGGATTTTAAGCCCCCTGTCCGGCGTCCGGCGCAGCCTCAAGCCGGACACTCATTTGTCCTCCTTTTTGGAGTTGCGCTGAATTGTTGAAAAAAATTAACCTATAAAAAGCCCGCATAATGATAGCGGCTCTCTGATTCCCCTAAATTAGGCCGGTGACACACTGGCTGCGTGGCGTGAGCGTGGCGTTTTCTGTGTCTTTGCACATCAGAAGCGTCACGTCTGACGCGGCGCTGCTGACACGCATCACCCTGGTTCAACATATGGGAGAGAGTTGTGGAAGCCCTATACTTCGTGTTAAGCATAAAGCCTACTGATAAAGACAATGTCAGCACAGCAGTATTGACAGCAAAATAGACTACAGAATATTTCGTTCTGTCTTGACAGGTGCAATATTTGAAAATTGATAATTAGGCCTATTTATTTATTTATTTTAAATGAGGCCTATATTTATATCTGGATTTGTCAAAAAAGTAATTTATTAATATGTATTCGTGTACAAAATAACATAGAAACATATTTTCCTATTGTATTTTGCCTGGAAACGCTTCCCACACGCTTGCATGTCGCGTGAAAAATAGGCGTCGGTTCTATTTCTAGCATGAGACGCGCGTGTCACGCAGGCAGTGTGCAAGCTCACCTGTTAACATGGGAGCCGAAATAAAAACGGACACGCCACGCAGCTGCAGACGCGCACGCCACGCAGCCAGTGTGTCACCGGCCTTAGTTCAAATCTCTAGAGCCGCGCGTGCGAGACAGAACATACTGTATGCAGTGTTGCCAACTTAGCGACTTTGTCGCTATATTTAGCGACTTTTCAGACCCCTTTAGCGACATTTTTTCAAAAAAGCGACTAGCGACAAATCTAGCGACTTTTTCAGACAAACCTCAGTAACCTCCAAATGCTGTCAGTCGTGCGAATGCGAGCGCGAGCTCTTGCTTTCTCCCTGCCGTCACTCTCTCTCTGCGTCTCCCCTGTTCAGTGAATGGGTGATGGGCAGAGACGCGGGAAGTCATTTTCGACAGGGGGTGCGGGGTGCTTTGTTGCGCGGGGGGGGGGGGGGGGGGGGGGGGGGCGGGGACCAAGCAATTACAGGAACGTGGAAAAGTCCACTTCTATACAGATCTATGAATTACTAGTATCTAGAAAAGCGCTATATAAATGCAAATGCAACGAATTATTACTAATCTAACCTCAAAACCTTTTTCCCATTTGCATTGATGCAAGCACGGCAACGATCTTTATACCGTAAAACTTAAAATAATAGCCGAGTCCCAAATAGACGCCTGTCTCTTTTACACGCCTGGTGTGGCGACAGGTTTGGGTAAATAAAGGCCGGTCTCAAATAGCCGGTCTGTTTTTTTTAGTTTCGGGTTGTAAAATACGTCGGATCGTCCGCTTTTTGGCGGCCGCCAAAGCCTTTTTTGATCGGTGAGTGTCGCTTTGACAGAGAGAGAGAGAGAGAGAGAGAGAGAGAGAGAGAGAGAGAGAGAGAGAGAGAGAGAGAGAGAGAGAGAGAGAGAGAGAGAGAGAGAGAGAGAGAGAGAGGCGCCCGCGCCGCGCACGCGCACGCGCAATCTCACGTCTTCACACAACACAAGCGCTGTCTTGCTCTCTCTCTCTCCCTCGCGTATATTAATCAAAGTCAATAGACATGATAGTAAAAGGTTCGTTTCTTTATAATAGGCATGCTAATCACAATCATATAGGCTATTATCTGGGCCTGCACAGCGGCAGGAAAAAGACGTAGATGTAAGACACCGTGTCTCTACCTTACGATGATTTTGGTACACCAAAGGTAACGTTAGATTCCCGCTCTGGAGTTCGGCTGATAAACTCTGCCATGAGCTATAATTATATTGCTATAGCGCTGATATTGATATAGACTAACGTTATCTCACTAGCAGCAGTTTTTTAGACTAGTTTTTTTTTTGTGCTGTGTAGGCTGAATCGTAATCGCGTGATTCGCGTCAAGACATCTGATTGGCTAATACTACACACTGAAGATAAATTAAATAATTTTTAATTAAATAATCACTAAAAATATCCCTCTCTTCATCCCACACCCCAAACATGACATACAAAATTTTGTGGAACAGAAACAACAACCAGAGATATATTTATAAGCTATCATTTTATTGTCATCAGTTTGCCAACAGGGGGTGCTGCAGCACCCCCAGCACCCCTACTTCCCGCGTCCATGGTGATGGGTGAGAGGAGCAGCGTGCGGATCATTCTTCTGTTGAGCACACAGCAGTTTTTTTTCCAGACGGACTTATCACTTATCTGCTTCTCTGTTGTTTTATATTTAAAAAATGTAGTTTGACCATTTTTATTTCCTTTTTTTCTTGTGCTTTCAACCAGTTCCCCAACTCTCTCAATTCAGATATTTTTAACATATCCTACAAAATTTTGTCATTCACTATACCATAGAGTCTACTTGTTCTATTGTCTGACAAAAAAAATAATATAGGAAATGAAAAGCTTTATTGGACATTCGGCTATATTATATGATATTAAAATACAGTATGTGAGCATGATTTTAGAGAGAAAACACATAGACAGGCAGAACGCAAGAACGACGCGATGACGTCATGAATATGCTGATTGACGTGTGACGTCATCTAGCGACATTTAGCGACTTTTAGGGAAGGCCTTAGCTACTTTCCGTTGAAAATAGTTGGCAACACTGACTGTATGTGCTCCAAACCGTGCAGCGCGCGGCAGAGAGCGAGAGACCTTGCGTGCCCTCAGCACCAACTACGACAAATCCCCCCCCCCCCTCCCCCGTTCAACAAAACCACCGATCACCAAAATATATGTGTCCTCCTTTTTGGTGTTATGGAAATGGCCACCCTACATACCTCTCATACTGGGAATGAGAAAAATGCCTGTTTTGTGCGCTGCTTGGGGCTGTACAAATCGCCACACAATTGAAAAAAAGTTTTCGAGGAATTATCTTTCACAGGCAAGACTGAACGTTTGTTTTTGGTTGTATTTGGTCATTATTTAATTAGTAATAGTAACGTTCAGAGGATAAATTAAAAAATACTACTGTTATTGTGTCACGAAATGTAGTTTTAATAGTTTTTCAGTCGACAATGTAGTTGTTTAAAGCTTAAATATGTGGTTTGTTTATAAAGATAGCGCCTATTTAAAAATTTGATCTGACGGTTTCGGAGTTGTACGACGCGATCACCGGGCGCTCGGCGCTCATTAAGCCCGCAGAGGACAGCCTTACCTCGGCCAGAGCGTCTGAAGTTTGCCGCCGGCTCGGATGTCTCTAGTCTAGTGATTAAACATGAGATATTATTCGTCTTGTGTATATCTAACGGGCGATCTTTGGTCTCATTAATCTATAAATGGTTCCCTGGTAAATAGTTTTGGCTGAGGGCAAAGTGAAGTTTCATAACTTTATATTTAGGCTTTTTTAACGTTGTATCCTGCTGTATGTTTGACTGAAGCTACTTCTGCTATTACTGATCAATAAAACTGAAATTTAACAAAAAGAGTTAAATATTAAATATAAGTCACTATTTAACTTATTTTTTATTGTGTATATTCTGTAATTGATATTTCTTATTCTATTGCTATTATTATAGTATTATTAATAAACCATATGCTATTATCAATATTTTTGTGATTGTATTATTGTATGATATTATATAATTATACTATTCATTACTATTTTATTTGCTGTATACTATTTGTTTATGTTATTGACTAAACTATTTACTATTACTTCTCACAAATGTTAGTTGTACCATAACATATGTATTAGCATGGATCCATCAGTTATCTTTGTTATTGCTCAAATCTGGTCAATCACAGAAAATGCTTTTTCCACAATAAGAAAACTTAAATTATATCTCAGTATGGGGGTCTTCATCATTCTTATCCAAGAATAAAAAGCCAGATACATGACAAGTCTGAGCTTTGACCATTCTTTATTAAAACAAATATTTTACAAGTGTAACTATTGAGATTTTAAATAACTAGAGATGGAACTTTTTGTACACCACATACAAACCACTGAAATCGGTTGATAAATATAAAAACAGTTTTTGTTTTTATCCAGAAAAAAACGCAGCTCACCCTTGATTACAGTGCAGTCTTGCCCTCCGCAAAATGGCGGACCCGTTGACGTATCGCAGCAACGTTCCAAAGCGGCCAATAGGGCGTCTATGTATTATATTATGTCTATGGTGTAGTAGACCTCCTTTTAGGCCGCTGTCAGTAGCCTAAAAGAGGCCTAGAAATAGGGTTTCGTTCCACCACGTGGGGCACTACCTACTTTTTTAATATTTAACATCAGAAATATATAGAGATTCCTTAGGAAAAAGTTCTCCGCACACAACCTTGCAGTTTTTGAGAAAAATTATGCTAAAGGTGCCCATTTTGAAATAAAGGGAAAACATAGGGAATTTTGCACTTTCAAACCTGTTTATCATATAAACCCAAAAATGCAGAATTACCACTTGAAATATCACTTAGGCTACACGTACATATGCCCTATTCTGTTATTTTAATATGTGAATGGTTTTCTTTAATATATTAGCTATGAATGTTATCCTTAACATTCACAATAGCTATTCAATACCTGATTTAAAAACATGTTATTAATGTTTTATGATGCTATGGATTTGCGAAACCTTTGTATTTTTCAAAATTTAACATGTAGGCCTAAGTTTTGTTGAAAATAAACATTAAAAAAAACTTGCAATGTGTTTAAATGAAACACCATAAGCCCCTGATCACTTGGAATCTGCTATGGAGCCGATTTATTATTTATACCCCCAGTTTCACAGACAAGGTTTAAGCCTAGTTCCAGACTAAAATGCATGTTTGAGCTGTTTTAAATAAAAATGAATTGCATATCTTAAATAGCCTATGTCTGTGCCATTGTTTTGTCTCAAATGCACACCATTAATGTTTTTTTTCTTCTAGTATGTTTATAACAGATACTCAAATGCCCTAATTGAACTAAGGCCTAATCCTGGCTTACAGTTTTTCTCAATTGCTAAAACACAATTTCTGAAACCTTGCTCCATTTTCTGAAAACATTAAACACAAAACCTCATCTTCAAGCACTATTTACAAAACCTCTGACTCCTCTTGCAAAATGAAACTTTCGCCTCAAAACAGTTTTACCTGTGTTCAAAATCAAACACTGCTCTCAAAACAATTTTACCTGTGTTCAAAATCAAACACTGCTCTCAAAACAATTTTACCTGTGTTCAAAATCAAACACTGCTCTCAAATCATAAACAAAGTGATCAAAATGCTATACACTATCAAGCAGTCAGTAAACAATACACCAAAAAATTTAAAACACATTGTTCAAAACATATAGTTCTCAGGGAGAACTACATTTTTAATCTCAAAACAAATTTCATATTTTTTCATTGTTCAGTCTACAGCAGTGCACTGTACTACAGTATACGATACTCAAAGGGACACAAATGAAAGGAGTAAACATGTGATTAATGTGCTTCTTGTCTTTGGCCTGGGTCAGTCCATGGACAAGAACATGGTCTATGACTGTTGCTCGAATTTCATCAGATATTTCCACTCTTTGTCTTCCTCTTCCTCCTCCTTCTCCTCTTCCTTGCCCCCTCCTCCTCCTCTTCCTCCTCTTCTTCTTCCTCTTTCTTGTCCACCTCCTCCTCCTCTTCCTCCTCTTCCTATTCCTCCTTTTCCTCTTCCTCCTCCTTCTCCTCTTCCTTGCCCCCCTCCTCCTCCTCCTCTTCTTCTTCCTCTTTCTTGACCTCATCCTCTTCCTCCTCTTCCTCCTCTTTCTTGCCCTCCTCCTCCTCCTCTTCCTCCTCTTTCTTGCCCTCCTCCTCCTCTTCCTCTTCCTCTTTCTTGCCCTCCTCCTCCTCGTCGCCCACTTTGCATACGCACTCGTCCTCGTCCTCTCACATTGTTTCTTCTATCCATTCTCAGACTTTCTCCTCCCCACCTTCAACAACCTGTTTGCTCTCTGAACTGGCTTATATTGGTTGTGTCACAACATTTGAAACAGGTTGAATCAGTTTTGAGTGGTTGTGTTCAATCAAATGACATGTGTTCTCTATTTGTATTTGTTTTTTGCCACTTGTGTTTACCAGTATGGATGACGTGTGCATTAGAGTGCAGAATGTGTTTTGAGAATGAGAATGTGTTCAGAGTTTTGCTGAAACGTCTAAGTGAGATCTGCAAATTGTGTTTTACCATGTGAAATTGTTTACGGTATTGACAACAGACTCCACAATTAGCTAAATGAGTTCAGGCAACTGAGAACTTTGTTCAGCCAATGGATTTTAGTGTTTTAGCAATTGAGAAAAACTGTAATAGCCACGTTTCCACTCTCGGGCCAAAAGCGGGCGTGCTAGTGTGTGCCAGGGCCAGTCGCGTTTCCACTGTCACTTCCGGGGCTTCCTCGGGCCCAATAGCAAGGGTTTTCTGGCCCACCGAATACCTTGGTCCAAAGCGGGCCGAGTGGTTACGAACAAAGGCGGGGTTTATCTGAGTTACGAACAAAGGCGGGGAGTCTGGAGATGGCAGCGCCGGATGATTCTGTCAGCATTAAAGACTTTTAAAATAATTTATTGACACAAATTAAATCATTATGATCAATGTATCATTTTTTATTGTAAACCTGTGGTAAAACATTGATGCTTGGGTTTTAAATATTCAAGTAAACAACAAAAATGGCAGCAAACGGTCGCTTTCATCATGCTTGTTTTGCGATCATGCTAGTTTCCAGTGATTTCTTTCTGATTAGTTTTCTGATAAAACTTCCATTTGTTGGTAAAATAATGGGTTAGTTAGTGTGATGTTGTTCCAGAGAGGCGTGTTAGGGGCGTGTTTTAGTGAAGCTCTGTGGAGCTTCTGGCCCGACAGTGGAAACGCAGCAGATTTTGGGCCCGGTGCTTCAGGTCTGGCATGGCACGCCCTGGCTCGCACTCTTAGCCCTGTCTGTGAAACCAGGTTCTTTCCTTAAAAATTTGTTTTATGCACTATTCTATATAGGCCTGTATACTTGGGCTGTTTAAAATGTAATATGAACAATATTAAATATTTATATATTAATAGTCTATATTTTATATATATATTAAAAAATTAAAGATGGCGCTGCTGTGAAAGGTGTGTTCATGCCATGTTGAAAATAACCGTAATTTCGTGTTTTCAACTTGTGTTCACGTCTAAAAAGTGTTCACGTCTTTGTAGAGCTCATAATTACAGCTTTTAAGATGGGACTTTTCTAAAAGCTCCCCCATGTGACCGCTTTACCACCTGACATCTGCAGATTAATTTAGGCATTGATAGTGTCACTATAGAAATGCATAATTCTCAATCTGAGGATGTGAAAAGCTCTGAATAGAATGTCACATGTTGTCATCTCGAGTCTAATTACGACAGGGCGTGAACGCAGTGTAGACTGCTGCAGTCATGACTTTAATTTGTATGCCCAAGTGCAGAAATGAGTTAGCATTTTACCACTTCCGGTTCCATCGTCCAGAAGTCAATGGGTTTTGGTTAAATGGCTAAAATAAGGTCTGTGGAGAACACAAGCTCAAGATACTTTCATATTTTTTTCTAAAATACATCAGTATAACCCTAGTCGTGAACTTTTCAGCAGTTACGTGTCTTGAAAAAGGTGGTTGCTAACAAGTGACTAAATGGGACTAAATACAGAGGCTGTCGAGGAGATTAAACGTCATCAGCCGATCAGGTAAACTCAGTCCGCTTTGCCTGCTGAAAAAAAAAACAATAGAAACCATTACAGAATTGCTAATGGTTTTAATGGTTATAAAGGGAACTGTATTGGTTTTAATGGAAACTGTACTGGTCCTAGTGGGTCTCTATTGGTAATTTGCTTTGTTCTATTGGTGGCATGTTTTTTCTATTGGATACCATTAAGGACCAATAGAACACTTTTGCAACATATAGGTTACAAGTATCTACTGGACACCAGTATGAACCATTAAGACTCCAATAAATGTGGTGTTTTCTTTGGTTTGATGATATAATGATTTAATATACACATACACATAATTAATAGGCTAGATGCAGATTTCTTTTTTTTTTTTTTACAATCATTGCAACAGCAAAATAGATTTAAAAATGACATAAATAAACTAACTAATTTGCAATGGAAACCATTAAATATGTACAAATCATGACCAATACAAATTTGTAATGGAAACCTACAAACCAATAAATCCTAATGGAATGTGGCCCAAAACACACTACGTAATGGACACCACTTTGTAATGGTTAACGGCTGATGGTTTGTAATGGTTTTGTAGTGGAAACCATTAGCATTTCTGTAATGGTTTCTATTGTTTTTTTCAGCAGGGTTTACAGCCTCGTTATGCTTAGAATTTTGCTCTTATAAACTATTCTAACTCAAACTTTCTGGGAAATTCTGTAAGAGATGTTGGAAGCTTAGTGATGGTGACGTTGAAGTCTTAGGACCGTGGTGTAGTTAGTTTATAGCCTACCTTTATCTTTTTATATCTGGCAACTGTATTTAGGCTTCAAAATTCATAAAATTTGTGTTCATCTTTGAAAATGATCTTGATGGACAAAACGTGCATCATAAACTTTTGTTGAACATAGAGCTTGTTTTTTGCGAATATCCAAAAGCGAATGGAAAAATCCTATTGGGTTTTGGTCGAGGGAAACATTGTGATGCTGACTGCCGGTTTGCCTACAACGTGACGTCATACCTTTTATTAGCTTCACATGGAATGTTATCATGACAACGCAAGGCAGCGACAACAGGAATATCTTGTTATTGCTGTTAAGGCTATATATTTTAATATAAATATTTCTTAATTACGCACTTTTTGTCATCCTTGATTTAAAATGAAATAATAATTCATTAGTAATATCCATTTCTGTAATCCCAGGTTTCTGTGGTCATGCAGGTTTGTTTACACATTAAACTTGTGGCCACATAAAAAATATGTTGTTCCCTCGACAAAATGATCTTGTGGGCATGAAAAAACTAAATGAACTGACCATGTCCCCTCCTTGTCACTGTAGTACAGCCCTGTTCATGATTATCATACATACAATAATGATAAAATATCATTTATCTTTTATCATTTTGATATTTTGTATGTATATTAAGAACAACAGCTTTTTTTTCATGACTTTCTTTATAGAAGTGCAGGACATTTCTCGTGGACCATCAACAACGACGACCTTAAAGTCTTGGTTCTCATCTTCATCCACAATACTACTGGTGGTTTTTGTTGCAGCTATTGCAATAGGGGTATGCTTAAATGTATATTTTGTTCTTTTTTTTTTTTTAGCTGATTAGCTTTATAACATGTATAAGCAGTGTTGGTAACGCATTACAAGTAACATGAGTTATGTAATCAGATTTTTTTTTCAAGTAATGAATAGAGTAACGCATTACTTTTTACATTTACAATAGAATATCTTGAGTAACTTTTTCAATAACGGAAGTTACTTTGTTTTCCTATTTATTGACTGACACCTCTCCTGTCTTGAGAGAAATCCGGAGTGAGTTGAATGGTTTGTTTAGGCTGTCCCCACTGTACTGGCATTCATTTGCATTTCCTTCTGCCGGAGAATTATTCATTTCACTTATGGTGTGAAAGTGACTTTACATTTGCCAAAATGGAACTTTAGGTTTTTTTTGTTGTTGTTAAAAAAAAAAAAAGCAAACCCAGCCCAGAGAGTAACGCAAACCCAGTAACGCAAAAGTAACGTACTGCATTACTTTCCATAAAAGTAAGTAATTAGCAATCTTTTTTAGGGAGTAATGCAATATTGTAACACATTCATTTTTATAGTAACTATAGTAAATCCCCAACAACACTGTGTACAAGTGGCCAAATGTCATAAATGTATAATATTATATACATCCCTTCTAGATCTTAAAGCAACAAAAACAAGATTTTGATGATATAGGTAAGTATTATATTTTTGATATACATAAATGTATTTCAACATAAGCTCTGTCAGGATGATGAATAGTATTACAGTTTTTCTCGATTGCTTAAACACATTTCTTGAAACTATGCCTCGTATTCTCAAAACAGTAAACACAAATCCATAACGTCTCACCCAATTCCCCAAACATCTTATTTTCAGGTCAAAATGAAGCTCTACACTCAAAACCATTCACTCTTGCTGAAAAACCAAACTTTGCCCTCAGATAGGACACACAATCCCTCAAAAATACACACACTACAACATAGTCTTACACACTGGTGCTATAAATTCAAAACAACATTTCCAAAACTGGTAATTCATGTTGCTTGTGGTCCGTCCGTCCGTCCGTCTCCACCGCCCCCCCCCCCCCATCTTTTTTTTTTTACTCTCTCCTACTCTTACGTAAGATGTGTGTGAGCATCATATGACAGTAAAAGAGCACACACAAACCTTATTCAAATATGGAATTGTATTGGAATGGTAAAGAGTGTTGGTACATGCCTCCACTCAAGGATACAATATGATGAACAAGTCTAAGAATGCTCCACATATGGTTAAAATACCATCATTGGCCTAGAAAGATAACATTCTGGGAGTCAAGACTATAAAGTAGAAAGGATGCAACGCGTTCTCACCCCAAGGCGTCATCTAACGGACAATTTTGACCATGCTTCAATATCCGACGCTTTAGGTACCCTTTAGCGTCAGTTAGTTGACGCGATCCTAGGGCGTCATCTAACTGACGCTTTACCTTTAGCGTCAGTTAGATGACGCGGTTAGGTTGACGGTAGAGATCCACTTGTCCGTGCCACACTTCAGTCGCGCCGCACTCCACTTTATTCCTATGGGTGACGTCACGCGACTTTAACGCGCCCGCAAAGCATTCCGGGAAGGCGGCGCTTCATTTTGAAAATTGTCGATGCCCAGCTTTATGCAAATGAATTCCGTTGTACGCGACGCGAGTATCCAATAGAAGTAGAGCAAATGGAGACGGAGGGAAGTCTCTCGCAGGTCCTCTGTTCTAGACTGGCCGCTGGCTCAAAACCATGCTTAGAGCAGTAAACTTGAGGAACGCCCATCAAAGTACAAATGTGGGGAGGCGTTGCGACACCACGCGACTGTCGTGTCGGACAAGTGGATCTCTACCGTTAGGCTGGGGTAGGAGGGCGTCATCTAACTGACGCTAAGGGTAAAGCGTCAGTTAGATGACGCCCTAGGATCGTGTCATCGACAATTATTAAAGGGTACCTAATGCGTCGGATATTGAAGCATGGTCAAAATGATTACCAAGGCGTCAGTTAGATGACGCCTTGGGGTGAGAACGGGCTGAAGGATGCACTGTAAAAAAAGTTAACTCATTATTTTGAGTTATCTTTTTGCATGGGTTTTTTTTAGTTTAACTAACTTATTTCGATAAGTTGAGGACAAGAAAACTTAAAATTTCTTGTTGTCTGGACAATCTAGTTAAAAAAATAAGTTGAAACAACTAAATTGCTAAAATATTTTTTACAGTGTGCCCTCCCTTCACTGTCACACTCTGCAGCCAGTCTGTGTGACTGTATGAATGCTGGCCTTTTCTTGCAAGAACATAAACCTCATCAAAGACAATTGAAAATGTTTGTCTCTTATTCAGTGATAGAAATTTGTTTGCCACCACACCTCCCTGAAGGTTCTGATGATGGAGGCGACGGTGAAGCGACTCAAATTTGGCTGTACTCGTTGCCCAGCCTCCCTCATAGTCATACCATGGACAAGTACATGGCCAACTAAAGTGGCTTGAATTTCATCCGAGACTGCTTGTCTTCTTGCCCTTGGCCTTCCTCCGCCTCCTTCTTCTCTTCCTCCTTCTCCTTCTATTCCTCCTCTTCCTCCTCCTCCTCTTCCTCCTCCTCTTCCTCTCCCTCCTCTTCCTCCTCCTGGTCCTCTTCCTCCTCTCCCTCCTCTTCCTCCTCCTGGTCCTCTTCCTCCTTCTCCTCTTCCTCCTTTTCCTCTCCTTCCTCCTCCTCTTCCTCCTCTTCCTCTCCCTCCTCGACCTATTGCTTAATTTCTCTGTGGATCCATTGTTCCAAAACTCAGTAAACTTTATAAAAGATTGTATAACCTTTTATCTATCCATTGAAGGATCTGACTGATGTGTGTTCAATTTTGACTCTTAGTGTTTTCACCTGGGTAATTGTGTGCTAACTGAGCTGAAGCTGTGCTGACTTGAGTGAACAATTTTGAATGCTAGTGCTTTCTAAATGACCAGGTGGTGTAGGCAATGAGAAATGAAGGGATTTGTGTGTAAAGTTTTGCTGTGACAGTTCAACAAATCTGACTAATGTGTCAAAACAGGGGAATAGTGTTCATAGTTTAGTGAAATGGGTGTGCTTTTTGATAAATGGCATTATGGTTTTGAAATTTTAGTTCAAAAGCCTGGTTATAGTGTTTAAGCAATCGAGAAAAACTGTAAAAAGGTTTAATCTAGGTGTATTTCATTGTTCTTTTAAGTAAATGTTTAATGTTTATTATATTAGCAAGAGTTTGAAAAAAATGATATTATTCCTGTTAATGTACAGAGTATCAGACAGTCGAACCGCTCCGGATTCTTCTGGTTGGAAAAACAGGAGTGGGGAAAAGTGCAACAGGCAACACTATCCTGGGACAAAAGCTTTTTGAATCAGAGATATCCCCCTCCTCTGTGACTGGACATTGTGAAAAGTATCATGCAACTATAAATGGCAGAAAAGTATCTGTCATTGACTCTCCCGGTCTGTTTGACACCAGCCTAACTACAACTGAGGTGGTCAACAGAATTAAACTCTGTATTCCACTCTCTGCTCCTGGTCCACATGTCTTCTTAGTTGTGATTCAGCTGGGCAGATTCACTGATGAAGAGGCAGAAGCGGTTAGAATAATTCAAGCAGTTTTTGGTGAGGAAGCCTCAACATACACCATGGCACTTTTCACTCATGGAGATCGATTGGAGGACAAGAACATTCACACATTTGTGCGGGACAGCCCAAAACTGCTCAGTTTCATCAGAACTTGCAGTGGAAGATACCATGTGTTCAACAATAAAGAAAAAAAATCCTGAACAGGTCATTCAGTTGCTCGACCAGATTGATAAAATGGTCACTGGAAATGGAGGGCAACATTACACCAGTGAGATGCTTGAAAGGGTAGAGAGAGCGATTGAGAAAGAGAAACAACGTATCCTGAAGGAGAGAGAGGAGCAGAGACAGAGAGAAATAGAAGTTCTGAGGGCTAAACTTGAAGACGAGGCCTATGAAAAAGCATTAAAAAAGTTAAACAATGAATATGAGCAGCGTGCACGATACCAAGCTGAGATAGACCTTCCATTTATAATCAATGTGATTACTTCTTTGATTAAATCATTAAGCAAGTTCTTCTTTTGAACACCTTTCGAAATGACCAACGCGGAAAAATGACCACATGCTACTTTAATGGCATTTAAAACCTCACCATTTAAAGTTTGTATTTAAAGTTAAGTTTAAAAGTTATTAATAAATATAACTAAATCACATATTACACTGTACATTCTGGTGATAGAACATATGAAAGTCTAATATATGAAAGGATAGAATATTAAGTTGAATGTGAAATGTTTGATAAATATGTCTCTGTTATAAACTTGCTTATGAATTAAACAAATGTGTTGCATATAAATTGTGGCTTCTTGAGATCTCTCTTCTCTTTTCGTATGTGAGAAATATGCATTGTGAGATTGTTTATCCACTGTATACAGTACAAACCTCTTGAAACACTGTATGATATTGTTATGCAAAGAATGTTTCCCTTCAAGAAATATTATAGGGCCCCTATTATGGATTTTTAAAAATTAACTTTCATGTAGTGTGTAACCGTTAGCCTCATAGCATAATTGCCTAAGTCATTTTGTGTTTTTCTTGTTTTTCAAAGACATTGAAATATGACTTAGGCAATTATCCCTTGTGAAAAAGAAGTGTGCTTAATTGTATTGAAAGTGTACTTTTTGTGTGCTTAAATTATATTTTTTGAAAAGTGTGCTTGCAGATAATATAATATAATTAAAATTAAAGACCATTTAAGTTTAACTTGAAGTAAGTACACTTTCATCACAATATTTATAAACACACTTAAGTGCACTTTTAAAAATGCACTTTGTAATAATATGTAATTAAGTTTAACTTAAAGTAAGTACACTTTCATCACAATATTTATAAACACACTTAAGTGTACTTTTTAAAAATGGACTTTGTAATAATGTCTAATTAAGTTTTACTTAAAGAAAGTACACTTTCATGATCATATTTCTAAACACACTTAAGTGCACTTTTTACAAATGCACTTTGTAATAATATCTAATTAAGCTTAACTTAAAGTAAGTACACTTTCATCACAATATTTCTAAACACACTTAAGTGCATGTTTTAAAAAACACTTTTTAATAATGTCTACTTAAGTTTTACTTAAAGAAAGTACACTTTCATGATAATTTTTCTAAACACACTTAAGTGCATGTCTTAAAAAAATTCACTTTTTTATTGTGTCTACTAAGTTTTACTTAAACATACATTTTAAATAATTATGATTTTATAGTGTTTTAAAGTTATAAAGTTATTAAATGAAATTTATTTTGATGTATTGACTAATATACTAAATAAAATAATAATACGCGGTGTGGAATCTCAGACCTGTATTGATGAGGTGATGTTACAAGATTTATTATGAATGTTTGCCCAGCCAGCACACCAAGCTAAAACACTGCTATCAAGTCACCAATTATCCCTATAGCTTTAATGCTTTGTATCTTTTCCATTTGCTTTCCAAGTTATACATTCCCACCTGTGCATTTACATATGCCCCTATAATCATCATATAGTTTACAGGTAAAAAAAAAACAAATGAAGAAGGCTGTCGCATTACTGTGTCAACCGTGGTAAAAACAGGAACATCCTTCATGAAGATACGTGCGGCAAGCTTAAAATTCAAGATTACCTTTCTCAATTTGCATGGGTCTTGGGTTTACATGGGTCATTAACCTATATTTGTGTAATTGATAAAGTTATGTTTAATTCCTTGTAAAGTAGCAAAATAAATGTTCTCTATTTTGAATCACTGTGTCAGTGAAGATGGCGTGGTCAGTGCAATCCTGGTGTTTTTGGGGAATAGAGGAACCTTGCCCAGCTTTCTACTATGGTGTGACCCTGATGAGGTAATTCATCACATCACACATTCATCAACAGTTAGCAGTCAAACGTTTACGTACACCTTGCAGAATAAACTGCTTCATCAGGGTAGTACTAAATAAAAAGACAACATATACATTTTTGTGTTCCCTCTTATTGCTAAAATTACTAACATTTTGCAGATACTGCATGGTGTATAAACTTTAAAGGGAAAATATCTATCACTTTCATTCATTTGAGCCAAATGTAATAATGGACTGGATCTGTTTTATAAACATGGTTTCCTTCACTTTTAGGTATTTTTTTCTGATTTTCCTGCCTTTTTGGAACAAATCCATTCACATTTACTTCGGAGAGCACCGGGACATTGACATAAACAGCACTTTCCAACTACTTCAAAACATTTGGTGACGGGAGTCACGTGATGACGCCGAGTAAGATGGCTGCTTAGGTTGAGGGCTCCGGCGCCACGAGTTTACATTTAGTGTGAATATAGGCATTACATTGTTTCTTTTTCTGCCTATAATAAGCGTCATTCATTGCTGATATGCCAAACCTCCGGAAAAACGAAAATACAACTCAACAGCAGCAAAGTGCTAGGGCTGCCGCTAGCTCAAAAGTTACCCACGCTTCTCCTGGATCGCCAGCACGTGAAGATGCGGATGTGTCTATCTCCACTGCTAAAATACACGAACTTCTTCTGAAACTATCAGATGAACAAACCAAACACTTTGCAGATATCCGCAAGGACGTCTCAGAAACGAGAAGAGCTGTTGAGGCGATTGAGGGTAAGCTAGCCGATATGTTAACCAGGATAAATAGCGCGGAGGTGCGTCTCGATATGCTGGAGGAGGTGGAGAGGCAGCGCTCCGTCTCCCCCCCGGCTTTGGCTTCGGAGGTTGAAAAACTGAATTGCCAAATTAACTGAGTACGAGGATCGAGAAAGGCGAGTTAATCTACGCATTTATGGGTTCCCGGAACGTGTTGAGGATAAAGATGCCATATCGTTTTTGAGGGTCAATCTTCCCGAAATCCTCCAGGCTGACTTCCAAGGGGGCTTAGATTTGGAACGCGCTCATCGTTCGCTACTACCAGCTAAGCCCGGAGCACCTCCAAGGCCATTCATCGTGCGGTTTCTGAGGTTTCAACAGAAGGAGCGGGTGAGACAACTTGCTAGAGAAATCGGGGACGTCCGTTGGCAGAACCACAAGATAAGTTTCTATCAAGACTTTTCTAAGGCCACACAGGAGCGCCGACACTCTTTTCTGGAGTGTAAACGTCTGCTTCACTCAGCCAAGATCCCGTTTGGCATCGGCTATCCTGCAGTGCTTTCATTCACAACGTCTGGTGGAATAAAGCATCGTTTTGAGGATCCTAAAAAGGCCTTGATGTGCATTAAAAACCTTTGATTGTCTCCGTCCTTCCGCGGCCGTGCACCCCTTCCCAATGTGTTTTTGTTTTTTGTTTTTTGTTTTTTTTTGCTGGCAGAGTGACTCGGTAAGATAATGTAATCTATGCTCCGTTTGTCACAGTCCTCGTCTGCACCAGTCTGTCTTTGTGACTACACTACACTTCCCAGAATCCTCCTCGTCTCCACACCTGAACTCACTCCCTCATTATCCACCTGTCCCTCGTTATCATCATCTGTGTCACCTGTTTTCACCTTGTTATGTTTGATTCATGCCTGTATTTAGTTTGCTTCTGTTCAGTCTGTCTTTGTCGGTCGTTGTATATGTTACCTGGTGCTTTGCATCTTCTGCCTGCCTGTAACCGCTTTGATTTTGGATTTTATATAGTAAATGTTGGAATTGGAACTTTCTGACTCAGCCTGCCTTCTTCCACCCACACCACACCCGTGACAGAACGACCGACCACAAAAAAGGAAAGAAAAGAGGTAGATGGAGAGCTGGAAGCAAGCCTTCGTGGGAACCCGCAAAGCTATTTTCCGGGGGATCCGTGGAGGTCACAGGGGAGGATATGGGCGATATGGGTCCAGTCTACATCAACCTCTCTGCGTCCAGCCAAATCCTCATCTCGTCAGCCCTGTCGAGCAAGAGCCAGAGCCAGTCTTCGAGCAAGAGCCAGAGCCAGTCTTCGAGCAAGAGCCAGAGCCAGTCTTCGAGCAAGAGCCAGAGCCAGTTTTCGAGCAAGAGCCAGGTAGACGGCCTCGTCTGATCCTAGTTCTCAGGAACCCTACACTTCACGCAAGTCCAGCCGAACCCGCACTTCACGTCAGATCTGCCGAGCCAAAGGCAGAATGCGTCATGCCCGCCGTGCCTGAGACAGTAAGTGTCATGCCTGTCCAGCCAAAGACCGCCGTTCAGCCTGAGACCGTCCGCCCAGAGACTTCTCCACCGCTGGTCCCGTCCAGCCCAGTCAAACCTTCACCGCTGGTCCCGTCCAGCCCAGTCAAACCCTCACCGCTGGTCCCGTTCAGCCCAGTCAAGCCTTCACCGCTGGTCCCGTTCAGCCCAGTCAAGCCTTCACCGCTGGTCCCGTCCAGCCCAGTCAAGCCTTCACCGCTGGTCCCGTCCAGCCCAGTCAAGCCTTCACCGCTGGTCCCGTCCAGCCCAGTCAAGCCTTCACCGCTGGTCCCGCCCAGCCCTGTCAAGCCTTCACCGCTGGTCCCGTCCAGCCCAGTCAAACCTTCACCGCTGGTCCCGTCCAGCCCAGTCAAGCCTTCACCGCTGCTCCCGTCCAGCCCAGTCAAGCCTTCACCGCTGCTCCCGTCCAGCCCAGTCAAGCCTTCAGAGCTTCACGTCAGCCACGTCCAGCCAGAGCTTCACGTCAGCCACGTCCAGCCAGAGCTTCACGTCAGCCACGTCCAGCCAGAGCTTCACGTCAGCCACGTCCAGCCAGAGCTTCACGTCAGCCACGCTCAGCCAGAGACGGTATTCCCACCCTGCCTCCCTCTCCCACCTCCGCTGTTGATGTCTCCATGCTCAACTATTTTGCCTCTACTGAGCCCTGTCGACCCTGCTGCCCATCCACAACTACCCCTCAGTATTGCTGTGGAGCCGCCTCCGGTTCTCCAAGCCTCAGCATCGTCCTGGTCTGTGGATCCCCTGTCCTTGCCTCAATCCCCTGAACCTCTGACTCCACCTTGGTCCTCCGACCCTACAGCCTCTCTCCGGCTCATTGTGCCCTCATCTTCACCGGGTCTTGTCAGCCCTATAGCTCCACCAGGCTCACTCCTCCTCCCTTCCTCGCATTGGTCAGCCGTCACCCTGGTTCCACCTCGGGACTCCGTGCTGCCGGCTGTGCCTCTGCCCTGCATCCCTTCTGCTCCACCGGGCTCCATCTTCCCTCCTGCTCCTCAGTCGTCCTCCCTCGCACTGGTTACACCACGGGCTTCCAGAGCCCCTTCTCCGCCTCGGCCCCATAAGCCTGCAGATCCGCCTTGGCCCTCCAGACCTGTGGTGTCACCTCGGCTCTGGGTCCCTCCGGCTCAGTTGGGGATCTCTGGAACTCCTGCAGGGTCTTCACCGCCATGGCCACCCGAGGGGGTCTCACCGCCATGGCCACCCGAAGGGGTCTCACCGCCATGGCCACCCGAAGGGGTCTCACCGCCATGGCCACCCGAAGGGGTCTCACCGCCATGGCCACCCGAAGGGGTCTCACCGCCATGGCCACCCGAAGGGGTCTCACCGCCATGGCCACCCGAAGGGGTATCACCGCCGTGGCCAAGCCCTCAGCCTGCTCCGCCCTGGCCACGCCCTCAGCCTGCTCTGCCATGGCTGCCTGATCCATCCTGGAGTCCGTCCTCCTGGAGTCCGTCCTCCTGCACCCGATCCGCCTTCCCGTCACGGACTCCAGAATGCCCACCCTCCCACCCCTGTTCTACGGCGTGAGGCCACGCCTACTGGGAGGGGGGAGTAATGTCACAGTCCTCGTCTGCACCAGTCTGTCTTTGTGTCTACACTACACTTCCCAGAATCCTCCTCGTCTCCACACCTGAACTCACTCCCTCATTATCCACCTGTCCCTCGTTATCATCATCTGTGTCACCTGTTTTCACCTTGTTATGTTTGATTCATGCCTGTATTTAGTTTGCTTCTGTTCAGTCTGTCTTTGTCGGTCGTTGTATATGTTACCTGGTGCTTTGTATCTTCTGCCTGCCTGTAACCGCTTTGATTTTGGATTTTATATAGTAAATGTTGGAATTGGAACTTTCTGACTCAGCCTGCCTTCTTCCACCCACACCACACCCGTGACACCGTTCTCCATCTCTCCCTGCCGCTGCCACACTTGAGTGGCCAGAAACTCTGCCACACTTGAGTGGCCAGAAACTCTTAGTTTCTTGAGTTAGTTATCCAGCTGTGGATTTATCAGGAAGGTTCGATAGTATTTTGCTTCCTCACCTTTCTTTTTTCTTTTTTTTCTTTTCTTTTTTTTTCTTTTTTTTTTTTTTTTTTAGGATGTTTTTCCTTTATGGATCCAGACTTCTTTCATACTGTGGCGGGATCAACTCCATTTTTCTTGCTTCCTTTTTCACAAATTTTTCTAGCATATGACAGCTCTTAATCTTATTTCAGTCAACGCCAGGGGTCTTAACATTCCGCACAAAAGGACTACTGTACTAGAATTCCTCCGGAAGGAAAATATAGATTTTGCTATGATTCAGGAGTCACATTTATTGTGCAAAAGTGTGGGTCGATTAGCCAATAAGTTTTATCACCCTATTGCAACTTCATCTGCAGCTACAAAATGTAAAGGGGTAATGGTTTTGTGTAAACGCAAACTAAAATTTGATGTCATTGACTCTTGGGCGGATGATGCAGGCCGGATAGCCATTGCAAGGATTTGCATGGATGGGAAAAACATTGCACTTATTTCTGCTTATGCCCCTAATGCATTTGATCGCACTTTTTTTCAACTATTAACTAAATCTCTGCTCGATCTCGCAGGGTTCCATTTAGTTCTTGGGGCGGATTTCAATGCGGTGTGGGACAGCGGCATGGACAGAACAGGTGGCAGCGAAACTAGGGACCAACGTCTTGCATCCGAGGCATTGCGCCAATGGGCATCCGATACAGGCATGGTTGATATTTGGCGTTCGTTAAACCCTTCGTTAAAAGACTTCTCATTTTATTCAGCGAGACATAAATCCTTTTCAAGGTTAGACTTTATCTTTACCTCAAAAGATTTATTCCAAAATATTCAGAATGCGCATTACATTCCCGTTACCTGGTCCGATCACAAACCCATATGTTGCTCGGTCACTGTTCGCTCGTCTCCCACTAAAGCCCCCAGGTGGCGTTTTAACGCTTCCTTACTGCGAGATGAAGCGTTCAAAACTCAGTTTGAAACAAATTTAAGCGAATTTTTAAAATTTAATGTCGGCTCTGTTCTCGATTCTAAGATACTTTGGGAGGCGGTAAAAGGCTTTATAAGGAGTAACACCACTTTATATGCTTCAACACGAAACAAAGCACGTGCAGCCAAATTGGAAGCTTTAAAATTAAAATATGCCACCCTTGATGCTTCCCTGCAACATAATTTTAACGATTGCACAGCCCTAAAGAAGGAACTGATTAAAAAAGAGATTAACTCTCTTCTGAGGAGGCGCCATTCAGAGTTCCTCATGCACAAAACAAGACAAAATTATTATTTTTACTCCTCAAAACCCAGTCGTTTACTAGCAATGAAGCTTCGGACGGATGAGCACTTTGCTGATATTTTTTGCATTAAGAAACAAAAATGGTACTATAAAATGTGACCCAAAGGAAGTGAATGCTGCCTTTGCCTCCTTTTATCAGGAGTTATATAATTCGGAAAGTAATTTTGATAAACATGCCTGCGATAATTTCCTGAACGATGTTACACTATCCCGCCTTGTTACTGATGATTCCATAGAGCTAGATTGCCCAATCACATTGCAGGAGTGCGAGGCAGCTGCTAGGGACATGCGTAAAGGTAGATCACCAGGTCCAGACGGAATTCCTCCCGAATTTTATCTCACCTTTTGGCCCCTGATCGGTCCGCTTTTATTGGACATGATCCTTTACTCAGTTAGAGTGGGATCATTTTCTAGGGATGTTAACACTGCATTAATTTCACTGCTTCTTAAAAAAGGAAAGGACCCAGTCGAGTGCTCTAGCTACAGACCCCTTTCGCTTTTAAATGCAGATTTAAAGATTTATGCAAAATTACTGGCCCAACGGCTTCAATGTCACATGACAGAACTGGTTCATAATGACCAGACAGGATTTATAAAGTCGAGACTTGCTACAGATAATGTTAGAAGACTTTTACATGTTATAGATGGTGCTCAAGGCTTAAGTTCCCCTGCTGCTGTCCTTTCACTAGATGCAATGAAGGCCTTTGACCGTCTGGAGTGGCCTTTTCTGTGGTCAGTCTTAGAGTTCATGGGGGTCGGTTTGTCGTTTATTAATATGATCAAGGTCCTGTATAAAAACCCAACAGCTGTAGTACTTACAGGCAAAATTAGTTCCTCTCCCTTTGCTATCTCGAGAGGATCACGACAGGGTTGCCCACTTAGCCCTTTGCTATTCGCCCTTTCTCTTGAGCCATTGGCGCAGGCTATCCGTGGCTCACCCACAATCTCTCCAATTTTCATTAGAGGAACACATCATCATGTCTCACTTTATGCTGACGATGTTTTACTGTATTTAAACAACCCAGTGCAATGTATCCCAAATTTTTTGTCAACTTTTGATCTTTATGGCAAGCTTTCTGGTTTCAAAATAAACTGGCAGAAATCAGCTTTGCTACCTTTAAATCAGGCAATGTATAATGTTCCCATCCCTGCATCTATTCCAGTTACTAAAAACTTTACTTATCTGGGGATAGATATCTCTTCCTCTATACAGACAATTATTAAAAACAATTTTTCTAAAACACTTAAAAAAGTTGTGGCGGATCTGGACAGGTGGTCTGACCTGCCAAATTCGCTTCGTGGCAGGGTAGCCATAATCAGGCCAGCTGACAGTCTTGCCTGGGCCCGGGACAAGATAATCTTAGAATGGGCCCCCCCCCAACCCCCCGCGTGTGTATTACACGCAAATGAACTGCGTATCAAGTGCACGCAAAAAACAGCGTCTCATAAGCACGTAAAAACTCATTTTCGCGTATAAATTACACGACAATACACCATGCGTGTTATAGAGACGCATTTACGTGAGAAAAGGCTGAGCCACCACATCAACAGCACCGCCGGTCGCCATGTCTCAGCGCTTTTATGAAGAGGACGCAACTGCACGCGCTTCGGGCATACACGCGCATCAAGTACCGGGTTTGAGAAAACCTGCTGGTACCGTGGCGTGACGTTTAAAACATTTTTTTTACCGACTTGGTACCGAAGTACCGGGTCTTTGACAACACTCATAAACGTTGGCTGCGCTGTTTCTTACCTTGCTCTACGTTGACTTAACTTCCAGCTTCACCGTTACCAGCTTTTTGATCAGTGGCCAAACCATTTTTGTTTTGGGGGTGGGGGGGTTCTTGACCACTATTTCAAGGGCAATTAGGAAGAAAACAAATAAAAAGCTTTTATGTAACTCAAATATTAGATATTTTTTCCACAAATATGCCTATTTTATTTATTTTTTAACAATTATTCCATAATTTAATGAGGGCCCAGTTCTGCCCCCCCCCCCCCCCCCCCCCACCCTGGGCCCGGGACAACAGACCCGTTTGTCCCCCCTGTCGGCGGGCCTGGCCATAATCAAAATGAATATTCTGCCCAGAGTCAATTTCGTCAGCTCGATGCTCCCCCTTCCCCCACCCCCTAACTATTGGAGCAAATTACAGTCAGCAATAACTAAATTTTTGTGGCATGGCAAGCGACCTCCCATTAAGCTCACCACGATGCAGCGAGAAAGGCAAGCCGGTGGCCTGTCTCTCCCAAATTTTAAGTTCTATGGGTGGGCCTTTACACTTAGACCTCTCCTATCCTGGTTTCAACCTGATGCGCAAGTGTCTTGGCGAACATTGGAGGAACGGACGATAGCTCCATACTCTTTTACTAACATTCTGCATGCTAAAATCTCACCCCATCATTGCTGTTTGAGATTTGGTCCTGTGATTTCATACTTCTTGTGGGTTTGGAGGAGGGTGGAGAAATTGGCTGGTTGCTCTTCTGTTTGGGACCCACACTTTCCAATATTTAACAATGAGAGATTGCTGATTGGTGGATCTCCTATTCGATTTCCCGATTGGGAAAAGAAAAACGTTTGTACACTTGGTGATATTTATGGGGAGGGGGGGGGGGTTACTCAGTTTTCAGGACATTTGTATTAATCATGGTATACCACGTTCCTCCTTTTTCTTTTATTTGCAGTTGAGATCTGCTTTAAAAAGCAATGGTGCTCCTTTACAGGCCCCTCTCACACCACACCCACTACGAAATCTGTTTCACTCTGTGGGGAGTACAAGGGGTTTTGTCTCGAAACTCTACTGGCTTTTGCTGCGGTATGCTTATAGACCTCTGGCGTTGGACACGGTGTGGAGGAGGGATGTTCCAGATTTGGCTTCCACATTTGATTGGGATAGAGTGTGGATCAGTATTGGTTTAGCATCTAGAAACCCTGATCATCAGCAAATACATTATAATTTTGTACATAGGGTTTATTTAACACCTAGAAAGCTTCATATGATGAAGCTTATTGACGATCCGACATGTACTTTATGTTCTTCCAAAGTGATTGGCAGTTACTTTCACATGTCTTGGGAATGTACCCCAGTGGCTGACTTTTGGAAGATGATTGCCTTGAACCTCTCTAGGTTGTTTAAGATTAATTTGCCCTACACGCCTGCTGCACTCATTTTGAATGATTTTTCAGGGTTGGGTTTGACACTGGAAAAGAGAAGAGCATTGCTGGCTGGACTAACGGCTGCAAAAAAACTAATTGCCACGCGTTGGAAACCTCCACATTCACTCTCTTTTCGAGCTTGGGTTTTAACATATATGGATATTGTTTATTTGGAGTTGTCGACAGCTAGAGTCCATGGCGCAAAAGACTCCGCAATAGAGGCTTGGCATTCATTGCTAACTACTCTTCATGGGCTTCAGATTTAATTTGTTACTGAAATTTGGTGATCTGGATCCAGGGGGTGGGGGGTGGGGGGTGGGCGTATAACTTTTTATTTTATTTTTATTTATTTATTTATTTATTTTATTTTGTTTATCATTATTTGTTCTTATACAGTGTTAAGCATATATAATGACGCATATAATTATCTAAAGGTATGTAAATGCATGTATATATGTATGAGTGTGTGTGCATGTGTATATATATATGTATATATATATATATATATATATATATGTATATCTGTACTCTATTCCTGTGGTTTGTACATACCTGTATGTTTTGCCTTCTAAATGGAAAAAATAAATAAAAATTTGATCACAAAAAAAAAACATTTGGTGACAAAATGATTTTGGTTTTCTTGTTTCTGTGCCTTTAGATTTCTTCAGTTTTTTTTCATTTATTATTATTATTTTTTTTATATTCACTGTAATGCTGAAGTAAGCATTTTGCCATGTTTAATGTTGGTGCTATGAAAAGGTTTAAGAGAGAAAATTAACCAGGTTCGGTAACACTTTAATTAGGTCTCATTTGTTAATATTAGTTTATGTATTAGCAAAACATGATCTAAAAATGAGCATTTTTTTTACAGTATTTATGAATCTTTGTTAATATTGCTAGTTAATTAAAATATAGTTTGTTAAAGTTAGTTAATACAATTTATAGTCATTGTTCATGCAGGTTCACAGTGCATTATAATTTTAATACACAACTTTTGAATATAATAATGCATTATTAAATGTTGAAATTAACATTAACTAAGACTAATAAATGCTTAAAGTATTATTAATTCTTAGTTCATGTTAAATTAAGGAGTTAACTAATAATACCTTTTTGTAAAGCATTACCTGTTTGAATCTTAGTGTTCACATTTTGTAGTATAACGTCACATCACATTTTGTTTGTATTAATTCATGGGTTGTGTGTTTGATGTACTGTGTGTTTGCTTCTAAAATGATGTTTGTACTGGTAATCCCTAGGTTATGGGGACCACATTACCCCAAAAGTATAGTAATACCAGTAAATTACATGGAAACAACATGTTTTCTGAAAATGTAAAAAAACACAAAAATGTTTTCTGTGATGATAGGTTTAGGTTTAGGTAAAATGATTGTGTATATAAGCATCATTGCCCTCCAGACTCTTTCTAAATGAGAGTTAAAGGGATAGTTCACTTTAAAATGAAAATTCTGTCATATACTTACCCTCAACTTACACTTAAGTGATCTTATGAATCACTGACAACTCTTAAATAACTGGTTTGTAAATAATGCTATACTTCATTTAGAAATTATTAATTGATCATTAACAAAGTATGAAAATACAATTATTAAACACATTATAGATATGCTTATAAATCTAGAAAAAAACATATATAGCTGTATTTATAAACTTCTTATTAATGTCTAATGCTTTATAAATGATTAATTAACTGTTAACTCATGCTTAACTAATGAATAATAGTGTGCATTTATTATAAAGTGTTACCTTTCTTTCTTCTACTGAACATAAAGGAAGATATTTTGAAAAAAGTCAGTAACCAAACAGTTAACTGGTCCCATTAACTTCCATAGTAGGAAACAAAATACCATGGAAGTCAATGGGACCAGTTAACTATTTGGTTACTGACATTTTTCAAAATATCTTCGTTGTGTTCAGCAGAAGAAAAATGTATACAGGTTTGAAACAACTTGAGGGTGAGTATATAATGACAGAATTTTCATTTTAAAGTGAACTACGGTATCCCTTTAAAGTGCTGTAACTGTTTGTTTCTTGGGTTTTTTCTTGTGCATCAACAGAAAGGTTTTTATGTATTTATTTTAGAGATTGTTTTGTCAGTAAATGTAGAGGGTTTTAAATTGAATTTGTGTTGAAGCTAGGTTATTAAGACTTTTTTTGTCCAAAGTTGAAATAAATTCCAACTTTATTTTTATTATTTTTTTAATTACAAATGTATTTAATTATATAATAGTGTACATGTATATTACATTAAAGTATATTTTAGTTGACATTATTTGCTTGTCAGTATATTTGGAAGTACACTTTTACCATATTTCAAAGTTCATATAAAAATGTATTAAAATCCCACTTAATTTGTTCCAAAAAACTTAATCTGTGATACATTTGAAATCGATTACATATAATATGCAATAAGTTTGTCGAAAACATTACACTTAATTCACATTTAAGTGTATTGTTAAGTGACATTAAAGTACATTTTAGTTTACATTAATTGCTTGTCAGTGCATTGAGCAGTGCACTTTAAATACATTTTAAATAGACTAGAAGCAATTATGTGTCAGGACTCCATCAGATCCACACTCTCCTCCCACTCATTCACTCACTCCTCCCACTCATTCATTTACTCGTTCATTATCACCTGAGTTCTAATCACCATCACCTGCACCTCATCATCCCACCACCTTTATATACCACACTCAGTCTCACACTCATTGTCTGGTCTCGTCGTTACATTGACACTCAGACTCTCCCATGCTTAACCAAAGACTTACCTGCTACTTACCTGCTACTCACCTGAGTCTATTGGATTATCTTCTTCATCGTCTGCCGTCTTCAGTTCCCAGCCGTCCAACTGCAACCCATTCCAGTGACTGTCCATCTGCATCTGCAAGAGAGACTCTTATTATTCCAGTGGCTAAGTTCTTCCAATTATCATCTGTTAGAATACTCACCATAACTCCGTCTGCTTCTGCTGTTCTGAAAATAAACACTTATTCACTTACCAACTGTCTGACTCCTGTATCATCCGTGACAGAAGACCAGACCACAAAATGCAGAACTCAACGGAGCCCGGGGAAAATCCATCTCCTGATCCATTCCTGGAACTCGTGCAAGCTGTTCGACAGTCTTTACTTCCCTCACCACCAGTTAATCTGCCTATAATTCCCGAGGATATCCTTCAGTCTGCCCGCCGACTGCCACTTCCGCAAACACCCGCTGCTTCGTCAGCTGCCTCTGCAAGTCCCATGGCCCGACCAGTGACATACTCCGGTGAGGCGGAGGATTGCAGCGTTTTTTTACTTCAAGTTTCACTATATTTCCAGATCCAAGCACATCAATTCACCAACGATTCATCTCGCGTAGCTTTTATCATCTCACTGCTATCCGGTCGAGCCCTCCAGTGGGCTCAGTCCTTGTGGAATTCTGATTCACCCGTGATTAAATCACTACCAAGTTTCATTCAACACTTCAAAGAGGTTTTCGGACAGACTGTTTCGGATTTGACTGTACATGATCAACTGTTTAATCTCCATCAAGGCAAATCTTCTGTGAGCACATATGCTCTCCAATTGCGCACGCTGGCGGCGTCAAGTGGCTGGAATGAAACTGCATTGATCACTGCCTTTCGTCATGGTCTCAATCCGAACATCCGACAGCTAGTTGTGGTCTACGAGGATTCGTTGGGACTTGAAAATCTCATCCAGAAAACTCTCAGAGTGTCTCAACGTCTGACGGCCTGTGAAACGCTCGCGACCGCTGTACATCCTCCGCCCACGGCTCCATCTGTCACTCCTCCAGCACCAGAACCCATGCAAGTTGATTCCACGCATCTCTCTCCCACGGAACGTCAGCGACGCATACAGTTCCACCTCTGTTTATACTGTGGAGGTAACGGGCATCTCATCGACACCTGTCCCATTCGGCCTCAACGCCCAGCGGTGAGTACAATTCAGATTCCACCCAAGATTGCTACCCTGAACCGAACAATAGTCTATTTACTAACCCCTCTTGTATTTGTCTCTGCACAAGCTCTCCTCGACTCTGGCTCGGCGGGGAACTTCATATCAACGCAACTCCTCCAAAAACTGAATATCCGTAAACTCAGAAGTCATCAAGACCTTCGAGTACAGACTATTCAGGGTAAGCCGCTGGGCCGAGGTCGAATTCGTCACGTTACCCCCACACTGACGCTCCGCCTAGGATGTCTGCATTCGGAGGAGATTTCCTTTATGGTGCTGGAGGAGTCAACTGCTGAGCTCATCCTGGGACGCCCTTGGATGATCCAACATCAACCTACCATCGACTGGAATTCCGGGGAAGTCCTTCACTGGGGAGAACAGTGTTTCCATTCCTGTCTAGCACTGGTTAAGAAAGTCAGTAAAGAATCCTCCATGGTATACTCACCTCCTGAGGGAAGATCCAAGGTTTCCGTTCGTTCCACTAGTATCGAGAGCCCCGAGGTGCAACACCAGGTAGAAATTCCAGTGGAGTACAGGGCGTTCCAGGATGTCTTCAGCAAGCAGTTGGCAACCAAACTTCCACCTCATCGGCCATGGGACTGTGCTATCGACCTGCTACCTGGAGCTACTCTATCTAAAGGCCGTGTATACCCTTTGTCCATCCCGGAGCAGAAGGCCATGGAGGAGTATGTGGAGGAAGCCCTCAAACAAGAGTTCATTCGCCCGTCTACATCCCCTGCCACTGCCAGCTTCTTCTTCGTGGCAAAAAAGGACGGGGGCTTGCGGCCGTGCATTGACTATCGCCATCTCAACTCTCAAACTGTAAAGTTCAGCTATCCCCTTCCTCTGGTCCCAGCAGCTTTGGAACAGCTGCGTGGAGCCCGAATCTTCTCGAAACTTGATCTCCGCAGTGCATATAATCTGATCCGAATTCGTCGGGATGATGAGTGGAAGACGGCGTTCATCACACCCTCTGGACACTATGAATACCGAGTAATGCCTTTCGGGCTGTCCAACGCCCCAGCAGTCTTTCAGGGGTACATGAATGAGGTCTTCCGAGAATACCTAAACAAGTTTGTGGTGGTCTACATCAGGGGCGTAGCCAGAATTTTATTTTTGGGGGGTCCCGTCTTTAAATGAGGGGGCAACATATATACACACACATATCATACACACACACACACACACACACACACATACATATATATATATATATACATAAAGTTGACGATGCTGACTCGCGATCTTCATGAGTGAACGCGCTAGCGAGAGAGAAATGCACATTTACGCCTGGATTACATAAGCAGAGAGCAGTTTGTATTCTTTTGTTTTGAATTGTTCTGTTTAAAAGTAGACATTTCTGTGACGCAAGTAGGGTAGCCTACCTTATATGCTGAGTTTCGGTTCATTATGAGACGAGCTCCAGTTCACGCGCCGGTGCCTCCGTTTCTTATCCATCGTCTGCTATATTTGAGGAGCTCTATTCCAAAACGCGATAAACGCCATTTAAAAAAAAAAAAAAAAATAGTTTGTCATGTCATTTTGCTGTGTTCTGAACCTATTCACTGCTCCATCAATTTTTCATGCCAAGTCGCTATATTTCCTTGTTTAAAGTACTGCAACATGCAGTTCTTTTCCAAACCTCAATAAGCGCCAAACCTATTTGTAGCTAAACGCAAGAAATCCTCTCTTGACAAATAAATCTTCAGTGAGCGTTCTACGCAATCCAACATCGGCGTGCTCAAAAGAGGTTTGTTTATGTTCATTCATTCCTCAAAATGAGTGCTTTAAACAGTGATAACACTTTTGATGGCCTGATGAGCCAGTGAGACCTATTCATGGGGGTAGATGCTGCTGCCAAATGTTTCTGTCTATTTGATAATTTCTGCCAAAAATGGCATTCGACAATCAAGGAGCAAAAGTCGAATATCGTTCAAAAATCGAAATTTTTATTTTATTTTTATTAATCAACTGTTTTCTGTGTGTCTGTGTCAGTGTCTTCAAAGAGGAAATTGACGATCCGCATTTCTGTATAGAGAGAAAGGCCTGTAATGGATTACATAATCAGAGTAGGCTATGCTATTTATTTTCGTTTTTAATTGTTTCGTTTAAAGACATTTCAAGCTTTCTATATAGATATATTTCTCATGTCTGGGAGGCATACCTGAATTTCGGTTAATTTATGATGAGATGCGCTCCAGCTCACGTGCAATGCAAGTGACGGCGGCGGTGCCTCCATGCCATGATTATATTATTTATTTGCTTCTTATTTAATAAATCCAGGCAAATTGGTTGATGAAAATATTATTAAAATTAAGATAATTTATACTAAACGAAATTCACTTTAAAGAAAGGCTTTCTACAAAACAAAACTTAATTAAGTGGGCAAAATCATCCATTTTTGGATTTTTTTTGTGTGGATTTATAGCGTTTTGAAAAAAAATTAAATTAACTTTGAATTTATCATCAACAATATTGTTGTTTGATTTAATAATCGTTGTTCAACATGTTCAGACTGAGGAAAAAAAAACATTTTAACAGGATAAATTGAATATTCACAAAATGTGTGGGTCTAGATAAGAAATGTAATTTTCCTGAAAACTATTGAAATGGATTTATCGCGTTTTGGAAAAGAGCTCCTCATTTACTTCTTGTTAATTAAATCTATTGGTTGATGAAACATTGATTAAAATTAAGATACAATTAATACAAAACGAAATTCAGGTTAAAGAAAGTTTAAAATTCAGGTTAAAAAGTGCTTTCTTTTTGATGTCTCTGTGAGAGTTTTAAAGCATCTTTTAGTGCCGCTTTCAGGGCGCTCACGTCTGTAACGGAGAACATGTCCGTGACATTGTTTTTTCCTCATAAATGCGAACACGAAAAATAAATAAAATAAAATG
This sequence comes from Chrosomus eos, assembly GCA_036326025.1. Taxonomy (NCBI): domain Eukaryota; kingdom Metazoa; phylum Chordata; class Actinopteri; order Cypriniformes; family Leuciscidae; genus Chrosomus; species Chrosomus eos. The sequence goes on along the minus strand of CM070819.1, from coordinate 14,417,184 downwards.
AATATTTTATGTACTGTGTGGAGACTGAGAGCCAACCCTTCTTCATCCGGTGGATAGTATTACTTTGGTTTGCGCAGTGTAGGCCTAATTCACATAATCACTAAAAAATATTTTGCCTCCTAGTTTTTTTTTTTTTTTAAGCAATCAGAAATATGAGGGGGCCGGACATGTAAATGAGGGGGCCTAGGCCCACCCAGGCCCCCTCGTGGCTACGCCACTGGTCTGCATAGACGACATACTCATTTATTCCTCATCTCTTTCTGAACACCATCGCCACGTCACTTCAGTCCTGGAGAAGCTGCGAGCTCACAAGCTCTATCTCAAACTTGAGAAATGCGAGTTTCATACCACTTCTGTTCAGTTCCTGGGTTACTTCATCGACCAACATGGAGTTCGGATGGACCAGAGAAAGGTGGAAACAATCCAGAACTGGCCTCAACCCTCTACGGTAAAAGACCTCCAACGTTTCCTAGGATTTGCCAATTTCTACCGGAGGTTTATTAATAACTACAGTCACATCAGTTCACCATTGACTTCTTCTCTCAGAGGCCGGCCCAAATCTCTGTCCTTGTCGCCCGAAGCCATCTCAGCCTTCAAACACCTAAAGGAAGCCTTCCAGACCGCCCCAGTTCTAGTTCATCCGAACCCAGAGATCCCTTTCGTTGTGGAGGTGGATGCCTCCTCCACCGGAGTTGGGGCGGTCCTATCACAGCGGCAGGGTGATCCTCCCAGACTCCATCCATGTGCCTTCTTCTCTAAGAAGCTGTCCCCGGCGGAGCGGAACTACGATATTGGGAATCGAGAACTGCTCGCCATCAAGTTGGCATTAGAGGAGTGGAGGCACTGGCTGGAGGGAGCAAACCATCGGTTCGAGGTCATTACCGACCACCGCAATCTGGAGTACCTCAGAGAGGCTAAGAGGCTGAATCCCCGCCAAGCCCGATGGGCACTCTTCTTCACACGTTTTGACTTCCTCGTGTCCTACCGACCCGGTTCTAAGAACTGTAAGGCAGATGCTCTATCCCGACTACATCATCCGTCAAGTGAAGACCCTCTCCCAGAACCTATCCTCCCTCCAGCCGTGTTTGTAAACCCAATCGTCTGGGACATCGACCAGCAGATATCCCAGGAGAACCGCCTTCATCCCGCTCCGCCGGGAGGTCCAGAAGGGTGTGCTTTCGTTCCACGTCACCTTCGTACGGCCCTTCTGGACTCTGCTCATACCACTCCGGGCTCTGGACATCCAGGTAGCAGGCGTACCCTCTCGCTCCTTAGTAACCGGTACTGGTGGCCGACCATCTCTCAGGATGTTTCCCGGTACGTCAAGGGATGCTCAGTCTGTGCCGTTACCAACACTCCCAGAAGACTCCCAGAAGGCAAGCTTGTCCCTCTTCCGCTTCCACAACGTCCATGGTCTCACATCGGAGTAGACTTCATGACGGACCTTCCCAGATCTAACAACAATACCTGTGTCTTCGTAGTCGTTGATCGATTCTCAAAGGCCTGTAAATTGATCCCCTTACCTGGACTCCCTACCACCTTTGAAGCCGCCGAAGCCCTCTTTACTCACGTGTTCCGAAACTTCGGCATCCCAGAGGACATAGTGTCGGATCGGGGTCCACAGTTTGTGTCAAGAGTCTGGCGAGCTTTCTTCAAGCTTCTCGGAGTAACTGTTAACCTGTCATCTGGATACCATCCTCAGACTAACGGCCAGACTGAGCGAAAGATTCAGGAGATTGGACGTTACCTGCGAACTTATTGCCACCAGTACCAGGACTGCTGGAGCCAGTACCTTCCGTGGGCCGAGTACGCACAAAACTCCCTTCAACAGTCCACCACCGGTCTCACCCCCTTCCAATGTATCCTCGGCTATCAACCTCCTCTCTTCCCTTGGTCTGGTGAGCCCTCAGACGTACCAGCAGTAAACTACTGGTTCCAGCAGAGCGAGGGGGTATGGGACTCGGCTCACGTGCATCTACAGCAGGCAGTGCGGAGACACAAGGACCAAGCAGATCGTCATCGTGTAGAACCATCTCAGTATGTGCCTGGACAGAAGGTGTGGCTTTCGACCCGGGACATGCGCCTCCGCCTGCCTTGCCGTAAGCTGAGTCCTCGATACATCGGTCCATTTACCGTGCAGAGGCAGTTGAACGAGGTCACCTACAGACTCAATCTCCCTCGACAGTACCGGATTTCACCATCATTCCATGTGTCACTGTTGAAACCATTCATTGAACCTGTCTCCTCTCCTCCCACAGAACCTGACCCGGCCATCGAACCTCCTCCTCCTATCCCGGTAGAGGACGAGTCCATCTATAGAGTCCGCACCATCTTGGATTCGCGGCGACGAGGTCCTTGGCTGGAGTATCTAGTGGACTGGGAGGACTACGGTCCTGAGGAACGGTCGTGGGTTCTTCGGGACGACATCCTGGACCCAGCTCTCCTTCAACAGTTTCACACCAATCATCCCGATCGCCCAGCTCCCAGGCCCCGTGGCAGACCTCGTCGTCGAACTCATCCCTCTTCGCAGTCGTCAAGAGCCGCCTCGGAGGAGGGGGGTACTGTCAGGACTCCATCAGATCCACACTCTCCTCCCACTCATTCACTCACTCCTCCCACTCATTCATTTACTCGTTCATTATCACCTGAGTTCTAATCACCATCACCTGCACCTCATCATCCCACCACCTTTATATACCACACTCAGTCTCACACTCATTGTCTGGTCTCGTCGTTACATTGACACTCAGACTCTCCCATGCTTAACCAAAGACTTACCTGCTACTTACCTGCTACTCACCTGAGTCTATTGGATTATCTTCTTCATCGTCTGCTGTCTTCAGTTCCCAGCCGTCCAACTGCAACCCATTCCAGTGACTGTCCATCTGCATCTGCAAGAGAGACTCTTATTATTCCAGTGGCTAAGTTCTTCCAATTATCATCTGTTAGAATACTCACCATAACTCCGTCTGCTTCTGCTGTTCTGAAAATAAACACTTATTCACTTACCAACTGTCTGACTCCTGTATCATCCGTGACATTATGAAAGTAAATATAAAGTTGTATTAAAGTCCCACATAAGTGGTACCAAAAAATCACTCTTAATGACAACTTATTGCATTTTATTTGAACTTAATATGTGATATATTTGAAATCAATTACACTTAATGTGCATTCAGTGCGGCGAAAACATTGCATTTAATTCACACTTAAGTGTATTGTTAACTGACATTAAAGTATATTTTAAATCACATTAATTGCGTGTCATTATGTGGTGTGTAGTGCACTTTAACTATATTTTAAATACACTTGAAGCAATTATGAAAGTAAATATAAAGTTGTATTAAAGTACCAATTAAGTTGTACCAAAAACATCACTCTTAATGACAACTTATTGCATTTTATTTGAACTTAAAATACAATACATTTGAACTTAATTACACTTACTGGCCCTCATTTATCAAAAGTGCGTACACCAAATTTCCAGCGTACACCTGGCGTACACCCAAAACCACGGTGACTTTGAGATTTATCAATATGGACTTTGGCGTACGGCACGCTCAAATCCTACACCAGCTCAGGAGGTGGTGTACGCACGTTTGAGCGTTTGAGTTAGTGTGGAAATGCGCAGAAAAACAATTCCTAACACCACAAAACGCACTGACAAACTAAAAGATATGATATATTATGACCCACTGTAAAATCAACAACAACAACAAATTATAAACTTCAGTGTTTATTTTTGTGCAACATGGACTTCAATGTTTCATTTGTGTGATTTTACCAAAGCATTTGATTTGTAGTATTCCTTCAGTTGCGAGCTATGGTTGCGAGCCTGTACGCTTTACCTGACGTCTCAGGGTAAGCCCGGCTCGTGCGCACGGACTGGGTTCAGTAATGAAGGCTTTCAATGACCAAAAAATAATTCAGACTGACAAAATAATAAAAATGACATTCTTCTTCTTTTACATAATAATAATGACATTCTTCTTCTTAATATCAATAAGCGTCATTAATAATAAAAATCATAACGAAAAATCGACTCTCTTCAGTGCCGAGAGGCGCCTCTTTGTGGCGATCTTTATATCTGACCACTTTTTTCTCACCTACAATAAACAAGAAAATGCAAATAAGAATGCTTAACTTTATCACTATTGGTCTATATTAAGCAAGAAAACGTATAGCTTGATCACTATTGGTCTATATTAAGCAATAAAACATTCTTATCTCTGCTGGAGTGCGCTTCTCAACGGTTCAACCCCCACACAGTATTAACAGAACTCGTAATTTGCGTCCATAGTTTGTTATTGTGGGCGCCTAATCCCACTCTTTAAACTCATAAATAAAAAAAATTTGTTTCTTTCCACTTCCCTGGTGATGGCCTCGATCTCTACGTCGGAGAAGTTTCTCTTCTTTGCCGTCTTCCGTGTGTTTATGGCGTAAAATGAGGGCGTGGGGGAAGCGGAGACTTGAATATATAAGGGCGTGTTATTCTAATGACGATCGTTTTCAGCCGCTGCATTTATCAAGGACAGGTATTGCGTACACCTAGATTTCAAAGGTACGCACAGCTTCATAAATCAGGCGGTGAGAGGAGTGTAAGCATAATCTTACGCCAACATATACACCCGTTTCTACGCAAGAATGATAAATGAGGGCCAATGTGCATTCAGTGAGCTGAAAACATTGCATTTAATTCACACTTAAGTGTATTGTTAACTGACATAAAAGTATATTTTTAATCACATTAATTGCGTGTCATTATATTATGTAGTGCACTTTAACTATAATTTAAATACACTAGAAGCAATTATGAAAGTATATATAAAGTTGTATTAAAGTACCAATTAAGTTGTTCCAAAAAATCACTCTTAATTGCAACTTATTACACTTTATTTCAAATTAAAATGTGATATATTTGAAATAAATTACACTTAATGTGCATTCAGTGCCCCGAAAACATTGCATTTAAGTCACACTTAAGTGTATACATTTAAAGTGGATTATTTTTGTACACTTTATAAAAGTACACTAAAGTGCACTTTTTTTCACAAGGGTGGTCTATATTGACATGATGGCATCACACAGTTGCCGCAGATTTGTCGGCTGCACATCCATGATGCGAATCTCCCGTTCCACCACATCCCAAAGATGCTCTATTGGATTGAGATCTGGTGACTGTGGAGGCCATTTGAGTACAGCGAACTCATTGTCATGTTCAAGAAACCAGTCTGAGATGATTCCAGCTTTATGACATGGCGCATTATCCTGCTGAAAGTAGCCATCAGAAGTTGGGTACATTGTGGTCATAAAGGGATGGACATGGTCAGCAACAATACTCAGGTAGGCTGTGGCGTTGCAACGATGCTCAATTGGTACCAAGGGGCCCAAAGAGTGCCAAGAAAATATTCCCCACACCATGACACCACAACCACCAGCCTGAACCGTTGATACAAGGCAGGATGGATCCATGCTTTCATGTTGTAGACGCCAAATTCTGACCCTACCATCCGAATGTCGCAGCAGAAATCGAGACTCATCAGACCAGGCAACGTTTTTCCAATCTTCTATTGTCCAATTTCGATGAGCTTGTGCAAACTGTAGCCTCAGTTTCCTGTTCTTAGCTGAAAGGAGTGGCACCCGGTGTGGTCTTCTGCTGCTGTAGCCCATCTGCCTCAAAGTTCGACGTACTGTGCGTTCAGAGATGCTCTTCTGCCCACCTTGGTTGTAACGGGTGGTTATTTGAGTCACTGTTGCCCTTCTATCAGCTCGAACCAGTCTGGCCATTCTCCTCTGACCTCTGGCATCAACAAGGCATTTCCGCCCACAGAACTGCCGCTCACTGGATGTTTTTTCTTTTTCGGACCATTCTCTGTAAACCCTAGAGATGGTTGTGCGTGAAAATCCCAGTAGATTAGCAGTTTCTGAAATACTCAGACCAGCCCTTCTGGCACCAACAATCATGCCACGTTCAAAGTCACTCAAATCACCTTTCTTCCCCATACTGATGCTCGGTTTGAACTGCAGGAGATTGTCTTGACCATGTCTACATGCCTAAATGCACTGAGTTGCCGCCATGTGATTGGCTGCTTAGAAATTAAGTGTTAAGGAGCAGTTGGACAGGTGTACCTAATAAAGTGGCCGGTGAGTGTATATAAAATAATAAAAAATTTAGTTTATGACCCCTTCAAGCACCCCTTCAAATCCTTTGAATTATTATTTTGCCTTTTAGCTTCTGATACATTTATGAGATATATTTTTTTTCTTTTCTGTACTTCACCAAATAACCTTTTGATTTTGGAAAAACATTTCTCTATCACACCTTTTTATGATCCTATTGTTCTTTTATTGTCTACCAAGTTTAATTTCATCCGTTTTAAAGGTTTCAGATTATTTTCATTATTTTATGTGTTGTTGACTCAAGTGCATCGATAGTGGTTGCTTCTGTTCTCTCAATTTTCAGCTGCAGACAGCAGGAGAAACAGATTGAATGGTCGTAGCATGTGAAGGAATGTCTAAAGGCCAAGGAAGGTTGAAGTTGTGCAAGTAAGAGCTTAGTTTAAAGGCCCAGTTGTTACTGTATTGATTTCATAGATTTGTTTTTGAAAAACGTATAATTTCCTAATAGAAATGCATCTGCAAAATTCTTTTACAAATTGCAAAGATTTGTTCGCTTATAATGGACAAACCTCTATGGAAGCAATCATGCTCTAACTTGTGTAGCAGACTGCACTTCCTGTCTCCAGGGCTGATGGAGGCAGATAGAACAGCTGCTCCATGAATGGACAGATATGTCTTAAGCGTCCGGCCCAGTTGAAATGAAAGGTCTTTAAAAGTCCCCTGACATGAAATTTTCACTTTCTGAGGTTTTTTAACATTAATATTAGTTCCCCTAGCCTGTATATGGTCCCCTCGTGTCTAGAAATTTCAATCGGTGTAAACCGAGCTTTGGCTATCTTTCTCTTCTCTGCAGCTCAGATGCGCTGATCTTGAATCTCCACCTTATGATGTCATAAGGAGGAAAGGTTTCCTCCCTTTTCTCTGCTTTGCCCGCCCAGAGAATTTGGCTCACTCGTGAGAAAATGAGCTAGGAAGTACGAAAGCGCGAGCGCGATTTGAGTTTTTCCTCGAGAGATATAATGGCTTGCAAACGAGCGAAGCATGGCAGTAGATCAGTGTTCGGATGTACAAATGAACACAAAAGTATTTTTTAGTTCCTTCATCCGAGCCCCTGAAGAAACAATGGGTTAATTTTATTTCCTCTGGAAATGCGCCGACACAACTTCCTAAAGTTTTGGATGGTCCAAACATTTCACCGACGACTGTTTCCTCAACTTGGGCCAATACAGAGCTGGCCTCGATGAACGTCTGAAAATAAATGATCGAGCTACCAATGTTGTGAACTTTTTCTTCTTAAAGTGTAGAAAAGTCAGAAGCGCAGACCAGGAGACGGAGAGGTATCTTTTAAAGCAGATGTTCTTTATTAGGTCGCTGTAGCATCTCAATCTCGTATATCTAAGGGAAACGATCCCTTGCAATTTATACATTTAGAGGCAGGGCAGCCATCTTCGGGTGTGACATGCAAACTTTCTTTCCAGCAAACAAGGCGTTTTTGACATATTCATCAGCTCTAAGAATATGTTGTTTCTGGAGTCCAGACTTTGTGCGATCTCCATGATGTTTAGTAGTATGACAATCTTGATCATGTCGATGGATGACTGAAGGTTCCGTAACTGGGTCTCTGCATTGTGTATTTTTCTTTTTTTTCTTTTCTTTAGTGTTAGTTGTCTCGGCAGTGGTTCTAGTTGATTTCTAGAGGTTGTGGCTTCATACGCAGGTGTGGACATGGGTCTCGGGTCAGCCATCAAGTGGTATCTGCACAGAGGAATAAAGAAAACAAAAGACAAGAGAGCAGTATTTGTTCAAACCCTAGGGTTGTAAACTTTTCCAAATCTGCTAGAGAGTAGAGCAGTATTGTTTCCCTGTGTCTTAATTATTTTGACACCTAAAGAAACAGTGAGGTGAGGATGGACTAATGGATGGGGGAGACCTATGAGGGAGTCTTCACCGAAGGGTTGGCCCGCAAAGCCTGTTGGATTTGGTTCTTCCCTGGGCTCCTCATTGGTTCCTGTCCTATCCTGTCCCTGTTGGTGGAGGAACAACTTTGCAGTATGACACATGAGTCCATTTTTTCCTTCCCTGACACAATACTGCAGCTGCTGTTATCAACATCACTTGATGTGGTCCTTGCCACTTAGGCTCTAATGGCTTGTTTTTGAATGACTTAATCATGACCCATTGAGCTGGGATGATTGTGTGTCCCCCTTCTGGTGGAGTCTGCCAACATAATTCAACTCTTTCTTTGGCACTCTGTACTGCCTTTGTGAGGTTTTCACAGTAAGCGATCAGGGCATCTGAGGCAATGTGTACATCAGCATTTCTAAGATCAATCACACCTGGCATCTGCATTGAGCGTCCAGTAATAATCTCATGAGGGCTCAGTCCTACTGATCTGTTAGGTGACGCTCTCATACTACACAGTGCTGGCAGCGCTTTGATCCATGGTATTCCTTCCTGATGCATTTTGCTTAGCCTGGTTTTGATTGTTCTGTTGGACCTTTCAACTTGCCCTGATGCTTGTGGTCTATATGGACAGTAAAGGTTCCACTTAATCTGCAACATTCTAGACACGTCCTGGACTACCTGTCCTGTGAAGTGTGTACCTTGATCTGAGTCAATGCAATCTGGTAATCCCCATCTGGCAAGGAAATCAGTGACAAGACATTTAGCAGTATGTGCAGCTGTAGCACGCCCTGTTGGATAAGCTTTTACCCATCTTGAGAACTTGTCTATTACTACCAAAACATCAGTTTTTCTCTTACAACGAGGCAATGATATGTAATCAACTTGTAGGTGACGAAATGGTCCTGGGGTATGTGCTGCTGGTGTAGTGGCTGCTGGTACATCATTATTTTTCTGACATGTAACACACCTCTTGGTTGTTTCAGTGGCTACATTTCTGAATTTTGGATTCCACCATTGATTTGAGAACCTGTGATTCATCGTTGCTGGACCACTGTGACCTAAACTGTGTATTTGATGAGCCAAATATGGCAGCAGTGATTTGGGAGCGACATAATTTCCCCCTTTGGTCCAGCAACCAGATGAATCCACTGTGGCTCGTTTGTCTAACCATGTCCATGCTTCATATAGAGGAACGTCTTTGTACAGATCAATTATAGATTCAGGAGGCAGAATTGTCTTCTGTGCTGCACTACCTGAACACACTTGTACAGTTGCATAAAAACAAGCCTGTTTAGCCGCTATATCAGCAAGAGCATTAGTTTCCGTAGTATTAGTTGTAATATGTGCTTTCACTTTGACTGCTAATTTCTTTGGAAGTTTCATGGAAAACATTAGATCTTTCACTAATTCAGCATGCTTAATGGGGGATCCAGCAGAAGTTAGAAACTGTCTGGTTTGCCAAATGACACCAAAATCATGAATTACCCCAAAAGCATATCTGGAATCTGTGTAGATATTAGCAACTGATCCTGAAGCTAGCGTGGATGCTCTTGTTAAGGCTACTAGTTCTGCAGCTTGAGCTGAAAAATGATCTGGAAGACGACCTGAAGCAACCACTTCAGTGGTGGACGTTACTGCATAACCTGCTCGTCTGTTACCTTCAATGACTTGAGCTGAACCATCAACGAACAACTCAAATTCAGAATTCTCTATGGGAGTTTCTTTTACTTCACTCGTAGAGGTATATGTAAGCGTAATACAACCGTGGGTCATTTCTCCTTCATCCTCTAACAAAACTTCAGTCATAGCAGACATCATACATGAGGACGGATTCGTGACAGGTGCACGCTGTAAGACAATATTCGGGGCCGTGAGAGTTGCTAACCAATTTCCCCAACGAGAGGAAGTGACAAAAGTGACTTTTGCTTGGTTGATTATTGCGGTCACTACATGAGGGCATTTTAAATTTACAGCCTGACCTAAACTCATTAATGAGTGTCCCCCAAAAGACAGCTGAGATAGTCACTTTCCTTTTGTTATATTAAACAAACAGAAGTCTTTTATCTCTGCTGTAAGTTACTGGGGAAATTAAGCACTCACAGCCAAAATGGTTAACACCTAAACAAACTGCCCAACAAGTTTAATGACGTGGGGATGGGCTGCTTCAGAGTAGAACGCAGACTGAGTAGGAGCTGAGCAAAATTGTTAACTTCTCTCAAGTTATTTTTGCTGTTCCTACATTCTTTTCTCCAGTGTCCATGCTTACCACAGTAATAACAACTGCCCTCTCTCTTAAAACATTTACGTTTCTGTTGCTTACCACAGTAATAGCAACTGCCCTCTCTCTTAGGACATTTACGTTTCTGTTGCTCTCTGTGTTGACCTTAAAGGATGCTGCTGCAATTTTCACTCTTGCCTTGACATCAGAGTTTCTTTCCCAAGTAGCTAAACTGTCCAAGTTGTTTTGCAAGGTTCTAGTGGCCCATGTGACATCTAAGAAAGGCAATGCATTTCTATGCTCTGACAAAAGACCATCAAACCATGTGCGAACTAATGGACCATTATCATTTAACACCTTCTCTGAAGTGTCCGCTATTCCACTGTAAGTTACAGCTGACTGACAAAATCTTGCTGTGTATTCATACACCGTTTCATCATTCTTCTGTACACAACTAGCGATATTTAACCAGTCAATTTTGGGTCCAACAATGTTCTTTAAAACTCTCAGAACTCCCTCTCTCAATTATTTTTTTCTGGCATGTTGTAGTTCAGAAGTAAAAGCAGACTCAAAACTGTTGAATTTAGATTCAGTTAGAATTTGTCATCAGCTGTGTTACTTCTGTCAACGACATGTCGTAGAGATGTATTTTACTGTTCAATGCTCTTCTAAATTCAGAAAAATTTGTGCATATTGAAGGCAAGCTCTGGGATATTTTTTCTATATCTTTAGGTCCTAACGCTTTAGCAACCGTTTGAATTTGGACAACAGAATAGTTGGTAGAAATACCTTCTTCTGTTCCCTCCATTCCCTGCGACATTTTCCTCGCAGCACATACATTGACTGAATTTACAGGCTCATCATTTACTGTTTGGAGAACTACATCTGTTTCAAAGAAAGCTTGAAAATCAGGATTAGTTTCATCTGACTGTTGGTCTTCTGAGTCACATTTGGTTGAGGCCTTGGTATGGCCCACCTTAGTGTGCAATTGTTTGTTCTGTTCTTTTAGCTTAGCTATACACCTAGCTTGTTCTTGTGCAATGGATGAGCTAAATTCTCTCTGGCAACAGATAATGCCTTTTATGTTTTTCTTCCTGATACATGCACATAACACCTTCTTGCATTATTCAGTAGACCATACTTTTTCTGGGTAAATACCAAATTTCTTTGTCAAATTCAATCTGACTGACTCAGTCACTATGGAGTACATGTGCTCTCCTAACAATGACTTAAACTCACTGTCTGTCCATAAAGGAGTAGCTAGTCCACCTTTTTCAGTTGATGGAACTAGCCTAGCATTCCTTCTAACCATTTTGTGGATTTCTTTGTTACCACACAAACAAACACTAAAAACTTCTCTGTTCAGCAGAGGTTACACTTGTTAACACAGATCAACTATTGTTAACCTTCCTTGACAGAGCAAAGGATAAGCTAAAATATTAGCCTGTGATGCTAAAATCTTCCCAGTCTGTACTGAGGGTAACAATATTTTAACACGAGGATAACTTTCATCTCTAAAAGAAAACTTTAGAGGATAAACCCAGTTAACCAAACTCTACAGCAGTCTGTTAACTCTTCTCTGGTGGCGCAGAGGCATAGCAAATTTGCACTAGTCGGTTCAGTGGTTTTTTGAATAGAGTGAAACTCACCAAATCGTTTGGTTGTATGGAAAGATTCCAGTTGGAACTTCAGTCAGAAATGTTCATTCTTTGTTAAGATCTTTGTTGAGGTCCAGTTCTGGATTCTAGTGAAGTTAATTCTATCCGAGTCACGGCACCAAATTGTTGTGAACTTTTTCTTCTTAAAGTGTAGAAAAGTCAGAAGCGCAGACCAGGAGATGGAGAGGTATCTTTTAATGTTCTTTATTAGGTCGCTGCAACATCTCAATCTCATCTAAGGGAAACAATCCCTTGCAATTTATACATTTAGAGGCAGGGCTTAACATTGTGATGTTGGAAACTCGTATACAGGTTTAGGAACCTATTTTAAAAGTGAGAGTGAAAACTTATTCAAACACTGAGACTCTAGAACGGGAATGCCAGGACTCTCTCTTGCTGAGACACATGTCACGAGAGTCCCCAAGAGTTTCAGTAATATGTTTCATTTAACTTACAACAGAAAGAAAACCAGTCTGACAGCTGTATAGAGAGAAACAGAATGCTAAATTCCATCTACATAACTTTCTCAGTTTATATACTAGTATTAGAAGCTAAATTAAACATTTTAATACATTTGTAATGTTGTAATACCACACAAGCAACAATTCAAGATCAAGTTCAGACAGGTAATCTTTCTCTCAAAATTGTTCAATACTGTTTATGCATCAGTAAGTCAAGCCAGTGACTAAAATATCAACTTCACATCGTTTCTTTTAGTAGGATGAAAATAATCTTATTTAAATTGTGAACAAATTATATAGAGAAAGTGATCAAAGAACAATCTTTCCACACAGCGCGAGTTTATCTGGACAACTCGTTATGAAATCGATGACGCACGTTACACTGCACAACAAAGTTCTTACTGTATGTACATCATCGTGTTTGCATTGGTTAAAGCATTAGAGAGAGTGCAGAAACTGCGTTGCAATGATAAGATCTTCAGTCTCGTGATCAACAGACTGTCATCTGCTTGCTCAATGCTCATCAAGGCAACATTTTATGTGATGGGAAAAGATCTAAATACTTTAAAAACTTCTCACGATTTGTTAATCTCGATAGCTGTATTAGTAAAAACGTATAATAGCTGTAGTAAAGGTATTCGAGAAACTTTCACATGTAATAGCCTACGTAGCTATTGCATATGCAAGCATGTCAGCCAATCACAGCAGTGGCCGGTTACACTGTAGTCTCACAGCAGACACCCCCTTCAAACAGAGTGTTCAAATCAGAGGCTAAAATCAGGCTAGGAAAAATGCCTTTTATTTCTTAATTATGAATATTTTTGATCTAAAAAACATACTAACATTATAAGGGCAACCCAGGAAACATTATAAAATAATCAAAGAACCCCATGTCGGGGGACCTTTAATGTTCATGTGACAACAAAAGCTAGATACTACACATAAAGACATTAATCTGAGAATGTTATGCCATCATGGCAATTAGCAGCACTATACCTACTGACTCCAGATTTAGTATTAAACTTTTATGTGGAATTTTGTCTCAGGTGATCAAAATCAAGGCACAGTTTCTAAAAAAAAGGACTAAATTAAAGTATTTACTTTATCAGAGTACATTTATACACTTTGATTAAAAATGACTGTTTAGAGTTCATGAAAACAAATAAAAATAAAACTTCAAAAACATATAGCTCAATTGCCTCAGCATGCAGTGCTGCTTTGTTTCCTGTATGGATGGCAGTCATCACCATATTGTCACAGATTAAGAGACTCAGAGAAGATGAACTCAAGTCAAGGTTTATTGGAGGTATAAGGTGAAACCCGTGGTAACAAGTGAGTTGAACTGATTTGAAAAATAACAGTCAGGAGAATGTCAGAGAAGTCACACAAGGAAATAACAACAGAGGAATGAGGAAACATCAGTAAAACCCACAGAGTAAAACAAAGGTGAGTAATCCACGAGTACACTGTGGTCCTTACAATGATACAATGAAGAAGCAGACAACAAAGAAAGACATCAAGGCACATCCGAATCCAATGTTAGTTTTGCTTCCTGTCTCCTGAGATTTGTTCAACTGACCGATTTTTGAAGACAGCATAGATGTATCCTTGGCTACCTTTGATATCCCATAATCCTGTGCTTTCCATTGCTTGACAGCTAAGCAAAAAAAAAATATAAAAAACCGTAACGCTGCCTCAGAAGTCAGTATAGTCTTTGATTGCTGGTATGAGAAACAGGTGTAAGAGAGTAATTAGTCTCGGGAGAATAAGCAGTGTTCATGGAGTCGGAGAGCTGAGTGGAGTGGGATGTGACGTGATCCATGAATAAAAACAAGTCTAGCAGGTTTATGGTCCTTCAATATAGGGACAGAGAAAACGAAACTCTTCTGAAAAAGAAGGCAGCTGAGCAGTTGTTACCTGGACCTGGATTATTTGTTTCCAAAATGAGAGGTGAGAGAAAGAGCATGTACATTTTCAATGATTTAAAGCTCATGCAAGCTAACTAACAGGGGCACAAAATAGTAATACAAGATAAATGAGGAATGGGCATGAACAAAAAGGGTGAGTGCTTGCCTATATCTTAAGAAATTGGAATAGACTAAGTGAACTATAAGTGAAATACTAATCATTGAAATAATTTGAAAGCTTTATAATCCACTTTAAAAGTATTGCTTTTGTTTGATAAAAATATTCATCAAACGCCTGATTTTTACTCCTTTTCATATTTAAAAACAAGAACAACTGTTTTCACTTAACTTTCCCAACAGATATGGACAACAATGAGACTTCTAATGGACAAATTTCAAATATGCCAAGGGGCTCGACTTTTTTGCGCTACTTTTGCATTGCATTTGTTATAATCCTTGTTGGAGTATGGATAAACCAGGTATGTATGGTTTTTATGGTTACACCACTTCCCCATTTTAAGTGAGATTCCAAACGACGGAGCATATAAGTTCAGTCCAAAGAGCACAGAACAAAGAAACAATGTTTGATCACTTTACAGGAAGTGGAGAGGAACATTTACTTAGTAGTCATTGCACACCACCACCTCAGTACTACAGGAAGTTTATCTAAAATAAATTAGATGTATTTGGGTCTCCGGTATTATTGAAGAGTTTAATGAATCTTAGATGTGGTTTACAACAATTTATAAATGTAATTAAATCTAATATATATTTTACATAAATACACATGGGTGTATTATGTGTTTATACATTTGATTCATATTATACACATGAATATTTGATTCATGGTAACACTTTAAGTTAGGGTCCAATTCTCACTATTAACTAGTAACTATGCATATTATCAGGATATTGGCTGTTTATTAGTACTTATAAAGCACATATTAATGCCTTATTCTGCATGACCATATTCTACATCCCTAATACCACAACAACTACTAAAACTACTAAAACATAACAACTACCTTACTAACTATTAATAAGCAGTAATTATGAGTTTACTGAGGCAAAAGTCGTAGTTAATAGTGAGAGTTTTAATAGAATATTAATAGTGAGAATTGGACCCTAATCTAAAGTGTGACCATATTATATTTACTATACAGATATACTATGCCAGTATAACTGAAAGTTATGTGAGTTTCATCTGTGCTTGTTGCAAGGTGTTCCAAATCAAGTGAAGTGAACTTTGACAGATCCCCTACTCAGTGAGGATGTGTACAAAATAACATGTGATATATGTGAAATGATGTATAATAATATTTTCTTAACTTTCAGATATATGACAATAAACAAAATCAACAAAACCCCAATTCAAGTGATTTAGGTACTGTTTTTTTAAATCTCAAATACAGGTCTTAAAATATTGATTGATATAATACATACTTTTATTTATACCTTTATGATGAAAAGGAGAGTATATGATGGCTAAATTAAAAGTAATTCTTACTAATCATGCAGGTGATCCGCTCCGAATTATTTTGGTTGGAATGACAGGGGCAGGAAGAAGTGCAACAGGCAACACCATCCTGGGAAAAAAGGTTTTTAAATCCGAGATATCATCATCCTCTTTGACTAAGCAATGTGAAAAAAATAATGCAACAGTTAATGGAAGAAATATATTAGTTATTGACACCCCGGGTCTGTTTGACACCAGCTTAACTACAGATGAAGTGGTCAACAGAATTAAGCATTGCATTTTACTCTCTGCTCCTGGTCCACATGTCTTCTTAGTTGTGATTCAGCTGGGCAGATTCACGGATGAAGAGGCAGAAGCGGTTAGAATCGTTCAAGCAGTTTTTGGTGAGGAATCCTCCACATACACCATGGCACTGTTCACTCATGGAGATCGATTGGAGGACAAGAACATTCACACATTTGTGCGGGACAGCCCAAAACTGCTCAGTTTCATCAGAACTTGCAGTGGAAGATTCCATGTGTTCAACAATAAAGAACAAAATCCTGAACAGGTTGTTCAGTTGTTTGAACAGATTGACAAAATAGTTACTGGGAATGATGGGCAACATTACACTAGTGAGATGCTTGAAATAGAGAAAGCGATTGAGGCGGAAAAATATCACATCCTGAAAGAGAATGAGGAACAGAGAAAGAATGAAACAGAAGCTCTGAGGGCTAAACTTGAAGGTGAAGCTTTTGAAAAAGAAAAAGAAAAACTGGACAATGAATTTGAACAGCAGGCACAATGGCAAGCTGAGAAAAATATTCGTATGCGAAATGGTGGGTTCTCTTTTCTTATGTAAGAACTTTTTTTTTTTCAAAAGAAACCTGAACCTTGAAAAAATAGCAAAAATAAAGCAATCAAATAAAATATTTCACTAAACTAAAAATGTAATAAGTTAATATATATTTAAAAACAAAAGTGAAACCAAATATATAATGTGCAGAATCTATAAATAAAATACTATATGCTCATATACACTCTACATTGTCTGTGACTATCACATGCATTCCTTGCAGAGAAACTGGAAATAAGTTGCAAGAAAAATGCTGCATTAGAGTTTTACCACTTATCCCTTCAGTATGTGTAAAATAATACCCTAACTTAGACTTTTGCATCCAAAATTGCTCACATGTTCACTTTATTTTACCTGGAATAATCCCATTGATATATAAATCTCTTCTACCAGGGAATCCTAGCCAAAATTGGCAGCACAAAAAAGTTTCACATAAACAGATAAAACGAAACAAAAAGTCTTATCAGCAATCATAAGAAATATTACGTAAAACAGACATGTTTTCTTCAGGTAGTACTCCAAAATGTTTCTAAAAATATTTAAAGATGGAAGTGCTTCTAACAATATTCTGCATTTCATTCCATAACCTAGGAACTTAAAAGGAAAATGCAGGTTTGCCAAACTCAGAAAATGCTCTAGGAACAATAAAAAGTAATTTAAAAGAAGACCTAGTCCTATAATTACAAGTATAATATGATAAGAGATTATAAATATAAGTTGGAAATTTACCTAAAGCCTTGGCAATAAACAGCATATGCATTTTTCTCCTTTGGTACAAGGAGGACCAACCAACTTGGATCAACAGTGATGGGTCATTTTACTCATTTTAAATTGAGTAGCGTTATAACTCTGATTATAAACTTGTGATGTGATGTAATTGACTATGTTATTATAATTATCCTTTTCAATTATGTATTGAGGGAAGATTATGCCATTGTTCTTTCAGGCCTTTACATCTGCCTTAGGTAAAACTACAGCATGTTCCATCATTCATATTGTCACCATTATGTTTAGTTTTTAGTTATCACTAATTTCTGTCTCCCTTTGTTCATGTTCCCGCCAATCCTTGGTCGTCATGGTTTCTGTCATTATGAGTTTAATGTTTATCAGCTGTATATCCTTAATGACCTTGTTTGTATTCACTTCTTTTTTTTTCACTTCTTAAATTTCTCCTTCACCGTCCGGTCCCATTATATGTGTGTGTTATTCTACTACCTGTTTGGATCGCTACCCGTTTAATTTATAAGTAAACTTTGTGTTGGAACTTTAGTCTTCTGTGTCTTCATCTGCCTGCCTGAGTGTTTGATCATATCATAGGATCACCTAACCCTCACTACCACTTTACAGTTTAAGCTATAGGCACTCCACAGCAAATAAAGTAGTGTTCACTTTATCCATAATCCTATGCAGCATGCAAAAAATGACTTTTTAAAGAATTAATTAAATGTTAATTTGATGAGCCATAAATGAAACCTTAAATATGCCATATGACATGAATAACTCCAATTCTTGAAATTGTGAACTGAAAGAGGTGAGGGAAAAAGGGGTTGGACATGTTACCCACAGAAGAACTAGGGAACACAACTGGCCTGAAAGACTGGCCACTGACTGGCAGTGGTGTAGCAGACGAGCACGCAGGGTAAAGCAGATGTTTTTTGGTGGGTCATGTGTTGTGAGACTGTATCAAATTTTGATAATTGCTTAAGCTTTTATCACATTGCAATATTAAAATAAGTTGCAAAACAAGTGTTGTCATCAAAACATTTTTTATTGTATTGAAATGTTCAAAGTAAACAAATGTTTCAAAAAGATTAAAGTGCAAATCATTAAAAAGTGCAAATCATTAAAAAAGAACAATAGGTAACTGTCACATTTCACAGAAGTTATTATTTTTTGTTTTTATTTTAATAAAGCATTTATTAATCTTAGTTGGCTAACGTTAAGATTAACCAACTAAGATTAATAAATGCTTTAGAAGTAATTGTTCATTGTCATTTTATGTTAACTGATGAATTAACTAATGTTAACGAATGGAGCCTTATTGTTAAGTGTTACCTAACAATAAAGAATCAGAACATTTTCAAACAATAACTATAGGGCAGGTTATAGTCCAGATTAGAATGTAAAAATGTTTAAATTTGAAAATAAATAGCCTATTAGGTCTTTAAGTATTTGGTGCCGTGATGAAAAAACATTGAAAATAAAAAAATATGAATGGCTGTTTGCATGGGTGTAAGTTTCATCCAACAATCCATCCTTTAATTTTTGAAGGGGACACAAATATAATATTACAGCCAAAATTTTACTTGTAAGGATATGTGTACACAAAGGAAAGCCTTACTATTATTAAGCTACAGTAAACAAGCTACCAAATAATCTAGGTAATGTTATATTCGTTAACATAGCAGACTCATGGAAAAATAAGTATCTCTGCATCATCTGTATCAACTCTTTCAATATATCAAAAGAAAGAACATACCCTCTGCTTTATTCTAGCTTCATGCATTCTTTTTTTTTATCAACACTTGAATGTGGGTAAGTTTAATTCATGTTGCAGAAAGCAACATTTTGACCAAAAGGCTAAGAAAATCATGTTTTTTTGTCAAATACTTCACTTTAACCCTCAGATTTACACCTATGGCTGTTTGAAACATTAAAATACTGTTCAGTACCAAATCGGGCCAAAAGCGGGCGTGCTAGTGCGTGCCAGGGCCCGTTGCTTTCCACTGTCACTTCCAGGGCTTGATCGGACCTCATCAGGGCTTCCTCTGGGCCAACAGCCAGGGTTTTCTGGCCCGCCTAATACCTTGGTCCAAAGCTGGCCAGCTCGGGCTAGAGGAGGGGTTACGATCAAAGGCGGAGTTTACCTGAGTCGGGAGACGCAGGATATGAGCAAAAGAAACTGGCAAATGCTAAATTTAAATGTGATGTACGTTATATAAAAAGAAATGAGCTGACCATGAGAGCAAACTCAATGGCCAAAAAAATTTTGAAAAGAAGTTAAGGTTATTAATAATAGTAAAATACCACTGCCAACTAGTATTGATGGGGTTGTTGGGCCTGAGAAAATTGTTAAATTGTGGAGAAAATATAATGGAGATATTTTTAATTGTGTTGAGAGGCAGGAATTTAAATTTGGTCATGTTTCGAGTGATGAAGATATGATTATTACACCTGATTAGGTCAAATACGCAATTGATAAATTGGCTGAGAATAAAGCATGTGGTCCAGATCGAATAACAGCTGAACATTTGAAGCACGCTAGTTCAAGGATCACAGTGTTACTTGCTTTGTGTTTTATAGGATTTTTAATCCACGGTGTGCTACCTGATTCCATGTTAACAGTTTTATTAGTGCCAGTAATGAAAGATAAAACAGAACAGACAGAAACTGGGACAGAAATCTATAGGCCAATTGCTTTGGCAAGTGTGATCTCAAAAGTATTTGAGCGAATTCTTATGGATGGGCTCAAAGAATATTTAATAACCACAGATAATCAGTTTGGGTTCAAAAGTAAGCATGGCACTGATTTAAGCATATTCATTAAAAGAAGTGGTTAGTAAGTATAATGGACATAACTCCACAGTTCCCTTTTGAGAGGTCTCAAATTGCGTAAGGCTAGCTTACGCTATGGGAAAACTCCTTTTCTCAAAAATATTGAAGTCAAATATTTAAAACGCAGTGCAGCTGCACAGCAGACACAGATGAGCGGCTAGCGTGGTCATTGGCTGTGTTGCGGCAACTGCACAAACCTATGTGGCTCACACGGTGGCTCAGACACGAGAACCAATCAGGCTGCTTAGCGCCCTGGCGCGTCAGAGCCCGCCAGAATGGCTGTGGCCTTAGCCTATTAATTGGCCCATTCAGTCAAAGGTAGGCAAATTTTGTCTCCTTCAGTGAACTCACCACTTCGCTGATGTCTGGATAAGAAGCATTCGCCGCCGTCGAAAAGCCTTCAGCAGAACACTGTAACTGATTTCTGTAATTTGAACAGTATTTTACTGTAATATGTACTGTAAGATACTGTAAAATGTTTATACAGTATGTTATTGTAAACCGCAAAGGATTATGGGAAAATATATGGTCACTACTGTAATTCTTCTCTACTGTAAATCAATTTACAGTAGTGAACTAGCCCGCGTAAAACTGACCAATGGCAAGAGAGATTTCTTTTGAATTTTTTTGACTGTATTGGTTGAAGTGGCCGTTAATGTGGACAAAAGATGTAGCCTACCGGTAACTCCAAAAAGGTTAGTATATTATTTCTATTTTATGTAAAACAAACATTTGCAAATGTTTTCATTTATGTTAACAGCAAACTAACATGATTTGTCTTTTTGTTTTCGTCGGAATGGTTTTGGTGCCTTTTTTTTCCCTGACAGTCGGCCGGATCTCCGTCACGGTGATAATATTAACTGGTAAGTAAGCTAATAAGTTCACCTATATTATCCGAAATATTCTTTAGTTAAAACGATAACAATAACGTTTGTACATATCTCTGCCTCTTTAACGTAAGCTCGCTAGGCGGAGTCGTCGGTTAGGCTAACGTTAACCGCAACGAACTAACGTGTCGTGGTGAAATACTGAGGTAAAGTGAGATAGACGAAACCCTTGTTTAAGTGAGGTTTTTAAACAAGATTTTCACGTATATGCTTTGATTTATTTTCAGGTTTGTGATCTGTATAATGTCTGCAGTCTGCAACGATGGAGGTGTGTGTTGGAGCCTTTTCATTGCCGTCATAACATCAACTGGTAGGTTAACTTCACTTAAATAAGCCGAAGTAAACTTAAACAGAGAATAATAATAACATATATATGTTCCGTGAACTTCCGTCCCCTATTTATCACAACTTAGCTAGTTAGGGAGATGTAACAACGTTAACAGTGAGCTAAAGTGAAAAAATAAGTTAAAAGGAATAGTGCACCTCAAAAAGAAATTCTGTCATAATTGACTTGCCCACAAGTTGTTCTAAACCTGCATGAAGTTCTTTCTTCTGAACATAAAAGAAGATATTTTGAAGAATGTTGGTAATGGAACAGTTTGCTGGTCCCCATTGACTTCTATAATAAATAAATAAAAATACTATGGATGTCAATGGGGACCAGAAACTTGTTTGGTTACTCATGTTTTTTAAAATATCTTCTTAGGTACACAGCACAAGAAATAAATTAATACAGGTTATGAACAAGTTGAGGCTGAGTAAATGGTAAATGGATATCATTTTAATTTTTTAAGTAAACTAACCGTTAAAGCGACACCATTGTTAATTACATCTTTTGTTTTATTTTCAAGTTTGTGGCCTGAATCATGTCTGCAATGTCGGAGGTGTGTTTTGGAGTCTTTTCTTGTGATTGCCGTCCTAATGGTGATGACATCTACAGGTGGGTAAGATGACATCAACTAAATTAGCAGAATTATGCGTTAGTTTAGCAGGCAAACATAATATAATGTAACTCCCGATGAAACCAACGGAAGGGGATAAAACGGGTTTACCAGGCAGCAGAGTTAAAGTGCTTTTAAATAATCATTCATCAGTTTCTGTTCTTTATTTTGAATTTGCAGAAGCTATTCCCTCCGGACTGTACATCACTGCTGACGCTCTCCACTAATATACAGAACAGGTTGACGTTTGAGGAGGAGGAGGAGGAAAGGGTTAGCAATATACCATTATCAATATAGCAAAATTTTGCTAACTAATATTTTAAATGTTTAATTTATTTAAAAAACTATAAACACCATACAACATCATATCTTACATCATCTTTACCCCTCATGTCGTTGTTGTTAGTAATACGTTTTGTCATTGTATTTTATTTCTGTGAACTATAATAACACTAAAAGGCTGCTGTGACTTTGTCTGTTTCAGGAGAGTCTGTTCTCTAAGCAAAAACATGGATACTGACTATGAAGAATCATCATCCAGTTACTACAGCTAACAGACTCTTCTTCAGCATTAACTGTCCATTTTGTCAAATGCAGAATTAGGTAACCCAAAATATATATATTTTTTACATTACATTTACATTCATGCATTTGGCAGACACTTTTATCCAAAGGAATTACATTGTATTTAAGTTTAAAGGAACACCCTACCGTTTTTTGAAATAGGGTTTTTTCACTGTCTCCTCTATATTTAGATAAGTGGGCAAATGTATTTTTGTCTCAGTGCATGCATTGTCTTAAGGTGCGTTCACACCAAACGCGAATAGAACGTCTGGTGCGAGTGATTTAAATGTTAAGTCAATGTAAAGACGCAATTATGCACCTCTAGAGGTCAATCAACATCAGCCATCTTGCAAACAGACAACCGTCTAGCACTTGCCCCTCCCACAAGAAGCGGATTTCTCCTCTGACGCGCGTCAATTTCGCTTCAAACTAGTGTTGTCACGATACCAAAATTATTGTTTCGATACCGATACCAAGTCAAGTATTGCGATTTCGATACTTTTTCGATACTTTTCCTGAAAAGGGAGAAACACTCTCAAATATCATTGCTGTGCTTTATTTTAAAACCGGGACAACATTCTAATCATACACCACACTAATAAATGAACATTTGAACAGCAGATATGTTAAACATTTGAACAAAATATAAAAAATAAATTAGAGCAATAACATTCAAGGTAAAAAAAATAATAAATTTAGCACCATTATCTCAGTTATCATAAGCAACATAAGAGTTAACAGGAACTGATAAGATTTTATCAATATCCATGCCACTGAAGATTCTGCTAATCGATCCGATTCTTTAACGATTCTCTTATCGATTCCTGATAGCAGTGTGTGGAAAAAAGTAGTCTCATGCTAACAAGTGGTTTTATTTGTTTTAAAGCTTACACTTGACAGGGTTCCCGCGGGTCCTTAAAAAGTCTTAAAAAGTCTTAAATTAGATTTTTAAAATTTAAGGCCATAAAAAGTCTTATAAAGTCTTATTTTTACTTATGAAAGGTCTTAAATTTTAGATGACACTTCGACTTAGACATATATAAATGTTTTACAAATTAAAACTAATTAGCGTAGTATTTTTTTTATTATCTTTGTGGATTTGCTTGGTCACGTGACAATTCGCATCACATTCGCGGCAGCAGCATAACGTCTGTCTCCTGCACGCGAGAGAGGAGAGAAGGAGAAAGTTGGCGAATGTCACTGTCAGTTCAGTCGTAAGTTCATTCTTTATGTGCGTAGGGGTGTGCGATGTGTATTGTCTAATATGATATTGTAATAATCATTGTTTTAACGATGTATGAGGCACTGTGAGCTGACATCGCATTTGTCTCTCGTGCTTTCACTGCGTGTGCGTGATGTGTGTAGTTAAAGGTAGGCTATGTCCCCAAATTAGTTTTTGTCTTATATTTACATCATATTACGTTCTTCTTATATTAGAATATCACATCAGTGAGTGCCGTTTTCCCGTGCACAAGTGCAATGTTTATGATATACAATAGTTAAATTAAAAATAAATTAACATTGTGAGTTACTTTTTAGACACAATATTGTTTGTTTTCCCTTTATTTCGCCGACTAGAATTTCAAAATGAATCCGTAGCAGTCAGAGTCTCAATGCCACAGACAGCGATGATTTCTTGACTGAAATCCGCGTTTTGAACGAGTCATTTTAACGATTCAATGAACAATCACTTTCTTCCCCGAATGAATCAGCCGTTTGAACGAATCGGTTGAATGAATGACTCTCTCAACTCGCTTATTAAGACAGTGACTTGCCACCACCTACTGGCGGTTTTAGTTTCATATTTAAAGTACCCTTTAATTAAAACGTTAAAATTAGAAATCATTTAAATATTGAATATTTTATTTATTTATTTTTTAAACTCTCTCATAGCATGGAGTGTAAATATTAATGCCACTTCTGATGCTGCTTCTGTCACCTCTGCTCTGCAAAGATGGATTTTGATTGAATGATTTAATTTGACTGGTAACGGTGGTACTGTATAATTGTGTAATTAAGTATTACTGTATAAATAAGTATAATTACTGTATAATTTAATTTTAATAATTTGAATGTTAGTATTTGACATAAAAGGTGATGCATAATTCTAAATAGGTTTAGAAAGAATGTCCATATATAGGTGAAAATGCCCCTGGAAGTCAATTTAAGTTTGCAAATATTGCATATTAATTAATCATTTCTGTCACTGCTGTGAACTGACCACTGCATAGAATATGAAAAATATTAATATCTTCGTGAGTCAGCTGTCAACAACAGGCCTAAACCAGCCATGGCACCAGCAGAAAAACACAATCAGTAAAAATCATCTAATTATTATCAACAAAACGTTGAAAATATCGAGATATATTTTTGTTAATATTGCACACCCCTAATTTATGGTATTAATTTTGATTTCTTCAGGTCTTAAAAAGGTCTTAAAAAGACTTAAATTTGACTTTAAAAAGTGTGCAGGAACCCTGCTTGAGTAAGCAAACTTTATTTTTATGTAATTTATGTAATAAATGAAACCTTATTGTAAAGTGTTACCAATTAGTTATAAACCGATTCAGATGTCTCGTGAGTTCAGTGTTGGACAGATCAGTTGTTTAAACCATTCATTAAAACGAATCGGTTCAAATGAGTCATTAGTTCGCGAATTGGGCGTGTCATTATCGGACGTGTGCGCGTTGTGTGATTATCCCCGCAGTTTAGGACATCCCACAAGATTTGTGTCATCACAGAAAACATCATCACTGGATAGGTTTGTTTTCGTTTATTTAAAGTGTGGTTTAAATCAGCTGAATGTGCGGAACGCTTTTCAGAGAAGATCATTAAGGCAACATATTTTAGCACAATTCACACCAGCGGTATTTCAGGAAAACAAATCTCCGAATGCTCCACATGAAAATTTAGTTTTCAGACCATACCATCGTGTCGATTTATTTTGATTAATATGTGGGAGAGAGCAAGACAGCGCTTAGTTTTGAGACGGAAGCCTTGTTTACTTTCGCCTGGCTCCGCAGATAGTGCGTGCGCGCGCGACCATGCAGGTCTCTCTCTCTCTCTCTCTCTCTCTCTCTCTCTCTCTCTCTCTCTCTCTCTCTCTCTCTCTCTCTCAGTTAAACATGCGCCGTCACACGCGCATCTAAGTTACATTACTCACCGATCAAATAAGACTTTGGCGGGACAAAAATTCGCTGTAGTGTTTGTCACATGAGAGCTGCAGCTTCTAGCTTTGCTGTGTGCGTGAGGAGAAAAAAGTATCGATACTAATAAATTTAGGTATCGTGACGTTTTTAATTTCCGAGTATCGCGATACTTTTGAAGTATCGATACACCGTGCAACACTACTTCAAACACTTGCTTTTTACGCGTGTCAACTTAGCTTTGGACACGCGATTGGATTCTAAATGTTCAAGCGTCCAACTAGACGTGGTAGACGAGAATTTTACTCTCTATTCGCGTTTGGCAGCGCCGCCGGATAGCATGTCTGGATAGCATGTCCGCTCCCAACTTTTGGGGAGCTTTTTCACCGTATCCCCCAGAGTGAGATACATACATAACTTTTTTCATCTCCGTGCGTGCCGTAACTCTCTGACACACCCACCACTAGCCTACAGTAGCTTAGACCAAAGACTGGATGTAAATAGCTCCAGCTAGCATACTAATCCCAATAAGTGACAAAATAACACCCACATTTTCCTATTTACATGTTGTGATTTGTATAGTCACAGCGTGTACAAATAATAAGGTCATATGAGACACTGCCATCTTTTAACCATATAAATACTGGGAACTATATTCTCAGAAGGCGAAGCACTGCTACTTCTGTGGAGTGATTACCGCAGCTCTGAGCAAACTCTCTGCTCCTCACTACAGGGCTTCTCAAGTGCTGCGAGCAAATCACTCCACAGAAGTAGCAGTGCTTCGCCCTCTGAGAATATAGTTCCCAGTATTTATATGGTTAAAATATGTCTGTGTCTCATGTGACCTTATTATTTGTACACTCTGTGACTATACAAATCACAACATGTAAATAGGAAAAGGCTGGTGTTATTTTGTCACTTATTGGGAGCAGTATGCTAGCTGGAGCCGTTTACATCCAGTATTTGTGCTAAGCTAGGCTAGCGGTGGGTGCGTCAGACAGTTACGGCACGCACAGAGATGAAAAAGGTATGTATAGACTTATCTAACTCTGGGGGATACGGTGAATAAGCTAAAGTCCCAAAAAGGCGTGTTCCTTTAAAGGGATACTCCACCAGTTTTTCTTATTAAACTATGTTATTCCCTTAACTAAGACGAGTTGATACATACCTCTCTCGTCTCAGTGCGTGCACTATATCGCTCTGTATTGCCGCAAAACTGTGTTAGCACTTAGCTTAGCCCATGCATTAAATATGGGCCTTAAAGAGAAGCGACCAAACACTTCCACGTTTTCCCTATTTAAACACAATTACTCGAGTAGTGTAACTTGACCTGGGCTGGTGACACAAAATAAAACGTTGCGCTTTTCTAAGCGTTTAAAATTGATGACTATATTGTGTGGCGGAATACCATAGCAAGTGCTTTTGAGCACTTCGACTTGGCGCAATAATATCATCACTTGTGAAAAGTCCTCTTACCGGCTCCCGCTTCCTCTCCCCCTCCCTCTCATTTCCGTCAATACAACCAACGTGACTTTTACTACCTGTGCTATGCAACCTTGCAGCCAGTCTCAAGATACAGAGAATCAGATATGTTGCCACTATAACGTTATACTAAGGAGTTATACGGTTTTAGGCTTATACTACATGTTTCTTTCTGAGCTCAGTCCTTATCTAAATAAAACAGTCACTTTTTATTTCCTGTCTCAGAAGCGCACTGATTTCACATTCACAGATATGTTACTCAGCTAAAGTTACTGACACTTCCAGGACAACCAAATACCATGCAAAAGTACACTTACAGCGTTGGGTGATGATCCTCTTTCTTGTGTAAGTGATCTGAATATTGTTGGTGTAGCCTCATCCTTTAGGCGTGTTCCTGTGCAGGTATAGTCCTCTTTTGTGAAATGTTCAGAGCAAACACGCCACTTCTTCAGAGTCATCAATGGTGTTTTGGGATTCTTGTTCAAAGCAGCTAACCAAGCTCTCCGCTGTATGTGGTGTGTTGGAATTCGGTGAAAAATGACAGCACTATGTACATTCTCCTTATTTTCACAACCCTTTACGATGCACATTTTAACCATGATTGTACACAAACTAGCTTCCAACAACCTGTTACTTCGTCAACTCCGCTCAAACTACTACTACCGGCGCATGTCACGTTGGTTGTATTGACGGAAATGAGAGGGAGGGGGAGAGGAAGCGGGAGCCGGTAAGAGGACTTTTCACGAGTGATGATATTATTGCGCCAAGTCGAAGTGCTCAAAAGCACTTGTTATGGTATTCCGCCATACAATATAGTCATCAATTTTAAACGCTTAGAAAAGCGCAACGTTTTATTTTGTGTCACCAGCCCAGGTCAAGTTACACTACTCGAGTAACTGTGTTTAAATAGGGAAAACGTGGAAGTGTTTGGTCGCTTCTCTTTAAGGCCCATATTTAATGCATGGGCTAAGCTAAGTGCTAACATAGTTTTGCGGCAATACAGAGCGATATATTGCACGCACTGAGACGAGAGAGGTATGTATCAACTCGTCTTAGTTAAGGGAATAACATAGTTTAATAAGAAAAACTGGTGGAGTAACCCTTTAAGACTAGGCGATTTCCTAGACAGATATTGACTTGGGACTATATTGCGGTGAATCACAGGCGAACCACTGCTACTTGGGCGCAGAGATATGACGCAACACCTGAAATCCCCCAACTTCCGTCAACATATTGGTGTGAATATTAGTTAACTATTTTTCCTACAGTAGACATAGTGAATGGCGATGAATATGGCGGATTTTGTGAGAGACAAAGAAGATGAGTTCTCAAAAAAGTCGAAGACTATAGGATGGATCAATGCAGAGAAGTCCTCGGTAGCTGAGACACAACTGCGGGCACCTCATCTTGATCTGACACGTTGAGCCTGGTCATCGATGGCAGTACCTTGTCCCACTCGCCACAGCACAGATACTCTATTTCAGTCGGCATAGGCTGGCATATTCCCACACTCACACCACCAGTTAGTGTCGGCTCTCATCCTCACGCCCTCAGGCTGTTGAACAATCGCAACCTCCTCCTTTTGTCTGTCTTATTTCCAAAGCACGCAGCCCCTCTTCTGAAAACTCTGGTTCGTAGAGTTATGGTTCTGGATCTTGGCTGTCTGAGAAGTCACCCTCTTCGTCTCTCACAAAATCAGCCATGTTTATCGCCATTCACTATGTCTACTGTAGGAAAAATAGCCAGCTAATATTCATGCCGGTATGTTGACGGAAGTTGGGGGATTTCAGGTGTTGCGTGATATCTCTGTGACCAAGTAGCAGTGCTTCGCCTGTGCTCCGTCCCAAGTCAACATCTGCCTAGGAAATCGCCTAGTCTTAATCTGCATTGCTATTTGCACTCGTTGTGAATAGACCCTTTTACTGTTTGTACACATTGATGACGTGGCAACGTATGCGTGCGCAAATTGGCAACAGAAGTATGGCGAGAATCAGCCCATATAAAGTGTGGGCGCTGCAGACGCGAGCATTTTTTTATTATGTCCTCGCTCCAATCAACACGTTTAATCGCCTGCAGCCACAGGCTCCGCCGGTTCTTCTGAAACGGCCGTGATCCTGTCGGAATCCTATAAAACTTAAGTCCCATGGTGGAATATCGATTAGTGCAACCGTAAACGCAACAACCAGACATTTTGATGCTGGGAAACCGTTTTGATAAACTTTAGGAGTTGCTAACACGTTAGAGCCAGTGGGAAACAACACCACTTCCGTTGCCAAAATGCGCGTGCAACTATTTGATCACGTGGGCTGTAAAAGGGTCAATACGCAGGCCACAAAAAGTAATTGAGTTTTTTAATCACTTTTACTCCCAACATGCTATCCGGCAACAAAGGGTTCCATTTATTATACAAAGCTAAGCTAGCGGCGGCACTGCCAGACTAAGACAATGCATGCACTGAGACAAAAATGCGTTTGCTAAATATAGGGGAGACGGTGAAAACCACCTTTTTCAAAAAACGGTGGCATGTTCCTATTATTAAAGGAGAACTCCGGTCAATTTTAACATTGAGCTCATTTTTTGTACATTTGGAGTGCTGTCAGTACAGAGAACAACGACAAAAATCGGTGTTGTTGCCTACACCGTGTTATCCTCTTTTTAAAATTCGCACCCCGTTGACTTAAACGGGGCAAGTTCTAAACCTGCTTTTAGCCTCTTAACATCCTTGATGTGTCATTACAAGTTACCAATGATCGCGCGCGCGCGCGAACTCGACTACTGTCGACTTCGACCGAAAACAGGAAGAAAACACAGGTATGTGAGCTGGCTGAATAAACATCATTTTTATTCATATCTTTCACATCTACTGCAGTCAGATTGACCGTGGTCACTCTTAATAACACCACTCACATGGCTGTGCACTTGTAATGACACATCAAGGATGTTAAGAGGCTAAAAGCAGGTTTAGAACTTGCCCCGTTTAAGTCAACAGGGTGCGAATTTTAAAAAAAGGATAACACGGTGTAGAAAACACTGATTTTTGTCGTTGTTCTCTGTACTGACAGCACTCCAAATGTACAAAAAATGAGCCCAATGTTAAAATTGACCAGAGTTCTCCTTTAAGTTATCCATTCCCTGGAAATCAAACTCATTGTTTCAGCATTCTTGCATCTTTCTCTACTGTTGAAGCTACACAGGAATGTATTGTGAAAGAATGAAGCTTAAATGATTCGAATGTAATAGATTATGAGGTAATTATGTACCATCTCTGTAGGTGCATTCAGAATCAGATGTTTTGCTTTATCAACATAAAAGTACATGCATCATTAAGTTTGAGAGTTAGGGCAAATTCTGACAACACCGATCTCAAAATTAATGTATTTTTTTCCCCTTTGTGCTTGCAGGTTCATTCTCAGAATCAACTCTGATGGCACCAAACACTAAAGGCACAGAGCAGATGGAAATCTGGAAAGATCCACACACAAAAAAGCATCAGCCTGAACCTCCTCAGTGTTTCTCATCAGAGAGCTTGTCAACTTTGACTGGCAAAATTACTGAAATGTAACAACACAAACTGACTTTTATGGTATTTTATTATTTTAAGGCCTGTTTTGGTTTTCAGTGCGTGTACGCACGTTTTTGCCATGCTACAGATACAAATGGTCCCCAGGAGATTAGTTCTATGGACTTTGGTGATTTTTGCCTTTTTTTTTTTTCAGCTATTGAGGTCAAGATTTGTAATTTGTACTTCTAAAAACAAAATGTTCAACAATTAAAAATAATATTTTAAGGACAAATGTTCATGAGTTGTTGTAATTTTTGGGGGTGGGGTAAACATGTAAAAAAACAAAAAAAAACTCAATACTAATACTGTAAATGACAATACGGTAACAGACAAAATACAGTAAATGGTACAGTATACTGTAATTGAAAATACAGTAAAGATACAGTATACTGTAATTGAAAATACAGTAAAGGTACAGTATACTGTAATTGAAAATACAGTAAAGGTACAGTATACTGTAATTGAAAATACAGTAAAGATACTGTAATTGAAAATACAGTAAAGGTACAGTGTACTGTAAGTGAAAATACAGTAATAATACTGTAAAACATTTTACAGTAAATTACTGGCATCCAGCTGCCAGTAAGTTACTGTAAAATTTACAGCAATCTCTTTACAGTGAACAAGTCACCTGCCTTGCAGCTCTGAGCCTCCAGCCCACTGTTCTGCTGTGCCATCTGGCACATATCCTTTTAACGCATTAGTCTGTTCGCCGCTGCGTCACACTTTTTCTAAAAGAGCAATGTACGAGGCGTTGTTGCAAATGTCTCGTTCTAAAATGTGCCTCGTGCAGAGGTCCTCTCTTCGGCGGAGACGTCACATCCTCTGTGCTTCCTGTCTGGGCCGGGACCACGCGGAAGCTGCACTTGCTAAGGGTGGCTGCCCTGAGTGTGACGACATGGATCTCCCCACCCTGCAGGCTCGACTGGCTCTTTTCACCGACGATGACCCCTTGCTTCCCACGCTTCCCGCTCTCTCTCCCTCCCTTGCGCAGATTCGCCTAGGGGATTGTTTTTTCTTCAGTGGATCTTATAGATGCGTATTTTCACTTCCAGATATTCCCCCATCACAGGCCATTTCTTAGGTTCGCTTCGAGGGGCAGGCCTACCAGTACACAGTACTACCGTTCGGCCTATAATTAGCACCTCATACTTTTACGAAGTGCATGGATGCAGCACTTGCCCCCCTGAGACAGCGGGGAGAGCGTTAAACTACCCCGACGATTGGCTGGTTATAGCTCAATCAGTGGAACAGTTGATAACTCACAGATCCTGGCTCCTCAGCCATATAGAATGCCTAGGGCACAGGATCAATGCTTCCATGAGCACACTGTCTCCCAGCCAGAATATTTCTTTCCTGGGAACGGTGGTAGACTCTTGAAAGCGCGCCTCACAACAGAACGCGCACTCACTATGCCCGTTCTGAGACAGGAAGCTCTTAGTTTGCTCGAGAAAGGAGCGATAGAACACGTCCCTCCGAGCGAGCAGGAGAGCGGATTCTACAGCCGTTACTTTGTAGTGCCACAGGCGCACAACACGTCTGTGGTCGACCTGGGGACCAGTTCAGTGTCGGATGTTTTGCGCTTTCTTCAGCACAGAATGGATAGCGGGAGTTTGCCATCCACGCTGAAGGTGTATGTGGCCGCCATTGCTGCTTTTTGTTCCCCAGTTGACGGGCAATCGATCGGTAAGCACGCTCTGGTGATCAGATTTCTCAGGGGAGTGAGGAGATTGTGTCCTTCTCGGGTGCGCTCCGTGCCGCCGTGGGATCTAGCTCTGGTTTTGAGGGCTCTATTTCTACCACCGTTTGAGCCCCTAGCTTCGATTGCGGTTAAGGAGCTTTCCCCGAAAGCGGCTTTGCTTCTTGCTCTCGCCTCGGCGAAGCACATTGGAGATTTACACGCGTTCTCGGTGAACGACGACTGCATCTGTTTTGGACCTGGCGACTGCAATGTCACTTTCCGGCCGAGACCAGTCTATGTTCCGAAGTAACTCAACACACCGACGCGGCTATTGGTTAGAACTGTTTTGCTTACGTGTTGGTGTGGTTTGACTCCGGTTCAGGGCTTATCTTCACTGCTCTCACGGCGGGATTTAATATAGTTCCCATATATGTCACAGCCGACGTAATGTTGAGTTATAGCCTTGAAAGGGAATGTCTCCAGTTACTATCGTAACCTCGGTTCCCATAAAGGCAGGAATGAGACATTACGTTAGCCACCGTGGTTGCTGTTTGATCCGCTGCGCTAGTGTTCAGTCGTGATTCTGACGTAATTGTCACGCCCATGCAATTTTTACTGCCAGCGTACCTGTCAGTATTTGCATGCTTCGCATCAATTAGCCAGCTGTCCCCAGCTGGCGTTAGCCCATAAGATTTCAGCGAAAGTGGAGAAGGAAGGAGTTCCCATATACGTCACAGCTGACGTAATGTCTCGTTCCCGCCTTTCAGGGAACTGAGGTTATGATAGTAACCGGAGACGTTATGTTGCGTTTTGTCGCATCGCATCGGGAAAGAGATTCAAATTAGGGCATTTTTAGTAGCCTACGAACAAAAATTGTAAAACTAACATTACTTGCGACATTTCAAAATCATATACATTTCAAAAAACAATAGTTACATGCTTAATGGATCTAACTCTACCTCAGAAACCTTCACAGTATCGTTACATTAACTGGCGGGGAATTTCAATTCACCAAAAAGAACAAAATACTCATTGCAACATCAAATATTTAATCAAAACACAATCTTCTAAGTTTTCAAAGTTACCCATTATAACTTATGTTTTATTTCATGAGTTGTTTATTACTCACCCTCATAAAAAAGCACCAACCTTCTCCAGCTGCTTTGACTTCACCGCACAGCACGCAATGGCCTGTACGCAAGACGTAATGATGTAGTTTTGAACGGTCATCAACATAAACCCTCCAAAAAAAAAAATCTTTTATTTTTTTTACGTGTATACGTATTGTTACAATGCATTTTTTAGGGATGACCACACAAACCAAAGAAATTAAATTCCGGTAAAACATTATGTTATACTGGATTTGCATCAAATTACACACACACAAAAAAATTAATTGTTGTAGTCCATTCAATAACTTCAGCTGCTGAGAAACCCAAATTTGTGAAAAAGCTAATGGCGTCATCTACAGGTGGTATTAGGAATAGAGAATATGAATGGGCATTGTAGGCCCTACATTTTTCATAATTAAAAATTAAGGAAAAATGGAATTTGTGAAAAATAAATATGATTTTTTAAAAGCCTTAGCATTGCTTCTATCAGCTGAAAACGAGAACATCTAAATAGTTTTAAAATTTGTAGCCTGTTCACTATGAAAAATTTAGACTAATGTAAATTTTCCATAAATGAACATGTAGTTTTAATAGCCTACTCTATATACCATATTTAAATTATAGGGTATTACAATTTCATTATCAATTACAGCAAAATTATTTTAATTTTAAAGTATATAATATCACTATAAATAAAAAATAAGGATACACACTTTATGTTGGGTTACAGCAAAAATGCTTAATTTTTTTAATTGTAATTAAGCAAATCAGTATATTTTTTGTGAAATATAATAATTACTGTTCACCTCTTAATTTCATATCAGTAATTTACATACTTTAAATGTGTTTTGTGTGTTTTGTTTATTTGTTTTTAACCACAGAAGTTACAGAAGTCCACTTTCATGCAGAAATCCAACAACTAGGCTACATGTGATTCAAAAGATGTGCCAAATGGATGCATTTTGAGGCCCAGTAAAAAAAAAAAAATGCTATAATTTACATTGATATCAATGTGATGTCAATATGACATCAACTGAACGCCTATAACACGATGTTGATTTGATGTCAACGCAATGTCAAACATGTTGGCCTATAATATTATCAATTTCAGTATGGGTTTAAACCTCATTTTCACCACCGGAAGAACTTAATTATGCTTTGCAGCATCTTGATCAAATCTTGTCTAATATTGGACGTCAAATTGACATCAAGGTGCCCGCTGTAAGCGCCATCTGCTGTCAGTGAGTAACCTATGTTTTGAGCAGAAGGCACATAAGAAATCCTCCCAATTGGAATTCATGTGGAGTGAAACCAAACCACCCAGGACCCACCCAAAATATTTGCTTTATTAAGCTTGAACAAAAACAATATAACAAAAAAAATACACAGAGCAGAATCAAACTGATATCATTGTTTTCTTAAATCAGTTGCAAATACTGACTGTGCATGTATTAGTGAGTACACTACATGGGTTGGACAATGCAACTGAAACACTGGCATGGTGTTGGAAGTTTCACGCCTATATGCGGGGTCTGGTGGCCAATCTTCACTTATTTTGCATTCCATCAGTAAGAGGAGAGTGTGAAGGTTGTATTAAAGGTACAATATGCAAGATTTTTGCATTAAACTATCCCATAATCTCAAGGCCAGTGTTATATATTTTGTTTAGTTGATTACTTACAATATCCCAAATGTTTCCAACTATTTTTAAATCGTGAGAAAATTGCGATTTTAACCAAGGAAACGGGGCGTTAGAGCAGGGGTGAGCTGGGAGTCGCCAGTCAATTGCGTCATATCCGTGTTACCCTCGTACTGCGTGGAGTCCTGGACAGATGCAGAAGTTGTAGCGTCTATCAAGCAACAAACGTTAGCTTGTTTCGCGCAGTCTTTATGGAACACAAGTATTCTTTACTGATTGCAGCTGGTTCTGTCAACAAAGCATGCTCAATTTTATATTTTCCAAATGCAGCATTCGGTAATAGTTATGTTTATTTAAGGAAAGTATTATTGCTTTAGATTTGTGTTTAAGGTTAGTTTATTGACATTGTTTATCTGGTGTTTATGGCAATGTAAATAAATATAGCACGTGTTATCCATACAGATTAATCAGTATGTGTGTGTACAACTACAATATACATGTGGGTACAATGTACAAATGATGTGGGTATGTTCCAATGTTACTTTTACAACAATTGTTTAGAACACGTAAAACTGCGTCGCGTTATCACAACAATGAATTCGACATATAGGCTACAGTAACATCTATGACAACCAATATAGTAGTAAACCTTACTTTTCATGCGGTTAATTCATTTTAATCAAATAAAAGTGTGATGAGGTTCAAGAGTCAGGAAGGAAGAAGACAACGCGCATTCACCGTGGCAACCGCGACGGCACAAAACAGTTCAAAAATGAGAGCTCGCATCCACCGGTTTTCTTTCTCTGCGTCCAATTTTCTCTCCAGTCTCTCTCTCTCTCGTTCCAACGTGGCTTATAATCAGGGTTCTAAATTAACTTTTTTGATCACCAGCCAATGTGGCTGGTAACTTTCTAAAGTTACCAGCCAATCAGAATTTCCACTAGCCAAATTTTTTTCCGGTGAAAAAAAGAGAAATTATGAGTGCCACTGAATGCATTTGATCATTTTATTAACATTGTTGGCATGGAAAACATAAAATACAATACAACACAGAAAGTGCAAACATTTCATTTCAAGTTTGGGATCTATCTATCTATCTATTAGGGATGTGCACGAATATTCAAATTTTCGATCTGTAATTATTATTCAAAAAAATAAAATACTATTCGAATTTTAATTTTTTTTCACAGTTATAATTAATTGACCCTTCGTAAAGACCCGCCCTCCTTAGTTACTGTCGTTATGTCCGACAAGCTACGCCGCTCTCACGCACACACATGTTCTCACGCAGTGAAAAATACATCGCGGAGCAGAGAGAAGACTGACAACACGCGGACAGACAGGACAGACTAGGGTACTTTTCGGTTACTTTTGATATTAAATATATTAAACAAAGTCTCACCTTTAAAATATGGTCATTTTTTGAAAGAAATTTAAACAATAAATACCGTTTGTGGCTCTTTAATTTGTCGTGACAGATCGCTGTAGAGCATCAGTTAAAGCTGCTCGTGAACCGATCATCTCTTCCTTCTAGTTCATTTATAGCATCAAATAAACATGAATGAACATAAGAATAAATGTAGTTTTAACCGCGGAAAGGCGTCAGTATATTCAGTTTTTCAAGTTCAAATTCTCCCATGTTAATCTACTAACTCTCCTGACTGCTTTGTCGGAGAAAATGGCGGATGGCGAAGTATGATTGGTCAGATCACCTGTCAATCAAGCTCCACGCGAAGGGTCAATTGCACTTGGTGGAGCTGTGTTTAACAAGTGGATTATTTGTATTTGATCACATAATGTTGTTGTCTGCCTCGCGAAGTTTGCTTAGATGAAAATGATAGCCTATTAAAAAATGGAATTACTTTTAATCAATTAATAATTAAACTGAGTTATCATAATATCACCACCACAATGAGAAATCACATGAAATCCAAAGAAACAGCAGTCGATTGATTAAGCAGCTATCCATCACTGCATTAACGACTGCAGGTAAGCAGCTGTACCCCGATGGAATCGTGATACGAGATGATACCTTCTGGTAGCAAAATGATTTTGAGGGAGACAGGTTTAAGCACAGAAAACGCAAAGTGCTGTCACTTTGCACACAAACACACGCGCGCGTCTCTGCAACGTCTGTCAGCGCAGCGCGTTTTCTCACTCGAGCATGATATATTTTTTTCTCAACTTGAACGTGAAACAATATAAACTCGATAATCATATACTGACTCGAGTATGTACGTTCTGTACGATAATTGCGCGTCTGCTTTTTTTGTTGCGTTTTTTCCCCGTCCACGCTGCTTGAGCTTAAATGCTTTTGTTTATATTTTTTGTTTACACATATTGTTTAATGTTTTCAACTAAAAGAAAACCTTAAGATATATAGTAAGCTTGTTGTGTATATTGCCTAATGTATAAGCTTGTTCAGAAATAATGACAAAAACCTTAAACTTAAAAAAATAACGTATCCTATCTCTTGTTAAACAACATTTAAATTTAAACCCAGAAGTCTGTCCCAACCACTGCCGCATTTAGTTTAATCTCAACTTTTTACTAGGGATGGCTGACGCGAAACAGTCGTTCCGAAGCTTTGTGAGATCCCGAAGCGCAGATGTTTCGAATCACTGATTCGAAGCGTGATTCAAAACACCCATGTCACGTGACTATGGCCAAACGAAGCCTCGAAGTGTTTCACTAACTGTTTCATCAGGTGTGATCCGTCGAATCAGCGTTTGATTGACACACGGTCGGAAACAGACCACACAATCGCACATCTGTATAAAAGTGAAATTAACGCATATTGACATCGTGGTTTTTTGTGAGAGGAGTTTGATTTTGAGTTAGTGGATTTTTGGTGATATAGTGACATTTATAGTGCGATTTGTTTAGTTATATTTAGGCTTACATTTAAATTTACACATCACATTGACTGATAGGCTAGACTAGAGACACAGAGTATAGCCAACATATAGTGACACATTAATAGATACATATGTATAGACAGCTAGATTAATAGATAGATAGATTCATATATAGATAGATTAAAGATAGGCTACATATATAAATAATATAGAGACATAGATTATAGATACATATCTAAATACACAGATAGATTATAGATACATATTATATACATATCTAAATACACAGATAGATTATAGATACATATTATATACATATCTAAATACATAGATAGATTAGAGATACATTTCTAGATAGATTTGGATAGATAGATAAAATGGAGGCTCTCCAGAAGAGATGCCGTACATCTGTGGTGTGGGAGCATTTCCATTTAGAAACAACAAATAAAGTGAGATGTGTGTATTGCGATCGGCAGCTCGCCTACTGCAACAATACATCATCCATGATGCGCCATTTGAGAAGTCCTTCCACAGCAGAGAAATTTATATTTTTGAATAAAAATATGTACAAAAGAGAGACATTGTGGCTTGATTTATTTTATTAATATTCATTTTGCAGGACCAAAATAACATTATGCACAGTGAGGAGCCTATATAGGTTACAAGATTCACATATTAGAAAAGTACAATAATAAAAAAACAACAAATTGTCATGGCTCGTCAAGGTTTTTTCAGATCAACACATGCAAGTGACCACTAGGTGTCACCGTGGAGACGGGTGTCGGAATGATTCGAAGCCTCGAAACAATATGGACCATTTGGTTCAACTGTTTCATTGCTTCACGAAGCCTCGATCTGCCCATCACTACTTTTTACTTTACTTTACTTGGTCCCTCCTCTTTCAGTCTATGCTCCCTGCTTTGGCTCCGTTCGTTCTTCGTCTTCCTTGTGTTTTCTGGTGGATGCTCCGTTCGTTTCCATGATCATTTCTCGCGCTGGTTTTACTGCAAACTGCGCGCAGCCAATGGGCGTATGAAACGTCATCACGTAGCATTACGGCACAGTGTTCATGGGAAATGTAGGAAGTAGTGCCAGGGGGATAAATGACCGAGAACAGAACCTTATGCATCACCGGCCAAACTGGCTAGTAAGTTTTTATTAACACCCGCCAAAACGAATTTTTACCCGCATTTGGCGGGTTGGCGGGTGTTAATTTAGAACCCTGCTTATTGGCGGGTGTTAATTTAGAACCCTGCTTATAATCGGTCTCTCCACGCAGATCACTGCAATAAGACACAGGTGTTCGTCATTTGCACTTGCGTCCCGCTTGTCTCGTTTCTCTCTCTCTCCCGTTACAGACCGCGCTGAACCACGCCCCCCTCGCCACAAAAAGTATGCCATTAAACGCAACATTTATAAAAAATAGAACTTTACCTCATCAATGAACATGATTTTTCGATTTCCGTCTGACTGATTTACATCCCCGGTGGAATTTAAAACTACAGTTCCCATCATTTCACGCTCCTTCACATCGTCATCAAGCTACGCCGTTGTTGTTTGGAATGCAGCGCCCTCTAGCGGCAAAACAATCTCGCATATTGTACCTTTAACGGAGCAATAATACATCTGTAAAATATCGCAATCCACACAACATAATGGAAGACATAACAGAATTAAAAAGAGGACAAATTGTTGGTGGGTGTCTCGCTGGCTCATCTGTGACCAGGACAGCAAGTCTCTGTGGTGTAATCAGCATACCACCACGAACAACAACAAGAGTAACTGTCGACGTAACAGTCTAAAAGGGATGTCCATGCAGGTACTAACCCATATTTTATCCAAAAAACATTAAACCACAGCTTCCCATCTCGATGCCACCTCGACTCTCCTGTTTCCACCAAAACTGTTAATCATGAGCTCCACAGAGTCAATCATGGTTGGGCTGCTATAGCCAAACCTTTGATCACTTGTGGCTACCAATGCCAAATGTCGGTTTCAATAGTGTCAGTGCAATTCTTGGGCTGTGGACAATGTGAAATAATGTATTGTCCTCTGACGAGTCCACCTTCACTGTCTTTCATCTGTAGGAGTCATGGTGTGGAGAAGGTCAAAAGAGGCCAGCCAGACTGTTGTTGCCAGAGAAAATCACTGAGGTGGATCAGTGAAGGTTTGGGCTGGAATATCATTGCATTCCCTATATGTGCGTGTCACTGCCAAGGACTACCGAAATATTCTAGAGGACTGTGCATTTATGGTTCAAACATTATAGCCTACCCTGAAGGAGGTGCCGTGTATCAGCATGATAATGCACCAATACAAACAGCAAGACTTGTGACAGAATTTGATGAACATGAAAATGAAGTTGAACATTATGTCCAGGAACAGAGATGATACCGGTGTTACGGATCAACTTGGGATCATGTTATC
The DNA here is from genome assembly GCA_036326025.1 of Chrosomus eos. Taxonomy (NCBI): domain Eukaryota; kingdom Metazoa; phylum Chordata; class Actinopteri; order Cypriniformes; family Leuciscidae; genus Chrosomus; species Chrosomus eos. The sequence goes on along the minus strand of CM070819.1, from coordinate 14,376,749 downwards.
TGGGGACGCGCGCGTGCCGTGCACGCAGATAGTTTTACCTGGATTTCAAGCAGATGTTAACAGCGACAGATTCATGCCCTATTTTACGGATCACCGATTAAAAACGAATATTTCACCAGTTGTATAGCCTGGGTTTCCCCATACTGCCTTACCGCAGCGCGATTCAATTCACGCTGAAAGGCAGTCTGGATACCATGGCCAGATTTTTCGCCTCATTTAGGGAACCAATCACAGAACGGGGAGGGAGCAGCTAGACGATGACGACATCTATGCGATACACGGAAACAGTTTGTTTATATCGATTTAACATGGCTGAAGACGCGAAGCTACTCTTTGATAAAAAACTTAACGTCATTGTTAACAAAAAAAGATCTTTCCCATCGTCTTCTTCCTTGTCTAATTTCTGTCGCTCTACTTACGTCATCTGGTATAATCGAAACGATTGGCTTTGAGCTACGTACAGGCATATTTGATAGACATTCTTAGCACCCAATTAACTGCGACGGGCATTCTGAAACCACGCCTCAAATACGAGAAATTGCGCATGTGGTTCCCAGACCCAATTCTCAACGAGATTGGGTCTGGCGTTAGCCAGGCTACCAGTTGTATACATTGGTATGCGAATAAAGCGCTTTGTTTTTGCAGTGTATGATATTCCTTCGTATTTGACGCATTTTCAAAGACGTTTAAAGGGTACCTATTATGGCATTTAAAATGTTCCTAATATTGTTCTAGGAGTCCCCAACAACAGTTTTACGAGCATGCCATGACAAAAAACACTTTTGTTGTCTTATAATATGCATTTATTTTTACTTGATTTGCTCACCGACTCCCATATGAATCGTTTAGCGAGTCATTTTTCCAAACCCCGCCTTTGCGTGACGCTAATCTGTGGTGATATGTTATAGCCCAAAGTTTAGTGGTTAAAGCACATTCAGTCTTTGTTTGCATTAGCCCAACGCATAAACATATTGATAATGCAGTACTAAGAGGTAACGTTATAGCTATATTCTTTATGACAACTCCATTAACAACGACAAACACTTCACATATTTCAATACAACTGACGACCTATGCGCTGTGCGTACACAACACACACTTATTGAGCATGATACATAAAACATAAAAGCAACAATTAATATTAATAATACTTACAGTTTGTGATTCGGAGAAGGAAGCTGATCCAAATAAACTCGGTAACGTTACTGAACCTTCTTCCTTCAGTATCAGACGGCTCGCGAATCCATACTTATAGCATTTAAGTTTGTGAAGCAATCATCTTCAAAATTACGCGAACACAGAACAAGGCTATACTTCTGTGGTATAGTTGTATTATATGAACACAGAACAGGGCTATACTTCTGTGGTATAGTTGTATATATGAACTGTAGCCTCCTCACTGGGCAGATGAAAAAAGTTTGCTTTTGCGTCGCACTTCAAAACACAGCATCTCGTCGACATGATGTAAGTTTTCCCTGGCGTCTCCGACAGGGTTGCCAGGTCTGCACAAAAAAACAGCCCAATTGCTCATCAAAACTAACCCAATCACGGCCAAAAATAGTCAAATAGCATTCTCGGGTGTTTCCCCAATAACAATCATGTTCCAATGAGGTAAAACAATCGCGTCAACCCGTGCACCACACAAACAACCCGCGAGAAACAGTGCAGGCATATACGGACCTGGCAACACTGGTCTCCGAACGCAATAAGTGGGCGTATCTTATTCAAATAACTTGTCAAGTTGACGTCAACTAGACAAAGGAAAAGTATCGTTCGTCGAACGATTCATATCAGCGACTCAGAGTCGACTCTTACTTTTGAGAGACAATAACTTTGTATAAGGTGAACTTTCATGTTTAAAACTTTGCAGGATGTTTTTGTTCACTTAGATCTATGTTACACACTACATGAAGGGAAATTGTCAAAAATCCATAATAGGTACCCTTTAACATACACTGTAAAAAATATTTTAGCAATTTAGTTATTTCAACTTATTTTTTTAACTAGATTGTCCAGACAACAAGAAATTTTAAGTTAACTTATCGAAATAAGTTAGTTAAACTAAAAAAAACCCATGCAAAAAGATAACTCAAAATAATGAGTTAACTTTTTTTACAGTGTACTTTAGTGTCAAGCTCAAACCACGCCTATGTTAAAAAGGGTCGTTCGGTTTCATTGGATGAACAGACTTGTCAGCGCACTTCAGAAGACGTGTAAGAATGTTCTTCTCAACATTAGTGTATCATATTTTTTTTAATGTGTTGTCATGAGTTATAATCACAAATAACAACAGATGTAGGCTAGATTAAGTTAAAGTAGCTACCTAAAAGAAACATAAATTGCAACGTCATTTACATTTTTTTTCAACAAGTTGCATTTATCGATCTGCATATATAGCCTCATTTTATAATGGATCTATTATTTTTATATAAAAACACTTATCAGCTTATTTTACTCTGCTATGATATGTATCATTTTATGTATCATGTAGCCTATCATTTTCCCTGGACATAAAGCAGCAATGCTTATAGGGTCATGAAGTTAATTATCTCATGAACTTGTAACATTTTCACCAGATTTATAAAATAAAAAATAATTTCTTTGTTTCTTTTAGAACAATTCTGTATTTACTACATCTTCTTAGAAGCATAATCATTTGATCAACAACGTGATCAAATTGTATTGTTAAGCATTCCTGTAGCTCAAACAGTAGCGTGATGGTGCTTGCAACGCCAAGTTCATGGTTACGAATCCCAGGGAAAGCAAGAACACATAAGATTTTAACATGTGTACCTTGTTGAAATGCAATATAAGTCACTCAAATATACATTATGCTCAGTAGCATGAACTTGAATGTTGTGTATATAATGTCTTGTATTGGACATTTAGAGAACACTTTGTCTTTAGTGATTAAAGTCCTGTGAAAAATACAGACTGGCAAGTGTAACCACAAATTATATTACTGAAATAAGCAGAACATATGATAGTGATGATGAATTATTACAAATATATAGGCCTACTGATATTCTCTATGGCTAATTTTCACATAGGCCTACATCACTAATCATTGTCACCTCACATGAATAGCATGACCCTCTCTAAAACAATAGGAAATGCTTTATTGTTGACTTTTTTGCTGACCCCTTTAACAAAATAAATATGATGCAATGGTCTATGAGTTTTATAAATAAACTGTAATGGGTTTGGGCCTCTTTATTTGTAATATAAATTTGAATTATGCCAGTTCTCTTCATTTGACTGGTATAAAACTCATTAAAGGATTAGTTCACTTTCAAACTATTTTTTGCTGATAAATCTACAGCACTCACTCAGGAATGTTTTCCTCAAAAACCTTAGTTTCTTTTCGACTGAAGAAAGAAAGACATGGATATCTATGATGACATGAGGGTGAGTAAATGATCAGCAAAAATTTTTTTGAAAGTTAACTAATCCTTGAACATATTCTCTTTACTTGTTATTCATCACATCATGTGCTTTCATTGTTGTCGTCTGCTATCTGTTAGGAACATATTAAAAAAGGTCTATAAATTAGGTGTAATTATTGTAACTGGTGTCATTGTTGTTAGGCCATATACTACCACAGCAAATTGATGCAATTAAAGTTAGACAAATCAAAAACTTTGTAGGATAACCAATATCCTGACAGCTGCTCAAGGAAGCAACACTATTAAAGAGGAGATGTGAAAACTTCACAATGAAGGGTATTTGTGTGTTAAATTGGTCTTACTATAAAAAGGTAATACAACTATGACTTTGATTTTTTTTTCTAATATAACATGATTACATCAGATGGAGAGCATCATAGGGTAAGGCCAAATTGGCCAATGGGTAAGAAAAATGTATACATATACATAGCAAAACAAGTAACTGTTCTTCATTAGCATGTAACTTATTCTATAGTTTGTTCTTCCTTGATTGAATGTTCAGAATGTGGAAGGTGGGACTGTGTGGTCAAATACAGCTGTCCTGCATGCATGCACATTTGCCTATATTTTTTTCTTTTATTATTGTTGCTTTCATGTTAGCTAATGAATATGTTTGTTGAACATTCCCCTATATAAATGCTGTCACTGGATCACTGGATCTGATGCAAAAGCTATGGCTTATTAATTTTCACAACTCTTTGAGAACATTTATGGAGTGTACTGTATGCTTTATGCTTTAACTCATTTCTCAGCAACATTAAAATAAATAAATGCTTGACATGTCCCTTAACCACAGCAGTATTGCTGCTCAATTTAAATTAAGCCACAAATTGGCATTATAACAATAATCTGCGAATACACACGCACTGCAAAGACACAATGTCAATAGCATAATTTATTTAATATATTTACAGTTGTCATCAGATACAAATTTCATTGAAACGAATGGAACAAAATAATGTGGGCGTGGTCTGTGTGTCACGAAATGAAAGCACATTAAAACTTCCCTTAAATGCGTCTGAAACACACAGCGGAGCAGCGCAGAGTAAACAACAGATGATACAAACATTTAACAATAACGTGGAAAGCTTTTAAATCTGCTCAGTGAAAAATTAGCTGTGACGAATCTGTCACCGTTTAACATCTGCTGGAAATCCAGGTAAAACCATAGAAATCATATAGAGACTAGAAGCCCTATTGGCCGCTGGAAACCGAGAAATCCGGCCGCCATCTTGAACCGGTCGTATTCCTAGTTTCGTTGCGTGGCAGCAGATAAGATGCCAGAGCATTGTGGAGCATTTTCCTGTTCTAATCGCCGGACCATCGAAAATAGGGCTTTTCACAAGTAAGTCTTAATATTACCGTACAATTGGTTGTATTTTGTGAATAGAATATTACCAGATAATCGAGAAGGAGCAAGGATATTTGCTATTACTGTACTGAAATGGTTGTGAAATGCTGTTTACTGCATCAGCCTGTGTTCACCCGGCATGGAGAGAGGTGGGGTAACTGTTAAAGTAATAATTACAAGAGCTTCTAGGTTATCAGATAAGCATTCAACTGCCCTGTTGTATAGGTTATTTGTGTTTGCGCACATGATATCAGGAAGCAATGTAACGTTAATACACGCATGACAGCGATGCACAAATTGAGTTACCCCTCCAACTTCTAGTTTTATTGATAACCTATATCTTATCACATGCGATTTGGCTATTGATATTACAGAAATCCTGTGGTAAAATTACATCATTAACTTACTCCATCTACCCTTGTAAAGTTAATCCGAATAGGGCTTTAGTCTCGACATTTTCCCCTCCCACATCCACATACAATAAAAAAAAAGTATTGGCTTAATGTTGTCCGAATTTAATTTTTAGAAATTACTGATGCAAACACGTTGAAAAGCTGCTTCTCCCTTTTTATTACAGGTGGCTGCGTTCGGTGGATTCGCAGAGAGAGAGAGAGAGAGAGAAGAGAGAGAGAGAGAGAGAGAGAGAGAGAGAGAGAGAGAGAGAGAGAGAGAGAGAGAGAGTCTGTTCGTTTGTGTGTTCTGTTCATAAATTGTTTCTTCAACTTATTAAAATATCTTACTTTACTGCAACTATCTGTTTCTGCTTCTTTATTATATTTATAGCGTGATTTATCAAATACATATCCTTCATCACACATATTGTGTCTGGTCACTTTATAACTTATATCAGAATATTATATTACTGTTAAGCCTACTATGGATATTAAAATACGCCGAACCATAGTCCTGTATCATAGATACATGAATTGCCTTTGCAGGAAAAAAAACCGCGTGAAAATCAGTTCAGTATTCAGTGAGATATGATTAATTTAATGCGCTGACAGCTCATTTCACCTGCCATTCAGATTACACTGAGCGGAGCGGATGACCGGTTTAAGATGGCGGCTCCAATTCTCGTCCGTGCCAATAGACAGTAGCACTCAATAGGGCGTCTACCTATATGATGTCTATGGGTAAAACTGTCTGCGTGCACGCGCACTTCCCCAGTTAACATTATCCCCAGTTGATCCGTAACACCGGCATACAGAGATCTCAGATAATAAAATCAGCAGATTAAAATCACTTTAAAAAAGCATATAGATTTGAGTTTGTTTTATCTCAAATTAATCATAATAAAATAAACTTGAACAACAATAAAATATAGATAAATTAAATAAAAAAGAAAGGCAAAGTTGCAATACATTTTTGCTACTACAGACATAATCTGCCCATGAAAAATGGTCTTAAAAAATCATCAATCCTTTGATTGAAACGCATGCCCCATGTAGCCTACGTAGGTGAGCAAGGGCGTGGTTTGTCGTGCGCGATGATGAAAGCGTGGTAAACTAAACTTCCTTAAACTGTGTTTAGATACTCTGGAACAGACAACACGAAATCACAGAGGTCTAATGGTATTTATAAATAACGGGACACACGTTTTTATTCTCTCCTTCGTGGATTATGCTGCATGCAACTGTAGCCATCTAACACTTGTTGGAAAGTAAGTTAAAAATTGTTCGAGTGCGCACAAGTCCCCAGATGACGAGAAGAACCTGTCCTAACGGTCCAAAGGATATTTCAAACAACATCTTTGAATAAGAGAGCAAAGTAAGTCTAACTTTTAAGCTTATACATTCTAATCGTCTTGTAATTTTTGCTAACATTTCAGTTCTCCAGCTGTACCCAGAATTAAAGTGCTGCTGTTTCTTGATTATTAGGATGTGTTAAATATAAAGAGCTTGAGACTGAATCAAAAGGTGCGTCCCAATCAGCTCCCTAGGTCGTGGATCAGTAGGCTACAACGTGTAGCTACAAGCATTCGGGTAAGGACCCTGGTAATAATTTACTGACTACATTAATCGTATTTCCGGCGGCGACATCCTACAACGATATAATGATGTAATGCAACAACAGATGTAATGCTATTTAAAGTATTTCATGATAAATGCATTGTTACATAACCCATTTTAGCTGTCAATTAATTAAATGGTAGCTTATCTGTATGTTGATACATATAGGCTATTTATAAATATAAATGAGTAATGTTTTTATTTGATTTTTTATCATCTTACATGTAATGTAACTTAAGATGATACTTTAAAAACCAACACTTGCGTGTTTGTGTCCTATTACCGTTTGGTGCTTTTACCTGCTCCACTCTCTCCTGCGCTGTTCTCCCTCGTTTTCTCCATCGTTGTCTCCATCAGTTTACACTCCATCATCATTTTAGCTTAGAACAAGGTCCTGAAAATAGAAAAGACTGTTGTTTCTAATAGCATTGACAAGATTGTGGTGTTATCTACGTGCTACTTACCTGTGTTGTGTGAATCAAAATAAATACCAGCGTTTGGGTTCACTCTCGGTCCTAAAATGACCATGGAATTAATCATTTGATACAATGCACTTATTGTGTGTTTTTACATTGTACTTTCATTTGAAAAATACATGCATAAAATTACATCTGTAGTAATTCATTTACAGCCATAATTATATTGTTGACCCTCCCCTTACTTAAACCTACCTATATACCCCCAAACCTATCCCTAACCTTACCCGTATCCCACTTCAATAGCAGCAAAAGTGTTTTGCAATACAACATAAACACATTAAATACATTATACCTGTAACGATTCCACTGTAGGCAAGTTGAATGCAAACCCATATGCGGTATTTTTCTTTATTTATTATAAACTGCTGTTCAAAAGTTTGGGGTCGGTAAGATTTTTAATGTTTTTAAAAGAAGTCTCTTCTGCTCACCAAGACTGCATTTATCTGATTAAAAATACAAAAAAACCCAGTAATATTGTGAAATATTATTTCAATGTAAAACAGCTGTTTTCTATGTGAATATATTTTTCAGCATCATTACTCCAGTCTTCAGTGTCACATGATCCTTCAGAAATCATGATTTGATGCTCAAGAAACATTTATGATTATCAACACAGTTGAAAACAGTTGTGCTGTTTCATATTTTTGTGCAAACCGTGATTCATTTTTTTCAGGATTCTTTGAAAGTTCAAGAGAAAAGGATTTAATTAAAAGATAAATATTTTGCATTATTATACATTTATTTACTGTCCCTTTTGATCAATTTAATGTGTCCTTTCTGAAGAAAAGTATTCATTTATTTAAAATAAAACCGTATTGACCCCAAACTTTTGAACGGTAGTGTACGTAATACAAAACAAACAAAACAAATCCCAGAGACTTAAACTTTACATGAACATGAACATGAACATGAACTCACCAACAGAGGTTACAGGGAACAAAGCTAGACGAGATACAATGGAAACACATGGGCTATTTATACACCAAGAGCAAGACTAATGACTAACAAGAAACATGATCAACCAACCAGAACATGACATAAGACTAGGGAAGTACAAGATATGATCATATGATGGCAAGGGAAATGCATGACAAACAGGAAATATAACAGAGAATTTCATATTTCATAACGACATATTAAAAGACCTAACAGTTCTTTTTTTAACTATGAGGCACATAGTAGTTAAAGAGAACTAATATAAAGTTTTATAAATAATTGTATATACACTTTAATAATATCAATATAATAGATTTAATGCACAGAGAAACGTTGCTTTAGCAAGAACAAAACAAATTTCAAAAGTCAAATGTATGCACTAAAGTTAAAGGTGCCCTAGAATGTGAAATTGAATTTATCTTGGCATAGTTAAATAACAAGAGTTCATTACATGGACATGACATACAGTGAGTCTCAAACACCATTGTTTTCTCCTTCTTATTTAAATCTTGTTTTTTTAAAAACACCCCTGAAAAACAGGCAAATCTCCACATAATACCGACTGTGACGCAACAGTCGGGATCATTAATATGTATGCCTCCAAAGATTTGCATATGCCAGCCCTCAATGCCAGGCGGAACTGTGCAGCCGAGTCATCGAAACAAGCGAGGATCATAGGGAAAATGGCAGATCATGGAAATAAATGCTATGTTCCAGGCTGTGCAAGGGATGTGAGTAGTTTTCATACCCTTCTCACAGAAAAGGAATGTCAACAGGCGTGGTTGATGTTTATATATAATCGGATACCGCAAGAGTTTAATTCGAAGTCATTAGTGTGCTCTGCCCATTTCACCACGGACTTATTTTCGAACCTGGGACAATATCAAGCTTCTCTCAGTGAATAAATTATATACAGAAAGCGATCAAAGAACAATATTTCCACACAGCGCGAGTTTATCTGGACACTTGCCAAACTCGTTATGAAATCAATGATGCACATCATCGTGTTCGCATTGGTGAAAGCATTAGAGAGAGTGCAGAAACTGCGTTGCAATGATACGATCTTCATTCTCGCGATCAACAGACTGTCATCTGCTTGATGGAAATAGATTTAAATACTTTATAAACATCTCACGATTTGTTAATCTCGATAGCTGTAATAGTAAGAACTTATAATATCTGTAGTATAGGCCTAAGTATTCGAGAGAGTTGTAATACGTAGCTATTTCATATGCAAGCATGTCAGCCAATCACAGCAGTGGCCGGTTACACGGAAACCCACAGCCAATCACATTAGTTACACTGAGTCTCACAGCAGACACGCCCCTTCAAACAGAGTGTTCAAATCAGAGGCTAAAATCAGGCTAGGAAAATGCCTTTTTTTTCTAAATTATGACTATTTTTGATCTAAAAAAAATACTAACATTATAAGGGCAACCCAGAAAACATTATAAAATAATAAAATAACCCCATTCTAGGGCACCTTTCAATGAAAAAGATTATTGGTAAAAAAATTTAACATCAATTTTATGTAATTGTTATTATCTTTTCAGCATGCAGAATGTTCCCCACAAAACAGAACCTCAGAAAAAGCTGAATAAAATGGATGACTGGACGAAAGAGGATGTCCATCAATGGCTCATGAAGTTGAAAGTCCCTCAGAAGTATGTTGATATGCTTTACAATGAAGATGTTTCAGGAGCCTCTCTCATTTTATTTGATAAACAAGACTTTCTAGATCTTGGTTTAACGCATGGACCTGCAGTTCAAATCTTTAAAACCGTGGCCCTGTTGAAAACACCCTCAGAAAGTCTTGAGCACAATGCCACACCCAAGGACACGGATGGATCAGTAAGGACATCTGCAACACATCATTTTCAGCAAGAAAAAGCACCAGATAAAAGTCCTACCATTGGATCTGATGAAATGGAGACATCAGCACACTTCAGCATTGAAGAAAATATGGGTGGTAAATCAAGTGTGCAGATATGGTCAGAAGAGATCTATGATGCATCACCTTTTCAAGAAAAGAAGGCTCTACTATTGGAGGAACGGGATGATGGCATGTTCACAAAAGGAGATGGAACAAATGGTGCACAATACCTGGCTTTACCTTTGACACATTGCACACAACAAACAAATAATGTGGGGAATGAGACCAAAGAACACCCGAGTAACTTTACAAAGCACTCAGTAGACATGTCAAAAAGCTCTGAATTTTGTTGGTGTAAGCCTCGGCCCTTTGATGAAAGCAGCACAACATTTGAATACGTTCAAAATTATATACTTCCACCTGAGACTGGTCCAAGCAATCTTATCGACCCTCTGCATGAGTACAAGCTCATGGCAAACACAGGTAATGCTTTAGAAAAGGATGTATTAAAAAAATTCAGAGATGAAACATGTTGGTTTTCTGCAGCATGTATGAATTCTCGAACAAATGGAACTATCCATTTTGGTGTTGGAGATGAGCCTCAGTACAAACACGGACAAATTATTGGACTAGAAGTGCTATATCAAAACAAATATATCAATGAATTTTATAAGGGTCTGAAGGAGCACTTCAAAGAAAATATTAATATTGCAATGGCATGCATTAGGCCCCCAAAGTTCATTAAGGTAAAATGTCCAGATAACAAGGACAAGTGGGTTATTGAGATTGATGTTGTCCCAAAGTATAAATTAACTGAGAAGAAACTTTTTTACACTACATTAGACAAGAAGAAAAGGAAATCAAAATGCCTTTTTATTCGTTATGGTGCAAACACCATGAATTATTTACCAGAAAATAATCCTAAAATTTTTAAGCAAAACAATAAGAAATTAATTTGTGATTTAGGACGATGGGTTTTATCTAGACAGTTAGCTGAAGAAGACCATGGCCCTGTCTCAAATGGCACACTTAATTTGCACTCTTAGTGATTGTGCACGAGTCCACAAGACTGTAGGGGGTCCTATTTGTCATTTTAGGTTTCAGAAGGGTGCTATGCAACCTCGATGCACACTGTTGCCAAGCCCGCACTGAAGCGACCTCTGTTTCTAAAGGCCAATTTATACTTCTGCGTCGGGTGCGCGCGGTAGGTACGGCGTAGCACACGCACAGACGCGTGCCCTTCGCAGTACCCTTCGCCGTAACCTGACGCGCACCTCCTCAAAAATGTAACTACGCGTCGCGGCGACGCGGACCGCAAGATCTGTGATTGGTCGGCTTGGTAGCATCGCGTTTCCTCCTACGCATTTCCGGCGTGTTTTTCTGCACCGCCGCCATTTTTAAATTCTAAGTACAGCGAAACTGTTAAAAAAACTAAAAACTTACTGCTTTTCCACCTCGATAAGCTCCAACTCCAATGTGATCCGCTCTCTTTCAATCGCCATTGCTTGTAGTAGCCTAAACTCAAAACAGTCGCGAGGAATCTTCTTCTTCTCTAGGAACCGCGCGGAATCTAAACACAGTGGAACATTAAAACCCTCCGCTGCCAACTAGTGTTTCGGCGCTGTACTGCAGAGCAACGCAGACCTAAACGCAGAAGTATAAATGCTCACGATGGCATCGCCTACGTGCGTAGCCTACGCCCTACACTACGGCGTACACTCGACGCAGAAGTATAAATTGGCCTTAACCCAACAGTCAAGTGGCATTACGTCACGAAAGTGCGGATTTGTAGGAAGACCGCAATGTTCTGGGTGCCATTGGAACAGTGCCTGGTTGCATAAAGCACCTTAAGTTTTTCCCTTAAGTATGATACCTAAGGGGCGATTTCCCTTACCTAAGAGAATAACTTAAGGGTGTTGCTCTTAAACGGTTCTCTTAGGTAAGGGAAACATTTAAGTGTTTCACGACAGCGATCCTGGATTCACGTTTTAAAAGTCTGTTGTTGCCATAGATACGCAAAACACTAACATGTCGGAATATCACGTGTCAGTCCAGTGACGCTATCATGCAACACCGCATTAGCTCCGAAAGTGGCGGCAGTTTGTGTTGTTCACCGTCTCATGCTTTGGCATTTGTTTAGGTTTTGTGCATGCACTTCTGGCTCTGTGTCTCGAAATACAGCTGAGTATATTTCCATAGCATACCTGTTTTTTCTGTCATGATTCCTTTTAAAACACAGAATCAGCTCGTTCTCCTGTGAATGTTTTTCTGCACGGGTCTGCCACACTCTGTGCGCACACTGACTTAACGTTGTGATAGTCTACATGCGAGTCGCGTGTAATGACAGACAGACAGCCGTCTAGTTTGATAGCGATGTCAAATATTGCGCGTTGATCAAAATCGGTATTCTTGCAACAATTTTTCATAGCTAAATTAGTCCAAAGGGTTCTCCCCATTCCCTATGATCTTTAGCTGGTTCCATAAATTCAGCCATGTAGTCTTATTTTTGTCCGCGTTACTCTTAAGGTTACGATTTCCAAACCTTAAGTTATACTTAGGGAAATTACCGTTAAGGGGTTTTATGCAACACTTAACGATTACTTAAGTGAAAAAAACAGCATTTAAGGGAAATTCTAAGTGTTTATGACGTTTCACTTAAAAAAAAAACGTTAAGTAACACTTAAAGGATTAGTTCACTTTTTAAAAAACTTTTGCTGATAATTTACTCACCCCCATGTCATCCAAGATGTCCATGTCTTTCTTTTTTCAGTCGAAAAGAAATTAATGATTTTGATGAAAACATTCCAGGTTTTTCTCCATATAATGGACTTCAATGGTAGCCAAAACGGTTCAAGGTCCAAATGAGTTTCAGTGCAGCTTCAAATCACTTTAAACGACACCAGACGATGAATAAGGGCCTTATCTAGCGAAACGATGCGATGACTCGAAAAAAGATTTGTTCATTTTGATGAACGAGTTCGAACAGGAGAATCACGAACGTGCATTTCAGGACAGAGCAAGGCGAGCATTTGTGCTAATAATACTTAAACTGTTTTATGTATTTTCAAAATGGCGCATCATTTCGCTAGATAAGACCCTTATCGTCTGGTATGTTTAAAGTCATTTGAAGCTGCTCTGAAACTCATTTGGACCTTGAACCGTTTTGGCTACCATTGAAGTCCATTATATGGAGAAAAACCTGGAATGTTTTCATCAAAATTATTAATTTCTTTTCGACTGAAGAAAGAAAGACATGGACATCTTGGATGACATGGGGGTGAGTAAATTATCAGCAAAAGTTTTTTAAAAAGTGAACTACTCCTTTAAGGGTATTTTCCTGCAACACCCTTAGGTTTAAGGGAAACATAAGGGCGACCTTAAGGGAAAATTACACTTAAGGTGCTTTATGCAACCGGGCACAGGGCCTTATAGCATAAGGCCATGTGTCCACCAAAGTGCTTTTTCCTGCGGTCAGCATATTTTTTAAGTGTTTGCAATCAGAGCATATTTTAAAAAGTCAGCAGAGTAACAAGGAGCTCAGTGTCTATTCTGCGCTATGCTTGGCTTCTTTTTCTGGTCACCAAGAGTTGAAAAATGTTCAACATTGGGTATCATGGTCTTTTGTTTGCTATTTTTACAATACATAAAACCCTCCCAATATAATTTACTGTCCCATTTGTACTTTTTGTATGGTCTTTTGTAATAACTGTAATAACAATAATTTTGTTATTATTGTTATATGTCAGTTATTGACTTTACACGTGATGCATAGTGCACAATGCACAGAGCTCAGGAACTCAGGAGCTCAGCAGATTGATGGTGGCGAAGGTGGCCATGGAGAGGCATCTGTAGGTGAACCTGGCGGACATCGGGGATAAAGAGAAGGGCATGTACATCATAGCAACACATGGGGCCCTATCACACACCCAGTGCAATGCTGCGCCAGGCGCGACAAGTGTTTTTTGCTAGTTATCATGCATAGAAGCAGTTAGCATTTTCACGTCCTACGCTACGTTGTTTAAATAGCAAATGCATTTGCGCGCTTATGGGCATGCTCGTCTGAAAACGAGGTGTGTTCAGGCGCATTGTTGGCGCGTTGCTATTTCGAGGTAATTGAAATAGACTGCACCATTGACCAACTGACACCTGGTCTAAAGTCAATGGCTCAACATGCTAATCGTAACACGGTCAAGCACACATCAGATTGTGGACAGATGGGTAATTGCACCTGTGAGTGAGCCCACTAAATGAGTTTACAGCCTACCCTGCTGAAAAATCCAACACAGTCTAGCATGAGTTCCATGTTGTTCCAGGCTGGTGTGTCACTGACTTTTAGCTATATTGCTTTTAGTTTCATTTTCAGGAACTCTTAGTTTGCTTTCATTAGTTCCTGTTGTCCTTTGTTTAGTTTCACGCCACCTATTAGTTACTGTGGTGATTCATTATCATCACAGGTGTTTGTCATTATTTCTCTCATTTTCTTTGTATTTAAGTTGCAGTCTTTTCAGTGTTAATTTGTCTGTTTACGTTAATGCATTGGTTGTTTTTTGCCTGTATTATTTGGATTTACCTTCTGAGTGTGTCATTAAAGACTTTTAATCTGATCTTCCTCTTCCATCATTTTTTTGCTGCAACCGAGAGTGACAGCTGATGTATGCTAGTGTAGGTCATGGACCAGCTTAGACATGCTGTTTTCAAGCAAAAATGGAGCTGGTGAAGATGGGTTACCAACGTGGTCTGTCTGGTGACCAAGCTGGGTTGAGTGTGAGTATATAGGCCAGTTGACATACAAACAGCATCGTGGGGACAAGAATTGTTTTTGATTGTTTATTTCTACATTTAATACAGTAATGATATAATGGAAAAACAGTGAAAGATTAAAAGTGAAAAAGGTATTTAGAATCAGTGAAAAAAAAACAGTGAAAGGTCTTTAGAATGGCATGGAAAGGCAGTATGTCACGTTATAAAAAGGCCCTTAAAACGGCCTGGGCTGAGCACCTCAGCAAATTAATTGAAAACAACCGAAATAATCCAAGGTTTTTATTTAATACCGTGGCTAGACTAACAAATAAACAGACGTCGTCTGGACAAAATACCTCGTTACAGTTTAGTAGTAATGATTTCTGTATCACATCTGTATGTCTGAAGGACATCTCAATTCTCCAATTGCATCTATATTTTTTGTATAGCTTACTATCTGTACAGGGATTTTAGAAGTCATATTTTTATTTTATAATCGTAATATTTTAAGACCCATATTCAATTTCATGTTCTTGTTTAAGCCATAGAAGGCCAGCCCAATCGGTCCATCAAAAGTTTCTGATAAGGGAGTGAAGGTGTAATTTAATTCCAAATTAACTCCATCTTATAACGACCTTGAATTTAGGTTGGAATGCCAATTGGTTATTGGTCATTTATATAATAGTTTTAGTTACACATTTGATTCCATTGAACTCTTATTGTACTCTGTAGCAAGGTTCAGAGGTTATGGGAAGAAGGAGGCGGGAATAACGAAGGGCAGGATGGTGGAGAAGTTTCGTTTTATCATCTCAGGAACTCAAGTCTGAAAAAACAGTAAAAAGCCTGGGAAAGATCTTCGACAGCAGCCTCAGGGATACAACATCCATCAAAAACACCTGCGAGGAGTTGGAGAGGTGGCTGAAGCATGTCGACAAAACTGGGCTCCCTGGAAAATGTAAGGCATGGGTGTACCAACATGGGATTCTGCCAAGGATACGTGGCCTCTGCTTCTGTATGAGTTTCCGATTTCCATCATCTCAGAACTAGAAAGGAGAGTCGACCACTACCTAAGGAGATGGCTGGGATTCCCAAGGAGCTTAAGCAGCATTGCCTTTATGGAAACACCTGCAATCTGCAGCTCTAGCTAAAGTCCATCGAAGAGGAGTTCAAGGACTTGAGAGCAAGAGAGGTGCTGCAGCTCTGTGAGTCTAGGGACCCCAAAGTCTCCGGGGCAGGAGTAGAGGTCAAGACGGGCAGTAGACCAGGCAGAGTCACGGCTGCGCCATGGTGTCCTAGTGGGAGCAGTGGCCGGAGGAAGGGCTGGGCTAGGAACCTTTCAAGGGCCCCGGTTCGACAAGGCTCGGGGAAGAAGCGGAGGCAGCTAGTTCAAAGCGAGGTGAGGGCGGCGGGTGGAGGAGAAGAGGTCCAGCAAAGCAGTGGGAAGGGCACATCAGGGTGTCTGGACTAGATGGAAACAAGCTGTGGAGAGAAAGATCACTTGGACTGACCTCTGGTGGGCAGAGCCACACCACATCAAGTTCCTGGTCCAGGCAGTCTATGACGTCCTCCCCAGCCCGTCCAACCTGCACACATGGGGTCTGGTCGATACACCATGATGTGCCCTGTGCCAGAGAAAGGAACCTTTGAGCACATCTTGAGCTGCTAAGAGCTTTGGGGGAAGGCCGATATCGCTGACGGCATGACCAGGTGCTCAAAAAAATTGCAGAGAGCATCCAGGATACTATCAGCAGCTGCCAGAGGTCAAAGCCCTCCAAGCAAACCATCAGCTTCATCAGGGCCAGAGAGAAGCCAGAAAAATCTTCCAGGATAACATCAGGGCTTCTGAACACTGGACTGGAAGCTGAAAGTAGACTTGGGCAGACAGCTTAAGTTCCCCTAGCATGTCGTCGAGAGCACTCTGAGACATGACATTGTCTTGGTATCTGAGGCAACAAAGAACCTGGTCATGTTGGAGCTCACTGTGCCATGGGAAGACTGAATGGAGGAAACCTTTGAGAGGAAGAGTGAGAAATATGATGGCCTTGTAAGCAACTGCCAGAACTAAGGCTGGAAGGCAAGGTGCTTACCTGTGGATGTGGGGTGCAGAGGCTTTGCAGGGAAGTCCCTCTACTGCACTCGGCATCACAGGTGAGAGAAGGAGAAGGGCTATTGGCAATAGCACAAAGGCTGCAGAGAAGGCTTCGAGGTGGCTCTGGAGAAAAAGAGCAGATCCGTGGTTAAATGCTGCTAGGGCACAAGCTGAGGCCTGATCAACCTCTGCTGGGTTGCCTGAAGGAGGGTGTCTGATGTTTCAAAAGACCCGAAACACCCAATGAGATCAGGAACATCAATGATGATGTGCCCTAGCTTAGCATCAGAAGATGTATCATTTCAACAATCAATCAATCTGATCTCTTTAAAGATTGGTTTTCAAAATAATTGTTTCACTTTGTTTTATCCCAGCGTAAATGCTGTTTACCTACACAATAGCAGAACATAAGAGGAACAATTTTGTTTAAAGGTTGTATTTTAACATGAAATACAAATGTTTGCTGCAGAGAGCACATAACAAACTTAAATCCTTGACTAATCCTCATAAAAATTCTAAGGTAGCTTGTTCAGTAACGTTTGTGGTATTTTTAAATGTACAGTATATCTTTAAACTGTGGTCTTTGTTGTTTTAGACAAAGAAAGTATTAGACACATTTGCTATTATAATATACTGTATAAACAAGTTTGCTACTGTCTTTTTTCGCTTTGTATATTTTTCTTTATTTACGTTCTTACTTGTTTAATCAATTCCCCTTATTCACCGCGCCTCCATCTTGAAAACCAAAACGAGGCTGGGGGGTACACTCTACCGGAAGTTCAGTGACAGAGCACGGCGGCGGGCGTCTCTGTGTCATAGATATCTGTGTACCTGTGTGGACAACAAACCTCTCATCTCTTCAGGAAATAACAGTGGAGTATGTTGAAAAATGGGCAAATAACGACTGCGAGATTCCCCGGGCTGTTTTGCTGAAAAGACACGGCTAGTCACGGCAGGACATTAGCTGATCAGGCTAGTGAGCTACAACTTGCTTGCTTAACGTTACCAAGCAAGCTCGGGCTAGAGGGTTACGAACAGGCGAAATAATTAACTCACTTTCATGTTTGAATGCCGTTTATGATCCGATGTGGATTCTGATCACCGTATAAGGTAACGTTAGAAATATTTATAACGTTAGCAGCTATACGATGCAAAAGACTATGCACGCTAACCATTACCATAGTAAACACAGTAAACGCTTGAAGATTACGCATAGTAAAAAAAAACATGGTGAACGATTGAAGAAATCAGACCAATAATAAAGGCTATCACAATCCTGTTTTTATTTTATCTGTCAGTAGCCTACGTCTCGTCTCTTTATAGCGGACTATCATCATAAAATAAAGCAACTTTTTTTTCGGGAGCTTCCTCTGTTTCTCTGACTGAAAATATCTGTAACGTTAGCCTAAGTTACTGGGAGTCGAGAGAGTGCTAAAGCTCATCAGGTTTTATTTTTGGTGGCATATATTTGTAGAAATTATTATTCTTTCTAAATGTGATGCATGTCTTGTAACGGATAAACAGAAACAGACGCGACTGAATAAGTGTGTCCTCTTTCTTTTGTGAAACCTAACGGTAATTTATTTCTGTGACTAATGTGCAATTTTGACATACATTAATTCATGATCAATGTCACTTTTTATTGTAAACCGGGCTGGCTGTAGTAAAACATCGATGCTTGGGTGTGTGAGTGTGTGTGATATTCAAGTAAACAACAAAAATGCCAGCAAACGGTCGCTTTTCAGTCGTTTCCAGTGATTTCTTTTTGATTAGTTTTCTGATAAAACTTCCGTTTGTTGGTAAAATGATGGGTTAGTGGGACGTTGTTCCATAGAGGCCTGTTACGGGCGTTAAAGTCCCCGTGAACCGGAAGTTGCAAACGACTTTTCTCCAGTGCTGTGACGTATTTCCGAGAGAAACGGAATACTAAATGAGGCAAAATAGTGAGCGTGGTTGTTTTTTTCCAACTAGCACCTGATTGGATCTAGAAAAATGCACCTCCTCGCCATCTCTCCTTTCACACGCTGTGTGCCTGTCTAATGTCAGTTGGAGGGGCGTGGTTATGGATGTTAAGCAGACCCCCAAACCGTCAAGCCTACGTCATCGGGCAAGGTCCTCCAACGCAGAGGGGAGGGGCATTTTCAGAATTTGATTAAAGATTACGAAGCCAAAAATTTTTTTTGTGTAAATTGACTTGCATGGATGAATTATTCACCACAAAACGATCAATTTAGGCAAACAAAGTAATGCCCCGTTTCCACTGAGCGGTACGGTACGGTACAGTTCGGTACGGTACGCAATTATTTGCGTTTCCACTGTCAAAAGTTGTGAATGGTACCAAAAAGCCGAACCGTACCGTACCACTTTTTGGGTACCCTTCCGTTGGGGTACCTAGCACAGTGGTACGGTACTAAAGGGTGGAGCTAAACTCACTGCAGAACGTTGATTGGTTGACAGAGTATCGTCACTTGCGCGTGCTACAAGGGGAATGACAACATAAGAAGCCATTTTTAATATAGGCTACAGTTGGAATAAAATACTACGGTTATTCTTTCACGAAATGTAGTTTTAAGAGTTTTTCAGGCGAGAATGTAGTTGTTTAAAGCTCAAATCTTTGGTTTATTTATAATGATTTATGATAATTTGATCCATTCCCGGCGATCACCGGACGCTCGGCGATCATGTTCCCCGCCCGGAACAGCCTTTCCTCGGCTGGTCGTTCTGAGGTATGCCGCTGGCTCTGTAGCAGCTAGTGGTAATTCGTCTTGTGTATATCTAACGGGTGATCTTTGGTCTCGTGAATCGATAATTCGTTCCCTGGCCAATCGTTTTGGCTGAGGACTAAGTGAAGTTTCATATAATTTAGGCTATTTAACTTTTCCGTTGTAACGTTAACGTTAGCGCTGAATTTGTATTTTGACTGAATTGTTTGCTTTATATCTTATTGTACAGCTTCTTGTAACGTTACCTTCTACTTATACTTTTATAATGGCTATTATTAATAAAACTGAAATTTAACACAAAGAGATAGGTTTGAGTTTTGTCATTATTTATTTTATTACAAGATTATCACTGTAATGTTTATTGCAGCATTTGTACGAATGCATATTGTCTGGAATATGTTTAATATTTTTTAAAATTTAAACGAAAAGAATGCAGGTTGTGTTTTATATTTCGTTTTGTTTATAAATAGGCTAACGTTATACATGCAGTGAATAATATAATCAGGTCTATACATTGCCGAATCACACTTGTGTGCCTATAATGTTTAAAATGTATTTAAATGAAAACGAAAAGAGGCAGAGTGGTGTTCTTTCAGAACGCGCTGTTCAATTTAGAGAATTACCGGACTCGCGTCCTCGGGACTCCTTCTGCTGATAACTTTGCGTACTTGGTATTGAGAAATGCCTAATGTCGGCAACTTCTTATGATAAACATGCCGAGAAGCAGGGACAAATTCTGCTGTATGCCATCCATTTGTGTTTACTTTCTTGGTGTCGCTTTCTTCTTCGCGCGAAAATGACGTTGATCGCTTATTTCCAGCAAACGCCACGCCTATCAAGTAGGGTACTGTTGGCAGTGGAAACGCTAGCCGGATCATGGTTTACTGACCCGACCAGTGTTGCCACAGTTACTTTGAAAAAGTAACTAAGTTACTTTACAAGTTACTTGATTTTAAAAGTAACTAAGTTACTTTACAAGTTACTTGATTTTAAAAGTAACTAAGTTACTTTACAAGTTACTTTTATTAGTTACATTCAGCAGTTGCCGACAACACCCCCACCACCTCAACATAAAAATGACAACCGGTTTTTTCCAACACTCACTTTATTGGAAGTGTATTTTTAACAGTAATATCAACAATCTATCTCCTGACATTTAAAGTTGAACTTAAAAACTATTTCCTGAAAAAAACAGTCTTTCTTGACTTCACTTAATATAAATACTTGTTTTATAAAATATATATTGTTTTTTTGTTTTTCTTGACCCTGTAATTTAGTAACTGTAGAACACGTTAACTGTAATTTTGCGTATATGATGAAATTTATACAGTTTCTTGTCAATCTATGTCTATTTTAATGTGAACAATGCGCTGCCACTTTAATTCAGCACGGTGCAGCACAGCAAAAATAGACTAGGTGCGGAAACGATCTCTGCACTGCTGTATACTCACGCACCTGGAACGGATCGACGGACCGCACCCGCGTGCAGTGTGAAAGCTCTCACCTTTTAACATGGGTACGGGAAAAAATATGCACCGCATACGCACTGCAGACGGAGACAAGTATGTGTGAAACGGGCGTAAGTTTGACTGTGCGGTGCTGCGACTCCATATGTTTTTTCAAATTCGACGAAGTGTTTCTGTAGGTAGATAACACTTGTCGCCACCAGCACAGAGTTTACAACGGACCTTAATGTTGCCATCTTTAGCTGACAGACACAAACTCAAAATAGTGACTGTATTTCCAGCTAGAAAAAGCGCATCTCTCTCCTCCCTCCATTGTTGTTTACGTTTGTGTCGCTGCGTGGTACGTATACACGTGACGTGAACCTCATGCTGAAAACGTCTCCGGTTACTATCGTAACCTCGGTTCCCTGAGAGGCGGGAACGAGACATTACGTCACTGACGTATATGGGAACTCCCTCTTTCTCCGTTTTCACTGAAATCTTATAGGCTAACGCCAGCTGGAGACAGCTGGCCAATTGACGCGAAACATGCAAATGCTGACCGGTCCGCGGGCAGTATAAATATAGCATGTGCGCGACAATACGTCAGAATCAAGACTGAACGCTAGCACAGCTGATCAAACGGCGAGCACGGCGGCTGACGTAATGTCTCGTTCCCGCCTCTCAGGGAACCGAGGTTACGATAGTAACCGGAGACGTTCCCTTTCAAGGCGGTCACTTCGACATTACGTCACTGACGTATATGGGAACTGTATAGAATCCCGCCGTGAGCGCAGTGAAGATAAGCCCTGAACGGGGTCAAGCTACACTCCCGCGAGAGACAACAGTTTTAAGCCAGCAGCGCCGCTAGGAGTACTTGAACTGATAGGCAAAACTAGACCAGAAACGTCTGCTCCGACCTACCAAAGTTGCATATCCTATGCAATGAAGCGAAGTCTGCTCTGGACAGGGCAGCACAACACCATAAGCACTCGAGCACAAGAGTTAACACAGTGTCGACGGCAAAGCGGTGACAGCTGCATAACCTTAAGCCATACACAGAGTTAACAGGACATTGAAAACTACTGCGTAATGTGGAAACAGCTATGTAACATAGTATACACAGAGTTAGCAGCAATGGTAACTCTGCATAATGCAGACTACTGCACAGCTGGTGGAGACAGTTCATGAGTACCTTAATAAAACTCACGACGCTATCAGCAGTGCATCAAACTTGAAACCCTGGCGAACGTGTTCTGAGAAGACAGCCAGCATACCTAAATCCCGTAGGCATTAAGCCAACATTGAAAAGCGTTGAATTCAGTGAGAAAGTCTCACGTCTAAAACAGCACGTCCCTAGTACCATCCACCAAGCACACAAACAGCTGGTATTTAGACTGCTGCCTAGTGATCCACGTACATCCGCAAAGCCCTTACAGGGCCAACAGCACTCCAAGCATCGGCATCATGCGAGGCTGACGGCTCAGCAGATAAGGCGGGCAGGGATCAATC
Source organism: Chrosomus eos (assembly GCA_036326025.1). NCBI lineage: Eukaryota > Metazoa > Chordata > Actinopteri > Cypriniformes > Leuciscidae > Chrosomus > Chrosomus eos. Next base: position 14,354,146 of record CM070819.1, on the reverse strand, counting down.
TGTGCTCTGAACGGTGTAAGCGACTTCGGAACGCAGCTTGGTATCGGACAGAGAGTGACGCTGCAGTCACCAAGTCCGAGACGATGCAACATCATTCACTTAGAATGAGCGTAGGTCTCCAAAGTGCTTCGCTGGGTCGAGAGCAGGTGAATTAAGGCCATCTCAAGGATAGCCGATGTACAGAAGTGCATACCAACACATAACTGAATGTACATAAACACAGTGCTAGTGGCCGTGGCAACAACAACTGTGAATATACGCAGTTAGATAATAGCCCCAATAGCATAGCACCTCAGTAAACAAACAAACACATAGCCGTAGCTACAACTGTGAGTAAACGAGTTAGCACAGAATAGCCAGTTGCATTGAAGGCAACATAACAGCGTAGCACATGTACGTAACAGCATAGGTCGCTGTAGCGCATCCATGCATGTACATAACCCAGCGTAAGTCGCCGTAGCGACAGAAACTGTGTAGAGACAGAAACTGTGATGTACAGTTAGATCAGGATGGCTAGCTGCACCGAAGGGAACGGGGCAGCATTACAGCATAACACATCCGTGTACGTACATGCATCCAGAAACTGAGTATGCGCGGTTAGATTAAGATCTAACCGTGCTAGTTTTGCACTGCAGGAAACAGGGCAACAAACTAGCAAAGCACGTCCTTATACGTACATAAGTGCAGTGTAGTCGCTGTAGCGACAGAACTGTGAATATGCACACAGTTAGATAGGATAGCCGGTTGTTGCACTGAAGGATAGAGGGCAACATAACCGCATAACACATCAGTGTGCACATTTTACACATCTGTGTGTATAATGCAGTGCAAGTCGCAGAAGCCACCGAAACTGCATGAATATGCGCAGTTCAAACACAATGCCCATTACGTTGAAGGGCAACATAACAGCATAACACTTCAATATATACACAGATGCAGCGCAAGTCGCCGTAGCGACGACTGAGACTATGCACAAGCATAATTACATTTTTGTGTACAAAATACACAGCGTCAGAGGCATAGCGACATCGACTGTGAATATGTAGTTAATCAGAATAGCCGGTTGCACTGAGGATACAGGGCAATATATAATGGCATAAATCATAGACGCATAACAATGTGCAAAACACAGCGTCGGTGGCATCGCACAACTGTGACTACACAGTAATCAGAGTAGCCAGTTGCACTGAGGGATACAGGACAATATATAGCGGCGTAATCGTTACACATATCAGTGCGTAGTGTGTACACAGCGCCAGTTGCATCGCACAACAACTGTGAATACGCAGTAATCAGAATAGCCATTTGCACTGAGGATAGAGGGCAATATATGATGGCATAATCATAACACGTATCTGTGTGTAGTGTGCACAAACACAGCGTCAGCTGCATCGCACGACAACTGAATACGTACTGCGTAGTAATCAGAATAGCCACTTGCATCATGAACATAACAGAGTCGTTGTACGTAAACACAGCGTCATTTGCGCTGCACAAAAAACTGTGAATACGTGGTAATCAGAATAGCCATTTGCACTGAAGGATACAGGGCAATATAACGGCACAAATCATAGCACATGTGTGCAGTGTATACATAAACACAGCGTCAGTGGCGTAGCGACGTCAACTGTGAATACGTAGTATCAGAATAGCCAGAGCACTGAAGGATACAGGGCAATATCATGGCATAAGCATAACACACACACATCAGTGTACATAAACACAGCGTCAGTGGCGTAGCGACGACAACTGTGAATACATAGTTGAATCAGAATAGCCATTTGCACTGAAGGATACAGGGCAATATAACGGCACAAATCATAGCACATGTGTGCAGTGTATACATAAACACAGCGTCAGTGGCGTAGCGACGACAACTGTGAATACGTAGTATCAGAATAGCCAGTAGCACTGAAGGATACAGGCAATATCGTGGCATAAGCATAACACACACACACATATCAGTGTACATAAACACAGCGTCAGTGGCGTAGCGACGACAACTGTGAATACATAGTTGAATCAGAATAGCCATAGCACTGAAAGATACAGGGCAATTTATAGCGGCATAAATCATGAACATAACAGAGTGCGGTGTGTACGTACACACAGCGTCATTTGAGCATACAGGGCAATATAACGGCACCATCATCATAGCACATATCAGTGTGCAGTGTATACATAAACACAGCGTCAGTGGCGTAGCGACGACAACTGTGAATACGTAGTCAAGTCCGCATGGCCAGTTGCACTGAAGGATACAGGGCATACAGCATAAGCGGTAACGACTGCGCAACCCCGTAGTCAAGACTGACTAGAAGGGGGGTAAACACTCACCGAATTGCGGCTGTGCACTTTCGCGCCTTTAGACACGGAGCCATGGCCTTTGCCTCGTCCCTCTAGACGCGCGTCTTGCGCACGGCTACCATAGGACGTCGTCGGGGACGGAGTCTTTCTTGAAGTAGCTTAGCCTGGTTGAGATACCGGGCTAAAGTATCATTTTCCACAGAGACTATCGCGTCAAGTCCTTCTAGCGAACCCGCGAAAAGGGCCGGAGTGGCGACGGGCCGTCTTTGGGCAGGAGAGGGCCCACCAGCGGCCTGCTGGCGGCAGTGGGCCTCGTCCCCGCTGATGCCCGGGTTTATTCCTCCTGAGGGCGCGCACTGTCTGGCACATTGCCTGTTCCGTGAGTGCGGCTTCGGTTGATCCTTGTTAGGTAGAGCGAGTCAATAGGACCCGCACATAGCTGGCATGTAGCAGCCATCGGATGCGGGGAGGAAACATGGTGAGTAACCTCTATTGCAACTTCCACGATGACTTCAGATAAGACTTCTAGCGTGAAGAAAAAGATTCTGACGTATTGTCGCGCACATGCTATATTTATACTGCCCGCGGACCGGTCAGCATTTGCATGTTTCGCGTCAATTGGCCAGCTGTCTCCAGCTGGCGTTAGCCTATAAGATTTCAGTGAAAACGGAGAAAGAGGGAGTTCCCATATACGTCAGTGACGTAATGTCGAAGTGACCGCCTTGAAAGGGAACGTGACTTGTCGCGCACACTCCCCGAGATGCAAGAAGAAATAAATATATATTTTTACTAAGGAAAATGACAAAAATAGTAACGCACAGTGACTTGGATAAGTAACTTTAATCTGATTACTGGTTTTGAAATAGTAACGCGTTAGATTACTCGTTAAAAAAGGGGTCAAATTAGAGTAACGCGTTACTGAGTAACGCGTTACCGCCATCACTGGACCCGACCCGACCCGAACCGTACTGTACCGTACCGCTCAGTGGAAACGAGCCATAAGTATGGTCAATTTTGATTTCATGGGGACTTTAAGATAACGTTATGACTGTAGCCTACAGAGGGCCACCGTTACTTCCGTACCCCACAGCCTCGTTTTGGTTTAAGCTGGTGACGTAGGTGAATAAGGCGAATATAAGTTAAGAGTCGTCCTGTTGGGATAATACTTTAATTAATAATATATTAAGGGATAATACGTTTTTCAGACTTTTGTCTGTTATATTGTTACTTTTTAAAAGGAATAAAATGTGTCTGCCACATTAAAACCTATTTACTGTTAAACATCTTACTGTCTGTTTTGTTCCAGTCTAATCATTTTGCTGACAGAGAGCAAGAGAGTGGGAATGGGATCGTATGCAGGCCAGATTAGAACCTGCGTTCCTATAAACACAACAAATTTTCAATGGGTTATGAGAACTGTTATGGGTTATGGCTCTTAAAAATGCATTTTCATTTTATGATTCAGCTCTAGCTATAACCATTTCTGTCAACATTTCAAATCAGTTTAAATGAAAAAAAAAAAAAAAGTTTCTACATTCAATGTTTTTTTTATTTCATGACATTTTTATAAATAACAACTCATTGACATTTATTAAAGCAGCGGTTCCCCAGAACTAATAACAGTAATCATAGTGATAAGTGCTTTGTTTTCAGAGAAAGAGGTTCTCTCTTAGAAAGAAACAAATCTTTATACAGTAACATGGACCTTACAAATCCATCCATGCCCCATCTGCTATAACATCACTTCATCACTGACACAAAGAAGGCAAGTTCTGAATGTCTGTGCTGTATATATTACACACGATCAGTGCATGGAAAATTATAAATTAATCAGATATTTCATAATCAGCTTTCTGACTTTTACAGCCCAATACGTTACTTCACAGATAAGTATTAGAAAGAATTTAAGTTCATTCATTTTAACATTTCACTCGCCAAACTATAAGAAATATAAATGAAGAGAAGGGTTCTCTGCGCTTCTGTAATCCAAAACAATCTGGTGCAACCAGGGCAGGACAAAATACGGCAGAAAAAAAGGGATCGCCGGTGCAGCACAGATGCCTTCTTAATGACATGTCCTTAAGGACTCTGATAAAGATGTAACTTTACATCGAAACATTAGTCATTGTTAAGTCATTGTTATGCACCTCAAATAAATTTATCATTAAGAAGACATCTGTGCTGCACCGGCGATCCCTTTTTTTTCTATAAGAAATATAACTTTCTGCTTAAAGCAAGAGCACTTATTGCATCCATATCTCATCTGAATTCAGATCTGAATAAAACACTTTGAGACAACTTCACTTCTGATGCCAGTATGAAGGGAAGTTTCAATGCGCTAGACAGCTTTATGCCTATTGTCATGCATTAATATGTACAGATCACTGTTTTGTACAGTACTCAGCATGCAGATACTTCCTATGCTCATATCATAACATAAGCAGATGTACGTTCACAAGCATGAGGAAATTCAGTGAACGTATTTTTGAGGTTTCATCTGCACCTCAGCATTACAGACCGTCTAAGATTCTGCATAAAGTAATGCAAAAAACTTTTCAGACTGAATATGAAACAGAAAGCAGATTTGTTGATCATATGTGTTGGGGTGTCATATAACTGTCATGAGCAAATGTCAGTGGCATCAGGAAACACTTTGTGCAAGATGCTATTTTACTTTTTTAAATACAATTTCATACCTTGAACATCACAAGAAAAACTGAACTAGATCAACCGTGAAGGTAAATGTCCTCAAACATAACTCATGTAAGAGGAATCTGTTTGTTTTTTTAAATAACAGCAGCAGTGATCTAACAAGAGTGTATCCTCCTGACCACTAGGGGGAGATAAAAAAAAGTATCCTGCTATCCTCTACAGGCACTCCTACACTTCTTCATTTGTGTTAAACTCGAAACATGGAAGTTTTCATAAAAAAAAGCCTATTTAACAGTACATTTTACAGAATTACTGACTTACTGCATACATTGCATCTAAACATACATGTGTATCACAAAATTGTATCAACAAATGTCTGACATCAGTACTCAGTGTCACACACCCTAGTCCACTCTCACAGCAAAGTGAAGAGCACTCAGTCCTTCAGAGGAATGCTTATCTAATAAATAATACATGAGATAATACACATAAAATGCTTGACATGCCACTATTTTCACATAGGTCACCCTTATAACAAACACTATTTCTTTTTTTCCAAACAGTGGCTTTGAGTCAATCAAACATCTATGGAGCCAAAAAGAGCACACAATAAAAAGCAGACAGTATTGTAAAGTGATGATATTACGTTATTCTGAATTACAGTACAAAAAAAACAAAAACAAAACAAAGAACTGGCACTATGGTACCAGCATGCTTTTCGTTTCTCACTTTAAACTTGCGTGTATCTAATGCACACATTTGAAGGTATAGTTCACTTAAAAAAGAAAATTCTAGGACTTAACAAAATAATGCAATTTCATTTTTTTTGCTGATGACTAATATAACTGTATTTAAAAGAAATATATATATATATAGAATGAATGGGGTGATTTTTGTAGGGGAGTGCAAAAAAGATTCATTTTTTTTAGTGTGAACCATTCTTTTTAAGGGCTGAACATGGGAAAACGTACAAAATGTTTTATTAACTTACTCAAACCTATATCCGAGTAACTATAAAGTGAAATTATCTCTTTCCACTTAAATTGTCATAGGCCACATTCCCACTGTTTTTGTGCCGTTTTGTTTATTGTGATTATTATTAAATAATATATGGTAATAATACTATTGTACTGTAAAATAAAATAAAAGAATATTTCAAAAAAATAATTTTATTTTATTTGTAAAACCATCAAATAATTATACTAATATTTGCATCACAAGCCCCTTTCACACAGAGATTCCGGAAAATACACGGATAATGTGACCCGGCATTTGTCCCGGATTGTTTGATTTCGGTTCATTCACACTGCCAGTGATTTGCCGGGATCTGTGAGTGCGTTCACACACAACCCGTTAATGTCCCGGAAAGCCGCGTGACGTCAGGATGAGAGGTGTAAAGTACGCGTCGAAAACATGTGCACGCGCGCACCTTTCCACAGAGCTGGCGAACGATCGCAGCTTCAGCGCGGATTGTGAGGAGCTCCTGTCTCTGCTTCTTTCCAGTTTGCAGACATTTTTTCGTTCTTTCTTTGTAGATGACGAACACAAACTTTCTTCTAAGAGCAACAGAGTCGCGCAATGGCACATGCGTCATCACTATTACACACCCCTTACGGCATTAGTTCTGGCTTTTGTTCACACAGCGCGCATTCCGGGTCTGAACACGGCAATGTTACTAGGTCCTCAACCCGGGATCGGTCCCGGCATCAATCCCGGGTCGTGTTTGCGTTCACACAGAAGGCGTTCTGGCAATTTGCCGGCAATTTGCCGGGTCCAAAGTGCTGTGTGAAAGGGGCTTTAGTTACTTTATTTCCAAAGTTAAACCATCAAGCTTTTATTTTGGCAAGTTGCCAGCAAATAAATATATGCACTGCCTGTTACAGAGTAAAGCATGGCACTGTATTCTTTTAAATGCAATCAGCTGAAACTGGTAGTGCATATAATACTTATTTAAACAAATTGCAGCCTGCACAATTTGACTATCACACTAAGCCATATCGCAAAATTGAATTTATTTCGATATACTGTTTAGCCCTAGAAAAAGATTTACTCACCCATATGTCAAAAGACTTTCTTTATTCTGTAAAAATGTATTTTGAAAAATGTTTCAAATGTGTTATCCGAACGATTAAATATCATTGGACCTGATTGACTTTTAATGTCTGAACAACATCTTTTGTGTTCCACAGAATACGGAAAGTCGTACAGGTAAATGATGACAGTTTTCCTTTTTAGGTGAACTATACCTCTATTTCAATGTTTCGTCCCACACTCCATCCAGTAAGATAACCATACTGACATCAGGGATGCGGCCCGACTGTGTTGTGTTGTAAATATTGAGCAGTTTCTGAGATGTAGCAGTGGTCATCTTTAGGTCTGGGCCTCTGGCAGTGGTAACCCTGGCTCACAGGTTGCAGTGGATAGAGCAAGACCCGTTGCTCCCCGACAGAGCAGTCCCTTTGCTGTGGCTGCAGACGCTTCCCCTCTGTTGAAGTTCCTGTAAGGTCTTCTTGGAGGTCCACGGTGCGAGGGAGGGGGTCCACGCAGGCACAAGGAAGGGAAGCTGAACCCAGCCAGACAACAGGCCGGACATGACATGACATCATCTTGTTCATTAGTGGGCGGTAAAGGCTCCGGGGCGGGGCCTTGGTATCCTTTGAGTCTAGCCCATGCAAACGGCCGGCCAGCCTCAGCAGTCCATTGTTGTTGTCCAAACGGGGAAGGGGAGGTAATAACGTTGGTCCGTTTGAGATGGGCGTAGCCCAACCATTGGATTTTAAGGACGGGGAATAAGAAGAACCGCTTATAAGCCGCTTTCCTGACACGTTTCCTTCTGCTGTGTCGGGCGAACTACTACAATCCATGGGCTCTGTGAGGTTCAGGCCCTCCTTCTCCACCTCTTCCTCCTCCTCTTCTACCCGTTCTAAAGACACCATATCTAAGTCCAGAACCAGGCCTGAGTCCTCCACCACATCTTGCCGTCCTTCCGCCTCTTTCTCTTTCATTCCATCTCCCATTTCTTCAATTCTCTCATCCTCTTCCTCTTTCCGGCCCTCTTGGTCCCGGAAGGGTAGCTGTCGACCCAGATCAGGGGTGCACGGCAGGGACCGACACCTTCGAGGGGGTCCTCGGAGCCCCTGGCTCCCGTTTAGTGGTGGGGAGGCACAAGGGTCTGGAGGTGGTGGAAGGGTAAAGGTAAGAGAGATGACAGATTTGCTAGGGGTGTCGAACAGCTTGATGCGACCGCCGTTGAGGTCTTGGCGAAGAGAGAATGGGTTGACCCGAGCAGGAGTGCCTAAACATGGTGATGTGGCAGGGGGTAATACATCTGACTGACTACGTGACAGGCGCTGGTCACCAGGATAGCATGGTGAGCTTCTTCTCCTATACGGGCTGACGTCAATGGCAATGGGTTCTGAGGAAACCACAACAATGACATAATTTCTTTAAGAGTGGTAAAGAAAGTGTTGTAAAAAGAGTTTACTTTCAGTAAATTTACTTTAAAAAATATATATTTTTAAATGTGCATATAATATACACGGCCATTCAAAAGTATGGGGTTGGCAAGAGTTTTTTTTAGTTATTTTTTTTAACAGTAATTTTGTGTAATATTATTACAATTTAAAATATCCAGTCTTCAGTAATCCTTTAGAAATCATCGTATTATTTGGGGCTTAAGAATCATTTATTATTTTGAATGTTAAAAACAGTACAACTTAATAATTTTGATTTATATATATATTTTTTTAAAACTGCATTTATTTGAAATAGTATTTTTTTTATATATTATAAATGCATTTACCATCACAATTTAATGCATCCCTGATTAATAAAAGTATTAATTTCTTTTAAAAAAAAATGTAAACTGACCCCACACACAAAATATATGCACGTGTGCTTAAAAACAATGATTCAATTATTTAATTAATGATTATAAATAAAAATTCATTACACTGATTTAGCGCACTGATTTCCTGGCCATGTTATTTGTAACATACTTACCTAGGATGACTGGAACTTCACTCTTCACTCTTTCTCTCTCGTTCCTCTCAAGTGTCACTACTATTTCAGAAAAGGCAGGGCGACTGTCGGCACTCATCTACCATAGACAAAATAACAAGATAAAAAACTATCTCAGTGAAAAACATGAACAGTTTTATACAGATCTACGGTCCTATGTGTTTTTGAATTTACAGTTTTATTTTATGTTTGGGTACGTAGCTTACATTGCAGCAATTGACAGCCAGGCGAAGGAATGGAGGTGGACAGTCTCCTACCATATGCCCAAAGGCTTCCACATCCAGTCCAAAATCCTACAGTCAAACAGAACATTTTATTTCATATGTATTACACTGATCAGGCATCTTCAGACAGAATACAAATACACACATAGACAAACCTGAGATAAACATTTAACTTCAATAATGAACAACGTGTTGCTTTCTAAAATAAAATGAACTACGAAAAATCAATTTTTATAAAAATATGCAACATGCTGCTTGACCAGCAGAGGGAGGCAGCGCTCTAGTGGTCATGCTCAATTTAACGTTAGATTTAGATTAGATGTTGATTCATTATTTAGTTATTCATATGCACATGCATCATGTTTATAAAAAAACTTGAGAGTAAGTGACATAAGGCCAAAATAAATCTAATTATTTCTGCATTAAGTTTGTTTTGTTTACAGATACAGAATACAATTTTACAATCAATACAATTCAATACAATTTTAGAATATCAATATTTCTGTTATCATTACCTAAACAGTAGACTTTCTAATAGACTGGAAATAGACTTTCAGACAAGATTTAAGTTTTTGTCTTTTAAACAAACTTTTTGTCTTTAAACTTAATTTTAGCAAAACTGATAAGTGATTTTTCACACAATCTCTATCTGATAAACCAGCTTATGATTCTATGCTTGACTCTGTGTTTCATGTAGTGTTTGTACAGCTGTATGATGTACCTCTGTCCGTGGGAGAATATCTGGGTCAGCCTCAATTCGAGCAATAATCTCACAAAGGATTATTCCATATGAAAAGACATCCGCCTATGTTGTGAACATGACATAAATAAAGTTACACAAGCACATGAGCAGAGTTGGACATTGATTTGTTAGTTTTCAAAGACAGCATGCCTTCTCATTGTACAGCTCTCCTCTTAACATTTCTGGAGCCATCCAGTAGGGGGAGCCCACAACTGCCAAAGGCTGCTTTTCAACACCATCACTGTAGACAAGCAAAACAAACATTTTATGCATGTCCTCAATTAGTGTTCGAGTTATGTTTGGAATTACATTCTGAATATAGTTTTCCCATATAAGTGTACTACCTTTGCTTGTATTTCTGGGTTAAAGTGTGTTCATAAATCTGTATTATTTCTGTTATATGTAAGATAAGATATGCACTGACCTATAATCAGGGATTTTCTCAGCCAGCCCAAAGTCCCCAACCACAGCTGTAAAAGCACCATTGTCACAACGCACCAGACAATTCTGTAAAAGAGTGTTGTGTCAGAGTGTATATTTTAATATTCTGTACAGTCTTAACCTTTTTTTTGTCCAATAACGAACACTTTGCAGCAAAGCACAGTGAGTAGACATAGGTGCTGGTTAGGGTTGCCAACTGTTCCGTATTAATATGGAATCGTCCCTTATTTAAGACATCAAAGTAGCAGTAGTGTAGGGTATACGCAGACATATGCTATTTCACCACCTAGTTTTAAAGGAATTTTGCGGATACTAACTTGAATATGAGAGACAATACATATATCAATAGCAGTTCAAGGAAGACTTTAAAACCAAGCAAAATCCTCTGCTCCGGCTTCAAAGCCAGTGGGACTCATTACTAATAGCAATTCTGTTTCACCATCCGCGTTTTGATTGCAGCAAAACAGTTTGGCCGAATTCAGACAACATGGTTACTGTTCATGAGCCCCACATACAGTCACACAGCATCCAGCCATACAGTTTAATATACATATAATTAGGGGTGACCCCGAATAGTCGAAGATTCGATGCATCGATAGGAGGAGCCTGATTCGACTACCAATCTCACGGTCGAATCTTCACAGAGGTTATATGAGGATGCTCAATGTCGGATTTCACAGCTACCGGTTTTCTGCCAATACGTTAATGTCGAGGGCCTATTATGATAATGCTGTTAATACAAATGTGCAAAGGAATAAGCTTTTAATTATATTTTTAATGTGCGTGAATAAATCCAAACACCCCTTGACAGATTTAACTTTCACTTTAGATCCGTGACCGAGAGAGGAGCGGTTTAGCAGCAATTTAAATATATATATGATACGCAGTTTTCACGTGCATATGAACGCACTTAATGGCTTGTAATACGCACATACCCCACACCACTAATCCTACCCAAGGGGTTTACAATGCAAGATATTACACAACGAGATATTAATAACTGATTATGCTGTAGTCAATGTATGCTTTTTCCTGTGTGCTTTTTTTTTTCAAATGCATTTTTTTTCTATAGTAAAATAAAACCTTTACCTGTAGTTTACCCCTTTTTTAATTAGGCTAAATTAAATTAAATTGTACAAATAGGTTACAAAACAAATCTGTTGCTGTCTGAGATTGATTTTAGCATTTCATTCAGGCAAAAAATGTACACAACTGCAAACACTGAAATGGCATACACTATGTGGTACAGTACAACAATTTTGAGAGTCCTTTATACTGTTCATTATTTTCCCATAAAGAACCAAGATTGTCCATTATTTTCCTTTGCTCAAGGTGGCAACCCTAGTGTTAGTAGAATAAATCAGTGCATTGTAATTGTGTCTGTACCTTAGATGTAAGATCTCGGTGGAAAATGCCCTTGCTGTGTAGATATTGCAGCCCTCTTGCAATGTCCAGAGACAGACCTATCCTCACAGTCCATGACAGATATATGTCACTGTCCAGCAGCTGCTCCAAGTTGCCCCCATTTATGTACTGTAAATGTAGTCACACTACAGTTATCATCACATCAACCAGACAGTCCATTAACTCCTGTAGTCTGGATTTCTGTGCAGTGTCTTACCTCTGTTAGAGCATGAAGCTGTCCTTCGTGAACACATACACCCAAAAACCTAAAAAAAAAAGACCCACGGTGAGTATTGTATGTATTTATATTTTTTTGCATTCCTTTATATGCATTTTTTTAACCTCGGATAATTTCCCCATGGGATACATAAAACAAACAAACAAAAATATACCACCACAATCTTATTCTCATCACATTCAGTTCAGGGACAACACAGCTGATATACACCGTAAACACAAACCATTATGAGTTTGACTGCACTAATTGATAGCCTGCGTTTCATCTGCAGAACAAAATAAATTGCATAAAAATGAATAGCAACTTTAACTTAAGCGTCAAATTAGGATGTGTATGTCGTGATTATGTTCAGTTAGTTTCACTTTCATGGACTTTTAGTTTGTTTATCGTCTGTTTCCTTTGTTCTAGTTTTCCCGCCAGTCATCTGTTACCCATGGATATTCATTTAATTATCACAGCTGATCATTATTGAGCTTGTTATCATTAAGTATTTAAGTTCCTCATTTCTTGCTGTTTGACTGGTATTGTTGGTGTTTGCTATGTACTGTCTCAAGTTGTTCGCTTCTGTAAATAAACCTTGTTACTATTTTGAAGTAACAAAGTAAAATAATTCACTGTCAAGATTAGTAAATTATTTTCTTTTTCTTTTGTTCTTTGATTAACATTAACATTATTAGGCTGCTGTCAATGCACGAATCCTGTTTACGTTAACTTCAGACAAAACCAACTGTTTGAGGGGATATTTTGACATCATTTTTGTGTATATTGTTTTATTTTAATTTTATAACAATTATTATTAATTTCTGACCTTAATTACATAGTTGGAATCAATTTTCTATTCATAACACTACTAACTACTAGCCTAGACTATAGAAAATATTTAATCCATGCTATTGCATGTGAATGAATAAGTGTATGGTAACGATGGGGCTATGTGAAATATATGTAATTTTTTCCCGATATTGTCGGTAATCATCTGGTAACTGACAGTTATAATGGACATCATGATACTCAACATTGTCGATATACGATAATATTTCATATTGCCAAGCCTTAATTCCATGCATACAGAGAGAAGTATTCCGTATTTTGTATAACAAAACATTTTTTAAAAAGGGAAAAAAGGTGAGTGCCACACCTGAGGATGTTGGGGTGGCAAAGGCGGTTCATGAGTTGCACCTCTCTCAGCATGTTGGCTTTGTTACTGGCCATTGTGTTCATCTTCAGAGCCATCACCTGCCCTGTGATCCTGTGCTGCACCTGCAGAATACACACACAGGCATAATGATTTTTATACAGAATAAATTGTATATTCTATCCCCTAACCCTAAACCTACCCATCACAAAAAAACTTTCTGCATTTTTTCCTTCTTAAAAAATACAATTTTGAATGATTTGTAAGTTGTTTTTTTTTCTCATGGGGGACCAAAAAATGTCCCCACAAGATTAAAATAAAATCTGGTATTACTATCCAATGTATGGAATACCTGATCCACTGATTAGTGACACTTCAAAAAAAATAATATTTTGTATGATGCACATAGTAGACCAGAAATGCCCAAACCAAGGTCCACGACCTTTGATTTGTCCCACCATGCCAAATCAAAAGAGGCTGGAGGGGACATGCCACAGAAGCATAACTTTGATTTAATTAATCTTTTTGTGTTAACATTTTTGTAAAAATGTCAATATTATTATAATATAGTTGGATATAATGCAAAATTTACTTTCAGGCCACGGTGCTTACACAAGTTTGATTTTTGTCCCTTTGTAGTTAACGGTTTGGGCACCTCTGCAGCAGGTGACAACATTTAGTTTTCTTTGGTCAAACTAAGGTAAGGCAGTATATATTATTAATGTATTTTTTCCACAGAAGTTTATTTTTTTCTATGATTGTATTTCTATTATTTTTGCAATAAAATGAACACAGCCTATATATAATCCAATACAGGAGATCAATAAGTTGATTTCCTGACTCAAAATTCCATACCACGTCTTTTTCAGTGAAAGTCACAACTAATAATTTTGTTAATCAATATCAACAAGCTTCTGCATCTAGAACCTGTAGAGTGCTTATATCTCATTCTTTACATATTCCCATGAAAATCATGGATACATAGAAAACATAGACATAAAAAATATTATATTATAATATAATTGTTATAATATAATGTAAAAACTTCCACAGCTGGTCTTCACACAGGGTAAGAGCTTGATGGGTCATGCCATTTAGTCATGTAGATGCTCTAATTGAGGATAAAATCTATTCACATTTGTACAAGAGTATCTAAAGATTTTTCTGGCCTAAAAACCCAGAATTACTTTGAACCAAGTCGATTAAAATTAGGAAAATATAGGAGTTGAGGATTTATAATCTAGTGGTGATAAACAAGAGAAGCTGGATTTGTATGCACTATAATACAATAGTTGACTTTAAGTTAAATTAAAATATGGCTTTTTGGTTTGTATTATTGTGAGAGAGTACGACAGAGATCCCGTGCAGTATGCTGAGTATTTAATAGTCATTAGGCACTAATAGGCTTTCTAGATTTCCCGTCATCCCACCTAACCAGCTGGAATCCCAGACATCATTACAATGACGTCACAAGCAAAACTTAACATGGGCTTCACCCACTCCTACACATGATCCATCACCATACACCACAGCATACATCACGTTTATAAATCAGATATCGGACTGACTTTGATTTATAACTATTTGCGAACAGTATGTCAACAAACAGTACATTCATATTTCATACTTAACAAAGAGTAATTTGTCAGTCAGGCATAACTCTTCTATGACACCATTTTGTTCCAAATAAATTTTAATTAATGGTGACATCGTAAAAGAAAAAAAGACAAACCACTTTCAGCATGAAACTTTACATTTATTAAAAGTTACATGGGCAGCTTTCTGCAACGTTTTAGTTGTCTACTGTAAGACAACATATTCAAAAAGAATAATAAAAGCTGTCCAAAACAGCTGTTTTTTATTTATTTATAGAGATCAAAAAAGTCATATGTCACATATTTCTGTTATTAGTTATGCTCTGGCAAAAAATATGTACTACTGATGTAACTAACCACTAATTAAGAATAAACAACAAGTACTAAATAGCTGTTATATTATGTAATATTATGTCATAATGTATGTTATTTTGTATTAATATTATTTATGTATTACTACTATTTTTATAAATTATTAAATTTGGAATGGTTTGACTTTGAAATTCATGACAGTCAGTTGTGGTCAGGTTTGACTTATTTTAAACAAATAACCCAGAATATTTTTCACAATTTGCTTTCAAGACAAAAATCAGAGCCGCCAACTGTTGATAGAAGCAAAAGACATGGGCCAATAAACACACACATACCCCTCTGTGATGAGGCAGACAGATTAGGGCAGGTTGGTAATCTGATTATGCTGTCGAGTGGAACCGTCCTGTCTTATAATTAATCACAGACACCATTGCTCTTAACATGGACACATATGACACAGTTATTATATACAACACATGGTTTTTTAAAAGCAGTGATAACTGAAGTTATTACACATTGTAGTTCATGAGACTTTAGGGCCTATATATATATATATATATATATATATATATATATATATATATATATATATATATATATATATATATATATATATATATTGTATACAGGCATTTTTTGGCATAATATTTAAATGATCATGATACTAAAACATAAAAACTTATTAATATTATAGTTGCTGTTAATAATAACAACAATAATTACTAATAATACAAATTATTAATTATTTTTATTATTTATCACAATGTAATAAAACAACATATTAAATAAAAATATTTTTATTTATAAAAGTTACTTTACAGTGAATACCACTTTAATCTTAGAGACACACCAATGGTGCCATTTATTGGCAGAAACAAAATAATAATAATACTAATAATAAACATTAAAAAGTTTATAATAAGTGAATATCTTTTAAAAAAATATACAAACAATGCTATTTTGAATTTATTTCGCAAGCCTCCTGAACTTTGTTAATGATCATAATTATGTATGGTATATCCATGAACTGTTTAATTCATGCAAAGTCCCCTATAGCTGCTTTCATCCCAAACTTAAGTCATCAAGATGCAACCAATCATCTATCAGGCATGACCACTGCAGTATGACAGTGGATAAAAAGAGGAAAGGTTACCTTAAAAACTTCTGAGAAGAACCCAGAACCGATTTTTTCACAGAAAAAATCGTCGATTCGTGCCAGGCTGGACACCGCACTTCGCAGTGCCCGGTACGATGACGGCCGCATCCGGTTGGGCCCGTAAAGGGCATGAAAAGGTTCTTGGTTTTCATCTTGATCCATTATTATGGACAGGCAGGCAGCGGGTCCCTTCAACGCAGCCAAATATCCAAAGTCCAAATATCCATATCCCGAGTGAGATGGACTACAAATAACCACTTAAAAAGGCAGCTCAGTGACTAGTAAAATGACTTGAAATACTGAGTACCACCACATATAATTTACTCGATTAAATATTCTCCAAAAAGGGTCAATAAGTGCACGTGATGAAGAGTGTGCTCGGGCTGTTTCGCGATTGATGCGGTTGCCATGTTTCATATTCCTATATTCCGGTCGTTAAATCAGTAAAATCAGCATCGCTCGCAGTTGCATATATGTCCTCTCCAATATCTGTAGCTTAACTCCCAACAGCTTTTACAAACAAATCCTGCAACAAAAAAATGGTTTTAAAATAAGTAATGTATTTAAAAATATGTAGCCTATGCTCCTTAAAGAAAGACAGAAAAACTCAAATTATTGAGAGGTAGCAGTAGGGAAAAATCATATTGCAAGCAAAATACAAAATAATACAGCAAAACAATTCCAATGGCAGTAAGAAATGCGGTGTGTCCGCACCATCTGTCAAGCCTGGCTACAGAGAGGATCCATTGCGGATTGTTTCTGACCGCTATGTGATGTCAGGGCTTGCTCTGAATGCAATTTATGTTTCGCCTTTATCGACTTTTAAGGCGACTACCGTTTTACAGACTAAGCTGAATATTATTTTCTATAAGACATGCGAATTTATAATAAAAGCATCTTTAAGCGTGCACATGCAACCAAGGACGGCATGCACATAGCCGGGCCCATGCGGCTGCCAAAGAATATGGCACTGTACCTGATTTCAGTAAGATCGAAGAAAAAATACTTTCTCGTTTGGGGACCAACGTTGCATTTAGCAGATCTTCAATGTTTTGTCAACATCTCGTTCGCAAGCTGTCACTGTCCGTCTCGGCCATAGTGTAACGCTTATGCCGCTTGTAAATTTGCCCGTTCCGTTCATTGGTGAAGAATAGGGGCAGGTCTTGGCGAGGCTGGACATTGCGCGTCGAGCATGCGCACTTGCGCAGTACATGCTCTAACCATGGCTCCAACGTAGGCCAGTGTGATTCTGCACTATTTAGGTAGGCCACTTTCAGGAGAATGACAGTGTCCACAAAAAATTGGGACGTCACGAGCTGCAAGTCATGGAAATTTTAGCTTAACTGAGTTCGAAAGCATTTTAGCCAAGATTTGCACAGCAAGAATAAGTTTATATTTGCCTTTATTCTTGAGATGAGCTTTCGTATTTGGGCTTCTGATTGGCTGCATCATACGTCAATCAAGCATTAAAGCCAATGAGCGGTCAGTGCGCTGGCGTTGATGAACCATGATGTCACTTTTACATTTCAATTCACAATGCAACGTTAATAACATGCAGACAGTGACCGCGATGATATCATCGTCGTCGTGAGTCAGCACTGCAGTACGAAAAAAGGCCACTAACCCATTATTTGAAATGAAACTAAAGTATTATATCAATTTGGCCACTGTTGTGCAATTCCTGTTCTTACTCTGATATTCTGGTGAACTTCTCTCATAAGCCACTATCTTTTACCATCTAAATTAAATCAGACTAAAGGATTGTTCCAAAATAATTGTCAAATTATTGCTTTGTCCTCAGTGTCATTATTAAAATGTGCTGCCCAATGAATTTGCATTTAAAATGAAATGTGAAGTTGAACTTGAAACTGTTTTCTAGGCTAGGTTTATGCTAAAAAAATTGAAGCTATAAGGTTTTATTTTAAATTAATAAAATCTATTCAATAAGCGAGTATATTAAAACAAAACAACATCAAAACAACGTTATCATTTAAAAAAAAAAATATAGGCCTATTGATTTTACTTCCATAGACTTTCACTTTCTTTTTCTTTTTTTATTGGAGAATGTACATAACAAGACAGGGAACAATCAACAATCTAAGACACTTCCATTGATACTAACACAGAGTTTGAATTTGAGAAGGAAATTAACTTTCACTTTCAGATGAAAAAGATGATCAAAAGCCTGAATCTGCCATGGTTAATCAATAGGTGGCAGCAGAGAGAAATTTGGACGTCTCTTTCTGCCCTTTATAATTTTAATTTTTTTTTTATTTATTTTTTATTTATACTTACAAAATGTGAAAAACAATGTGTGAAAATGTATCAAGAACTTGCTGTTGAATTTGCAATTTTGTACTTGTAAAAAAATACTTGTCTTGGAGCTACTTTGAACTTGTGCTCTACACCACATTGGGCTGTTATTAGTTAATTTGATACGTTTGTGAGAGATATGGTAAATAGTCTAAATATATTTTACAAAAATATGTTGAGACAAAATTTTACTCATTAATACATCATGTGTGAAGTCTCAGTTGATACCCAGATAGAAAAGATGTTCCAATTTTGTTTAAATGGTTATATCTCTTAACCCCCTGGTATAATTTTTCATTATGGATTTAGACCAAATCATTTTGCATTTTGAATTTGTATTTTTATTTTTTCACACACACAAAACATAGACATCATTCAAAAAGGTTAAATGGCCGTAAAAAGGGTCACAATTGTATTGTTCGCAGTCAGAAAATGAGGCCTGTCACATGAATTTTGTGCTGATGATTAATTGTCATTCAAAATAATTATTAAAGATTTATTTCTTTTAGTTTTTTTTTGTTTTGTTGATGCCACTTGTGTTCTGAAAATGTTAGCACAAAAATGTTGTGGCAGTTGGGTGGTTTCAGAATGTTCAGAGAACATTCAAGTGTAACATTCCCAAAATGTCTGCAAAATTACAAAATTATGGAATGTTCCCTTAATATTTGCATAAACAAAAAAATAGTTTTTAAAATGTTTCAAAAACGTCTCGGTAAGTAACGAAATCTCGATTCCATGAGAGTACGGAACGAGTATTGCATAAGTTAGCTTATGCTATGGGAAAACTCCTTTTCCGGAGAATATTGAAGCACATTTTTTAAAACGCAGTGCAGCTGCACAGCAGACATACAGCTGAGCGCCTTAGCTCGCTCATTGGCTGTGCTGCGGCAACTGCACAAACCTATGGTGAGTCGGCTAGGATGCGCAAACCAATCAGGACGCTACACGCCAGCGCGCGTCAGAGCCCGCCAGAATGGGCGTGGCTTATAGCAATATAAGCCCCCATTTCACCATATAATTCAGGTTAAATCAACTGAAGCGATCCCCTGATCAAAGCAGAGTAGCATGGCGAGTTACGCAATACTCGTTCCCTACTCTCAGGGAACCAAGGTTATGTTAGTAACCGATATGTTCCCTTACGAGAGGTCTCTCGTATTGCGTAAGTTAGCTTACGCTATTAGAACCCCTTTCAAAATGCCGTGCATGCTTAAAAACTTCGCCCCATACTATAGCCTAGGGCCAAGCGCCCGAGGCTCATAGAAGAGTAAAGTTAAGAGTCCTAATATGGCCAGATCAGTAATGAGCCTTATATAGGAAAATAATAGGAATGGGCCTTTTAAGGGTTCATTCTCCTTTATATATGGTATATAGAACCGCAGTTCATGTTTACCCAGGACCAGACAGACGTCAGGCCTTATAATTGTGAAAATGTGTATTTTTAACACTTTATTCAGAAAGAACCCTCGCTTGCAAAACGGGCACTTCCATATTATAAAACCTCATAAATGTGGACAGAAGGGCCCAGCCTCCTGCCACACAAATATCTTCAATATTCCACTCGAGTCGACTATGCCCACAATGAGGCCATGCCTCTTGTGGAATGAGCTTTGATGCATATGGGACAACAGAGGCCCTTAGACTCATAAGCCAGCAAGATAGCATCAACTATCCAGTTTGACAGTCTCTGCTTCGTGACCGCACAACCTCAGGTACGGCCTCCGAAGCACACGAAGAGCTGTTCTGACTGCCTGAAGGGGGCAGAACGCTCCAAATAGACTCTGAGAGCCCTCACAGGGCAGAGTAGATTTGTGTCTCTTTCGTCTTCTGACGAGGAAAGAGATGACAGCGAAATAACCTGCGCTCTGAACGGAGTCGAGAGCACTTTAGGAACATACCTGTGCCTTGGCTTCAGGAAGACTCTGGAGTCGTTGGGCCCGAATTCAAGGCAGGAAGCGCTCACTGAGAGTGCTTGCAAATCACCCACTCTCTTGACTGATGCCAGTGCTAGCAAGAGGGCAGTTTTGAGTGAAAGCGGCTTCAGGTCAGCAGACTTAAGTGGCTCGAAAGGGGCCCCTTTCATGGCCTCCAAAACTGTGGAAAGGTCCCAAATAGGTATAGTGGGGGGTCGAAGCGGATTTAGCCTTCTGGCCCCCTTGAGGAAGTGCACGACTAGGTGGTTTCTTCCCTGTGATTGCCCAGCCACGTGAACGTGAAATGCTGCTATGGCCACTATCCAAAAGCTCTTGTAGAAGTAGAAAGTACCCTTGTTACTCCACATGAGTAGGGGTCCAGGTTCCGCGCTGTGCAATACTGGCTTGGCCAGCGAGAGCTGAAGTGTCGCGGCAAGGCTTCGATGGGTGGGTCGCCTTAGCTTTCCATCCCATAGAGGTGGGCGGGCAGAGGTGTGCAGCCACCGCCTCTTCGAGGGGAGGAATCGCTACGTACCCTTTTCCACATCGCTGTCGACGATCAAGAGCGTTGAGGAGAAGGAAAGCTTTAGATGAGCTGAATGCGGCTCTTTCCATGACTTCTGGAAAGAAGGGGACGGGTCTCTGCTGAGGGACCTGTCGGCGCCCCCGCAGGAACCATTAGTCCAGCCTGCTGCACGTAGGTCCCTCGGGCGAAGACCACTCGAGCCCGAGGTCTTCAACTGCCTTAGTTAGCACGCGGAGAAGCTCTGCGTGAAAAGCTGGTTCTCACGTCGTTCGCGCTGGCTTGTGTTGAGTGCGCGGGGTCAGTCAAGGAGCCCACCCATTCTTCGCATTCGGATGCAGCGACGCTGTCATCCTTCTCATCTTCCTCGTCTGATCCACCAAAAGAGACGAGACCGGCCGCTTGCTGAGAGGGGCACTGATCCTCCTGAGTAAATGCCATAGGTTAGACTTGCCATAGGTTTGTGCAGTTGCCGCAGCACAGCCAATGAGCGAGCTAAGGTGCTCCGCTGTATGTCTGCTGTGCAGCTGCACTGCGTTTTAAAGAATTTGCTTCAATATTCTCGCAAAGTATTCTCAAGCTAACTTACACAATACGAGAGACCTCTCGAAAGGGAACGTTTTGAACGTTCCGAGAACTTTCAGAAATGTTTTCATAAACCTTATGGGAACATTAGTAAACTCTTTCCTGCAGGCTAAGTAGTGTACTTCCTCCCTGAGTGCGACATGGACTTTTGTTCATCACAACAAAAAGCCTGTTGTAATTCTAAATCATATAAAACAAAACAAAGAAACAAGGCGGGAAAAATAACACTGAGCCAATCCTGCTGAAAAATCCAGGATAAACCATCATGAATTCCATGTTAGTTCAAGGCTGGTTAGTGCTGATCCGGCGGACTAACATAGTCATACTGTTCTCGAGCAAGGGAAGGGAAGTGGCTTCATAAAAGTTAACTGAGGATAATGCTGGAATTTCCCTGGAATTTCTGACCTTACTGTTTAGAACTGTTAAAGGTATGTTTTGCATGCTGGAACCAGCAGAAGAAGCAGGAGGAGGGCTGGTGTACCAGTTTTGCTTGAAAACAGAATGACTATGCTGGTTCACAGCTAGACCAGCACTATACCAGCTCTAACCAGCATTAACCAGCCTGGACTAGCCTGGACCAACGTGGAATTCATGCTTGTTTATGCTGAAATTTTCAGCAGGAAAGTTCAAAGGTGTAATCCGACCCTCCTTTCTCACCCTTCTGGTTGGTTTGGAGGAAATATTTCTGCATTCATGGTTTAAGCCACAAAGTTTCCCTGTTCTTTCTTCAGACAGCTTAGTGCCTGGTGGTATTACTTGCTTAGGGTCAGTCTCAAAATGGTCCTAGAAGTTTATCTAATGATTGCCACAGAGGTTCCTGTGAAAGCTGTTATTGCCAAAGCCAGAAGTTTCTGCATTGGCTGGCCCAGAGGTTCCTGTCTTGACCTCTCTCTCCCCCAGCTTAGTGTTTTGTGTTTGGTGGTATTACATGCTTACTTGCTGCACAATACAACAATAACTGTCCAGTTTGTCCAGCCTACTCTTCACAAAGATGAAGAAACAGAAAAATGAAGAAACAGAAAAAAACTGATCTAGACTAAATCCAGAAGAACTTAAAAAAAGTGCCTAAAATTTTTCACAGGTTTCTTCAAGTGTCTTGGAGACGCAGTTTTTCTGGATTTAGCCTCTCAGTTTTTTTTTCTGTTTCTTCATGTAATCCTAGATGGACTTGATTATGGTGAGATCAGATCTCCGCGTGGATCATAATGGCTGTTGTCAGACTTGTGCATGCAAAAAAGGAAATGTTTGGAAATGTAAACTGATATTTACTACTGATACACTACAGAAAAATATATAAATAACAGGCTTAAAAGCATTTTTGTGGGTGAAAATACTAATCGTCCCCTTGGAATTATAAGGTTCTATCTGCATTCTGACTGGTTTTGAGATATTGAGCTTTAAAGTTTTTGCATTCCATTCGATTGTGTAGAAAGAACCTTTTTATTTTCTAAATAAAAAGTTCCAAAATGTACACAACTTAAAAAATAACATCACATAATGTAAAGAAGTGGTCACAGAATAAGAATATGTGAATAACTAAATTTTTACAAAAATGTCAGATAGAACCTTATAATTCCAAGGGGACGTAATGTTTCTTTTAGTGTATCATAATTTGCGCTTACAAATAACAAAGAAGATAATTATGCATTTGTGAATCAGGTGACACACATGCATTCATTGACGTCTTTTCTGAGTAGATCTATTTGATAAAAAAAAAATAAACATTTGTATTCACAAAAATGTATATTGAACAAATGGCTGCATATTCATTTATTTCTGAATTTTGCACACACAAGTTGAAAGGCATTTGGTTGTGGATAGTAAAACATATCTGCAACATTTATCAAGTTCATGGATATTTGTCCACACACAAACCGTTTACTAAATTCATCCAAAAACAATTCAACATGTAGCCTAAGCTAAATTGTGATATAGCCTACAGTATATGTTCAACTAGAATAAACAGAAGAAAATACATATAACAAATAAAAATAAAAAGACATAGGCCTAACCATAAAATCTGTGAAGTGTGTCCAAACTTCTGACGTAATGGATGGCCTTTGTAACATTAGTCTCCATATCCAAGTGCAAGGATTCAGTAACACCACTCTGCATGCAGAGGGCAGTAAAGAGTCAATTCTGTTTTCACTTTCAAACCAAGCTGCGTACTGGTGTCATCGCTGCTCATTGACGATGGCTTTAACCCGGTTCGAGCGGTTTTTAAGCCGACTGCTTCGAGCTGTGATGTGGATGTTATTCGGCGCTTTTAAGTTATTTGCACCTCATCAACGGCATGGTGTTTCGCGACTCCCACCCATCACTAACCCACTTCTGCTGCTCTCAGCCATGCAGCTTGCCCGAAAGATTCGTCGGAAGGAAGTAAGATGTAAATAAAAACTCCATATAGGCTCAATGATTATTATAATTGACAGCATGACCGCAATGACATGTTGATTACACTTTGAATGACGCTAGGGTAAAGATCATTATTTCACCGTCACACGGTCACACCACTCAGGAGGAAGAGATGCGACGAGGTGAATTGCAATGAATGCTGGGAGTTGTAGTAGTTTCTTAAACGCACAGTTTTTATTTATAGGATTTCAGGGTTTTTAAAAAAAAAAAAAAAAAAATTACCAAGCACAATGTAGTTTATTCACAGTTTGTCTTCTGATAATAGTTTAGTTATTAATGTAGGTAATCAGAGTGGGAGCGTATTACACACACTAGTGGAATTCACGAGTTTTCAAGGCTGTTCAAAGGTCAGCAGCACTTATGAAACCAATAGGGCTTAACTATGCAATAAAAGTCTCCTATTAAGCCAGTTATTTTGTCTGAAATTAAAATTTTCAGTTCCCCCCTTTTAAAAGAAATGATTGTGTGTAAAATAAATAAATAATAATAATTATAGTGTTAAAGGATAGATGTATAATATAGAAGTTTGTGACTCATATATTTAAAAACATATAGTGCATAGTATATAGTAGGAAAAACCGAATTTTTCAACACTTGTCTAACTTTTTCTCCAAAAGTGACAAATGTTATTACCATCACACATCATATTTGCACACAATATCAAAAAAGCCTAGCCTACCCTTCATCAAAGGATATGAATTTTTTTTTCAGGACATGCTTTGATGAAAAATATTTTGACGTTTCATTTATCAAGATTTCAAGTAATCAAAAAAGCCTCCCAATAACCTCAGACTGGTATATTACTCAAATGTATTATTGATATTTATTTTTCTTATTTATTTACAATTATTTTTCTTTTTTGGAGAACAGACAGATGTAACACAGTGTGCACATTTATCTATGCATTTAGCTGCATGAATTATATTCACAATAGATCTGACCTAAGTTTTGAATATGTGTATTTTACTGTATGTTTGTCTTTCAGTTCGGTACCACACACATTTTTGTATACATTTGTGCGCTGTAGTGACTTTATGCATTCCAAACACTTTTTGATTTCCTTCAAATATCTCTAGGTAACAAGTGTTGAAGTGGTACAGGCCTACATTGACCGCATTCAGGAAGTCAATCCACTTATCAATGCCATGGTGAAAGACAGGTGAGGCAGTTCAAGGGCAAAATCAACCTACATTTCATTCTGACTCTGAACACACATTCTCATTTGTTCAGGTTTTCTGCAGCGCTTCAGGAAGCCGCACAGGTAGACAAACTAATAGAGGAGGAGACGGGAGGAGAGGATGTGTTGGAGGACAGGCTACCTCTACTTGGGGTACCCATCACTGTTAAAGAGGCCTTTGCTCTGCAAGGTATATTATATAACTCTTCATTCCAGAATGGTATATGTCTGTAGGGTGACACTTTCTGTTTTCTTCCTAACAGGCATGCCTAACTCGACAGGACTGTTGAGCAGACGGGATCTGGTTTCAGGGGCAGATGCCCCATCTGTTGCACTGTTGAAGAGGGCGGGAGCGATTCCACTGGGTGTAACTAACTGCAGTGAGCTCTGTATGTGGCTAGAGTCCCACAACCACCTCTATGGCATCACTAACAACCCCTATGACTTTGAGAGAATTGCAGGCGGCAGCTCAGGTCATTTTTATACACATCCTGACACTTTAACCATAGTAAAACTGAAAGAGAAATCCAATATGCGCTCACTCTTATTTCATAATTATTATACAATTGCAGACATGGTTGTTCATTTTTATGCACTTTTAGGAGTTTTGTATACACTTTTTTTACTGTTAAAGATAGTCCTTGTATATTTTTTTTATTGAAATAGAGCTACATTTAAAAAAAATTAAAATAGAATTCAAAGTTATTTAATTAAATAAAAAATAAAACCCCTAAAGAAATTAACAGTTAAAGGGCCTATATGCTAGCCTGGCTAACGCCAGACCCAATTCTCGTTGAGACTTGGGTCTGGGAACCACATGTACATTTTCTCGTATTTGAGGCGTGGTTTACGAATGCCCGGCGCTGTTTATTGGGTGCTAAGAATGTCTATCAAATGCTCATAGCCAACATATGTCGTCATCGTCTTGCTGTTCCCTCCCCGTTCTGTGATCCCGTTCTGTGATTGGTTCCCTAAATGAGGCGAAAAATCTGGCCATGGTATCCAGACTGCCTTTCAGCGTGAATTGAATCGCGCTGCGGTAAGGCAGTATGGGGAAACCCAGGCTACCTATATGCAACTTTTTCCCAAAAATAAACTTAACAATAGCCTTTTTATTTTATCATTTATGACTCAAACATCTCCTGTTGAGCATACTGACACCTTGTCCGCTCACAGTGGGTGCACCTATAAGCCTGTATCCTATTTTTCCTATTTTCTGTCTGGTCGGATTTTTCCCGCGCTGTCTGCGGATGTGACGTCAAGCACGTTCATGTTAAACGTTTCAGATCACTCTGCCACCACCGCTAGTCAGCAAGTAGCTTACACTCGCAAACTTATCTCAAACAATATATGTATTTGACTGTTCTTACCTCTGTAAACATAATGTTGACCTCCTTGCAGGCAGCAGATGACTTGTGAAGTGTGCACGTACGAGCGCGTGCTGCGAGCAGAAAGGAAGAGCAGTTCTGTTTTTTGGCCACAGGTGTCAGTCGCTAGTTTAAATTTCAGAAAAACGCATATAGGCTCTTAAATTTTTTTTTATATTAAATTCAAGTTTTTTTTTTTCAAGTCTTATTTCTTTTTGCTGCAATACATATTGTTTCAAAACAGCTTTACAAAAAATGATTGTTTCAATAAATGTTTGCACAAGTCAATAAACACTCACACAGGATAAATAATCCAGCCATATTATTATTATTAGCCCAATAAAGGGTCTCCCAAGAATGAAAATTCTTTAATTACTCACCTTAATGTCGTACCAAAATACAAATGCTCTTTTTTATAAAATTGAAGTGCTTTCTGAATTCTCCATAGACCGCTACTGACTCTTTGATGCTTCAAAAAGTTCATAAAGAGATTGTAAAACTAATCCATATGAACTGAGCAGTTTAGTAAAAAAATTCTAAAGACACACAATCACTTTACATACATTTAATAATTTAGCAGACGCTTTTATCCAAAGCGACTTACAAATGAGGAGAGCAATAGAAGCAATTAAACTAACAATAGGACAACAATGTGCAAGTGCTGTGACCCTTCACAGTTTAGTCTAATGCAGTATACTTAATTTTGTGTGCGTGTGTGTGTGTGTGTGTGTGCGTGTGTGTGTTTCATCCTCTCCACTAGGTGTCACTATAGGTTCAATATGACTGCCAGGGCAATATTTATGAAAATTAATTGTAGTTAATTCTGTCACTTGCAGGAGGTGAGGGCAGTATATTGGGTGGTGGTGCCTCTGTGATTGGAGTGGGGTCTGATATCGGGGGTAGTATCCGTATTCCCTGCTTTTTCAATGGCATCTTCGGACACAAGCCATCATTAGGTAAGAAGAATGGGTGCAGTTGTGTGACAGTCTACAGAGGGAGTATGTGGTTTCTACTGTGTATATATACTTAACGTTGTAATTGTAGTAATGTTGATTAAGGCCATAAGGAACGCAAACTACATTTGGTTTTCTCTGTACATAAAGGTATTGTAAGTAATGATGGACAGTATCCTCCCACCTCGGGACTGCAGATGGGATTTCTGTGTACAGGACCTATGTGCCGCTATGCAGAAGACCTGATTCCCATGCTAAGCATCATGGGAGGACCCAATGCAAACAAGTAATATAATATGATATTTACAAAATAATTAGATAGATATGGTCTTCACAGCAACACTGAAATATGACAAAAAAGTGCAACATGACAGAAATACTTACATAGCATCTACATTATGATTCGAAAGTTTAGGGTTTGTATGATTTTTTAAATCTTAAAAGAAGTTTAAGATGCTCACCAAGGCTGCATTTATTTGATAAAAATACAGTAATGAAAAATATTATTACAATTTAAAATAACCATTTTCTGTTTAATATATTTTAAAATGTAATTTATTACTGTGATGGAAAGGCAGCCATTACTCCAGTATTAAGTATCACATAATCCTTCAGAAATACTTCTAAAATGCTGATTGTTTCTTATTATCAATGTTAAAAACTGTTTTTGCTCCTTAATATTTTTGTGGAAAATCCTATTTTCCAGGATTCTTTGATGAATAGAAAGTTCAACAGAACAATATTTGAGAGAAATAGGCCTTTTGTGTACATAGAGAAAGTCTTAGATCTTTGAGTTCAGCTCATGAAAAATGGGGGCAAAAACAAAAGTGTTGCATTTATAATTTTCTTCAGTGTAGTTATCAGTATCCCAGAAACTATCAATGTGTTGGACCTTCTAGAGGTACATGACACCCCCCCTCCCCCTCATTTGAAAGTGACTGTGATAGTAATGGCTCCGATATGGAGTACCAGAGTGAAATGGCCCATTTGCCAGGTAGACTATTGCATGGCGATGTAGAGGTGAACTATCTGGAGGATTAGGCAGATGTTCATGAGAACCAATTGGTGTGCCCCACATATGACCACAAACAACCCTTTCTACAACGTACGGCCCATCTTCAGTGCACTGAATGAGTGCACACACATCTCCCTGAAACTGGCCTACGACAGGGCCCAAGTCATGATCTAGCCCATAGGGGTCTAGGCGAACAATCAGAAGTTCCTCCAGGGTGTAACTATGTACATGACAACCTTTTCACCTCATTAAGCCTCCTTCACGAAATGACAAAACGAGGTATTGGATATCTTGGAATGTATTGTGTAAATAGGTCTAATTGAAGAATTTGCATTAATTCTGACTATAGTGTTTCCCACCGGTCACTATTGTGACCGAGTATAAAACCTATTTTTTCACTAACTTAACCAACACAAAATCAAAAAGGGCATAATTTTTGAGTGTTAGGGAGGTCTAAGGAGTAAAATGCATGTACTCAAATTGCAAGAAAAAATTTGGGATTAAACGGGTTAAGTATCACATAATCCTTCAGAAATACTTCTAAAATGCTGATTGTTTCTTATTATCAATGTTAAAAACTGTTTTTGCTCCTTAATATTTTTGTGGAAAATCCTATTTTCCAGGATTCTTTGATGAATAGAAAGTTCAACAGAACAGCATTTATTTGAAATAGAAATCTTTTGAATGTCTTTACTGTTATTATTGAATACATCCTTGCTGATTAAAATTATGAACGGTACACTATGTAACTTTCTTTGTTCAAAATGAACAAAATTGAAAGAATGAGTCAATACATCGTCATTCCTTCTTCCGAAATTCACTGTGGTAAGCCTATTATTTAAGGGTTTATATTTGAGACCTGACGGGATGGTTTTCACAGGAAATTGTGTACATATGTCACTCGCCTGTGTGTGTTTTGTCATATCTGTAAATAGAGAAAGTTGCTTCAACTACTTTGGATGTTTCTCAATACGGAAATTGATGCTTCCTCATTTCCTTGCTCCTCCATGCTCCAGCCGGTGACCCAAAAACTGATCAAAGTTAGCCATCCTGCAGGACATCTCAATTCTCTTAATTGCACCGTGAGGAACAAGGATTTTTTTAACCAGTTTAATATTATAATATACAAATAAGATTACCTTTGATTCCTCTGTCCTCATTTTCTTTCCTTGCATCTTTCCCTCGGATCCTACGGGGGAGACGCGAGGAAAGGAGGTGAGGAGAGGAGAATGCACCGATTAGAAATGATAAGCACCCTCTGACGTGTGTATGGTGTGGGAGTGGCGTAGGTTAGTTGTCATATTGAGTGAGAAAGGTTGACGTGGAGCAGCTAAATCTCCAACCTTCGTGGAATCAACCGTTTAAAAAAAAGCAGAACAGAGAGTCAATGGTTTAAATCAACCCCTATTATGAATGCATCCCAAATGAAAAATGCTCTCGTTCTGTTTCACCCTCTTTAGACTGTCTCTCTCTGATGAAGTAGATTTGAAAAAGCTGAGATTCTTCTCCGTTCCCCACAATGGGGGCTCTCATTTAGTCTCTCCAGTGGACGCACAGCTGCTTCAGGCACAGAAGATGGTAAGTAGGTGTGTGTGTGTGGGGGGGGGGGGGGCTTCAGTCAGTTGATATTTATCTCAAAATGAGCTTTATTTTTAGGTGGTCAAACGCTTAGAAGCAGACCTTGGGGTTAAGGTTCAAGAGCTGTTCATCCCACAGCTCAAATACTCCTTTCAGATCTGGGGAACTATGATGGCTTCACCTGGCAAGGATGGAAAGGTGTGTGTTTTTGGCCATTACAAGTTGTATGTACATACAATTTTGTAAGGAAAAATGATGTGGATGTCGAAGATCTCAAAAATGAAGTTTATTACAGCATAGCAGTGGCAAGGGACACGAATAACCTTGGGTTCACCGGCGTCAGAATGAACCCCGAAATAATCTCAGCTCAAACATTTTATACCGTATCCCATTCGTCTCCCCCTCAGCATGTAACTGAAGTACAAGAGTCAGCCCATTTCCCCAGTCCTGATCTCATCAGTATAACAGTCTCATTCACATCTTGATGATAATCCAATCAACCCAACTGATTCATTTAACTTACAATAGAGAGAACAGGACTGGCAGAACTCTCATGCTTAACAGGTGACATCATCATCACAACTCCAAAGTGCAAAACACAATGTACATCACTTCAATGTAGAACGGTCAAATGTTAAGGTGATAACATTTATTTGAAGTCCCTGTAATCAAGATGATTCTTGAATACCCACTGTCATTCCCACGCTATAGGTAATAAACGTGACTCTGTGATACGTTTAAGATTGTAAGGAATTAATTCTATGATAAATAAGCTCTTTGAAGTGAAGGAACATTTCAATGTATCCATATTGGAGTGGAAGTTGGATCGGAGCAGACTATACTTTCTTACAATTTCCATGCCCTTATTGTACATTACATGGATTAAATTAATATATTGGATAAGATAACTTTCAAAATCTCACTCTCAACGAAAACTTTTTTTTTTCTTCTTTTTTTTGTAGAGCATTGTTTGTCAACTCTGTTTCTGTCACTTCTGTTACATACTGTCAACATTGTTATTCTACCTTGGTAACAGAGTTTGACGGTAACAGAATTGACCATTTTAAACTTTTTAGCCAAAAACTTCACTTGCTAGCATAAATGCTAAGAGCACATGGCACTAATGAAATCATGATTGAAGGTACAATATGTAGGATTTTTGCTGTAAAACCACTAGGCCAATGTTATATATTTTGTTTAGTTGATTACTTACAATATCCCAAATGTTTTCAACTATTTGTAAATCATGAGAGAATTGCGATTTTGACCAAGGAAACGGGGCGTGTGAGCAGGGGTGAGGAATCGCCACTCGCCAGTCAATAGCGTCATATCCGCATTACCCTCGGTTTCCGCTCGTACTGCCATAGTAAACATGGCGACAGACGTGGACAACTGGGTTATGCCTAGCAGGACGCTCACGCTGTTGTTGTTTTGTTCAAACATTATGGACCTTGGAAAGCAGACTTTGAGACAAAAAGAAGACTAAAATGAAGATCAACATCTTACGAGATGCCGAGAGCTCCACGTCTGCGACTAACTTCGACTTGACAGAGTGTTGACTAAAGTAGTAAAGTAGACAGAGTGACTTGACGTGAGTGGAAAAGAAGTGGTGTTGCATGTACTTTATTAGACAGGTGAGCAAATGTACATAAAACTAATCAATGTTATTTAGTTCAACATGATGGAAGTGTTAGAATATGATCTGTATGTTATTCTAATGTTGATCTAGCTGCTAGTCTCATACAGCGAACAAACAACCTTACTAACAACATTCAACACTCAAATGCCGTGTAGTGTGATAGTAGCTGCATTTACATGGACCCTTATATTCGGATTGACAGCTCAATCGGATTAAAAAACCTTCATGTAAACACCTTAATCGATCAGATTGAGCTCGATCCGACTGGAATTTCGATCGGATTGAAAGGGGTGGTTTAATCCTTTTGTAATCCGATCAAGAGAACATGTAAACACTTGATCGGATTGAAAACCGAAACTAAAAGGACTGCGCATGTGCAATGACGCTGAAATAGCGTAATGACGTATGACACAATGAACGAGCTGTTCTCATAGACAGTATAAGAAATGGACAGAGCCATCTCATTGGAACTCAGTTGAGACAGTTGAAGCCCACTTTTAGCGATTTTTGTAGCACTTCCGTTCCTGACGCGCAGACTCAAACCGACTTAAACTAAGCTTGATGACGTGAGCAACCCGCCTGACAGATGTATATCTTCTAGTAGCTGTGCGTGAAAACTGCCAAAGTTAATCTTGCAGAGACGGCGAGCTTGAGTAAAGAGTTCTTTGGTGTGAGTGAGCAGGACTAAGTACTTTTTATAGTATTTATTTTAAAATGTAACGCCAGTACGCCATATTAAGTTAATGCATTGATTGCCTGCGAGCTTCTCCTCCTATCTTTACGGTCGCGCGACAGAGAGTCGAGTGGTTATGACGCAGTCGTTAGCCTATTTTTACAAAAACTGTTTCTACGGGGCCATAATGTAACATAGAAGGTAATGGAGCCCTTTATACATTGTCGTGTGTCTTTAGAAATAAATAATGGACAAATTGAGTCTTTAAACGCCTCAGATGTAAAGTTATTTGCTGTCAAAGTGACGGCAAAATGAATGGGAGTCAATGGGAATGCTAACGCAAGTATAGTTCTGCTACAAGATGGCGGCTCCCGCGAGGCTTCAACTTCCGGTCGATGGATTACCCCCTTGGCTGTTCTTCCTGTTGAACAAAGTCTCATATAAATGAGTGTTCGGTTATTAAAAAAATCTCATTTCACTTAGCGTCTGTGAAGTGGAGCAGGACAACGTCCCACCAGTGCTCGTTTTAGATTCTCATCCACACACGACTGGTTTTGGGAGCGGGGTTTTACTGTGTGATAAATATAAGCAGCACGGCAAAACGGTTCATGCTCATAGTCTTCAAATCATGACCAGAGACGGATGAATATTAAAGTCTGTTGTTTAAAACAAATAAAGAACCAATAGAGGAGAATAGTTATGCGCGTGACCAGTGGCATAGGCTATTCGTGCAGTGTGCGCATGTCAAAACATCTATTTCGATTTGAATCTTGTGATATAAACGCGCACATCAACCCGATTACTTTATTTATCGTTCATGTAAACACCGTGTTCGGATTCATCAATCGGATTGATTTCATTCCGATTGAACCATGTAAACGCAGCTAGTGTAACTGTTAGAGCAAGTGAAACAGCGTGGGTTACCTCAAGTTTCATTCGTCTAATAAACTGACCTGTGTGAGTATTAATTCAGTTGTTCGGTAGAATGAAATGTCCTAATTCTTTTATATCCGTGGGACTTGTGTTGCGTGTGGTGCTGGTATATGTATAGCTATCGCGCCCTGCTTCATACTACAGTCATGTTAAAAATGTATTCACTCATCCATAAACGATCCATCAGCTTGACGACAAGATCCATAATTTCGCTTTAATGCTTTGCGTCATCAAAATACGCCTTTGTTATTGTACGAGGTTAGCGACCCCTGGTGGTGAAAAATCCTTCATATTTTACCTTTAAAAGACTTTTAAACAACAAATTCTGGTTTCCTTTTGATACTGTGGTAACAATTTTGTGGTTTTAAAAAATAACTGTTGGAGTAAGAACTTTTTAGATTAAAATATTTTCTCAGAGAGAGCACATATACCATTCAGTGCTTCAGACCTTATCAAAAGTGACATCATTCCTGTATCTTACAGATGTGGGAGATAATTCCTCCAATTTAAAGTCAAAAAGTATGGTACAGTAACAGAATTGACGCAATATTTATGGACACGCATTTTTATAAGATAAAAGTTATTGAACAATTTAATGTTGTAGAATTAAGAAAATTACTATTTAGAGAGTTTATAAATGAAATATTACCCAAAAGAAAAGTTACAAAATGTTTTGATTACACAATGATACATGATGAAAATAAATACACTGACTAATTCAGACAACAAGAAATTGTGATTTTCAGCTTGTGATCCATGACAATGAGTAACAAATTATTAAAATAATAAAAATATAACCATTTGAAAAAAGAAAAAAATAATGACTTTTTTTTGTACAAATGTACCTGCAATTATAGAATCCTTCACATGCTTTCTTACAATACAAGCATATTCATTTTTATACTGTATTTGGGGTGCTGCATAACATGAATGATGTTCTAGTTGTCAACATAGTTTTTATCAGATGGTTTTGTCTTTTTTTTTTTCATCTCAGCCTCCCACCTCATTTTCGGAGCTAATGAGTAAAGGCGGGAAGAAGGTCTGGCCAGTCTGGGAGCTGTTCAAGTGGTTTCTGGGGCTTTCTTCTCACACTATAGCAGCAATAGGTGTGTGACACAGCATATAAGCTTGTGCACTTTTAACTTTTCTCTCGCTCCATGTCTCACAAATTCTGATGCAAATCAGTGCTAGCAAGTCTTCTTGTGATGAGTGTTCCCAAAAGTATCCAAAGACGTGTGTTTTTGAGACTATTTAGTGTATGATAATTGTGTCCCTTTCTGTCTCTCTTTCTCAGGTCTGGCTCTAGTTGAGCTATTCCAGAGTTCCCATCCATCTTCATTCATTATACAGCAGAAGGAGAGTCTGCAGCAGGAGTTGGAGAAGTTACTAGGCACAGATGGAGTGCTGCTGTACCCCTCTCATCCACAGATTGCCCCAAAACACCACCACCCAGTTTTCACACCCTTCAACTTCTCTTATACTGGTAAGTGTTGTTAGTTTTAATCTACTTTTTAAGGCCGCGACACACCAAACCAACATCTAAGAACTAGCCTCAACGAAAGCTGACTGTGGCGTCACCTCGCATGCGTCCGGGTTTAAAGCTGTGCTTGGCCAACTAGTAGGAACGCTCTACGCTTGCGTGAGAGGAAATTACACTTTATATCAGTAGGTGACGGGTGTCTATTTTCATAATTCAAAATAAGAAACCTTAACTAAAAGAAACCTTAACTAAATACTCAAAATATTTGCATATTTGAAATATCTGGTCAAAATTAGAACAGCCGAAATTGGGAGCTTTGTCCCGCATCCAACCTGACGTAATCAGTGTCCCGCATTTCAGTTATGTCTGTATTATTTTATTTCTTCCCTTAAATTACAATACCACAATTAGAAATATAATAGTAAACTGGGATCGCAGTTTAAAAATCAATTTGCGCAGCTGCCTTGTAGCAAGAATGGGAAAATAACTTACCAACGCATTTGTAGATAAGGATTTTTCTGCTGATGACAACTGTGTGGATGAAGCCTCATCAAAAGTAGCTACACCAGCCAGGACAACAACAAAAAAACAAGTTCAAGATCCACTGAATCTGGTAAAAACTCATTTATTGTTTGCATAGTCTAATAAAGGAAAAGAAACTAGTCGCTACTTAAGAAAAAAATTTGGCTTTTACCTACTAGCCTGTTATTCGGTTCATTATATTTAGTAGACTAAAAAAGCTGCCAACAGTGTTGACATACTGCAAAAACTGAGCTAATCGATGCTCAGCTGATCGTCAACTTGGTTTGTCATGGCATTAATGGGCCACTTTCCCGGAGGGGTCTAGGCTCTAAGCGGTTCTATTTTCTGCAGGTATCTTTAATATCCTGGGTCTGCCAGTGACCCAGTGTCCATTAGGGCTGAGTGTGGAGGGTTTGCCCCTGGGTGTACAGATTGTGACCGGTAAATTACAGGACCGTCTCTCTTTGGCCACCGCCCTCTACCTGGAGAAAGCTTTTGGTGGCTGGAAGGAACCAGGCAAGACAACAGCCAAGCCTTAATCCATCTCATGCATCTATATCTGCAACAACTGGACCACATAACCAACAACACGTACTGTACAACATTTACAGCATGTCACTATCCAAAGCTTAGTTACGTTTGTTCTGCTTTCTAAGTGCAGAATGCATTTTACATTAACTGACATGTTTCAGAGGGCTGCATTTGTGTTTACCTTGATGTATGAAAACTTTATTTTATTCATAATGAACTGGATGATTACATGAAACATTTAATAACTTTATAACTATGTGAGAAATACTGCAATGCACAACAGTACTTTTTTTCTTTTTACTTTCATGCACTGAAAACAATGATGTTTGAACAAGCATTTGTGCTGTTTATTGTGTCCTCTTAACAAGCATTTCAAGAGCAGGCTCTTTCTTCTGACAAATCTGTTTTATGATTAGAATATGCCATAAGCAGGCTTTAGTGTTTTAGAAGCACTTTAGGTTTTGTTGCACTCAAAGGATGAAAAGCAATCATATTTACAAGTAAATAACACACTGGAGCATTTTAAATGTTGGGCATTGGTGCACCTTTGTTTTCTTAGCCTTTATTACTCATATTTTGTTGTGGTTTATCTGAAGAATCTGTTCAAACATTGCTGAAGTATTAAATAAATTACCTAAAGCAGTAAGACTAAATACAAATTACTCTTTCAATGTGATTTTTCCCAAATATTGAGTGTAATATCTGTCTTTTGATAATATATATTTTAATATTGCTTTGGGGGTGTGTGAAAGTTGATGATGTGTTTAACATAAATTCTCAGATATGTCAAACATGTCATCAACATCAAACATAATTTCAAAAGAAAATATGAACAACTTTTTTTGTAATTCTGAAGGGTTCATGAATAAAGACAGATAAGGGTCAAAATCTGTTGGATATAAGGATATTTCACATAATTGAAGACTCAAATATTTCTTTCTCTCTCCCATCACAAATAAGTATCACAATATTCAAAATCACTCAAATTCACCCATTAGATTGTGCCACTAAAACAAGCTTTGTTGCAAAACATGTTGAACTCGAAACCACCACTATTTCTACACATTTCAAGAACCTACAAATGGTTTACGTAAGTCTCCACATTAAACTGGGATTGGAGAAAGTATTTTAATGTAAAAAACAACAACTGATATTCATGATACATGTAACAAATATAACAAAATAATTTATTTATAATTTTAAAAAGCATTTATTTGCGGAGTAGAAGTGGCTTTTAATATTAAAACTTTACATTTTCTATATATATTTTGTGATGGTCAGTCCAAGGTCATTCATCTTTTTGACCATAGCACTAGGTGACCACAAGATGACAGCATTACATATTATGCAATGTCTACTCTACACTATTTTGAAAAATAGTTATGATATTTGAATTAAATTTTAGGTAACAAGTTGCTTTGGGAACATTATTATTATTATTATTATATGCTCAATTCAGCATATAATAACTCTTTTGCTTCCAGCTTAGTTTGTCACCTATTTCCATGTTTTCAATCTATTGTTTTTTTTTTCTGTTTCACTTGTCATCTGTCTACACTCTACGGCTGAGATCAAAACACCTAGGAAATGGAATGAGCGAGACAGGTCCACTTTACAATCACCGCTCAACAGCTGCAGACTGATTAGATATGATGGCTGTCATTAACATGCTAATAAGTGTCTCTGTAAAACTGTTGGCTTTTAAATCAGATCTGAGATATGGACTGTAGACCATGTTTTCTTCACTTGATGCTTTGGACATGTGAGGGTTTGCATTCATCCAGGTGTTTGTAAAATGTGTGATATAGTTTATTTGTAAGCAAATGGACTTTTATTGATTATCAATTATCTATTTGGCATAATCAGTTGTAATAGCATAACATCTTTAGTATCATTTACCCCAATTCACTGTGAACATGTTTAAACTACATGTTTCTAAACGAGTTCTTCCATAATGAAAACCTGCACAGACTGCTTAAGATCTCATTATTAAACTATAACATGATGTTCATGCCTCAGTCAAACGTTTAGGGCTATACAACCACACTCACATGACCTAAAAGCGGCTCTAAGGCTTCATTTCCAAATGATGGAGACATAGGCCAGACACCTGGAATCGGTGAATAGCTGCTAGAGGCAGTGTTTCGTATCTGTGGCAACATGTACTCAGGGACTTCAAAGAGCAATTATTCCAGATCCTATTACAACACACTCATCACCATCATCTCATGCATTTTCATCAGTGTTCAAAGAAAATGATTAACATGTGATTGGATGGGATAGAAGTAGGAACGAGACATCACAGAACAGGCTGATTGAAGCTGAAGGATGTTCTAAAGAGCAGAAAAATGGAACAGCACATGGCACTAGACATGAGAATTACCTATGTGGGCAATTTGTGTGCATGTTAAGCATACATTTTTTTCATGAAAACATAAATAACATGTATTATTTTTCATTTACTCATTGCTTTACCATTAATTTTGATATTTAATGGACTGTTTTTTAGCACACGTCATTCACCTGTGGTCGAGCTTGCATGAGTGTAAATAAAAATATTAATGATTTCAGCATGAATATTCTATGAACATGTAAATATGTTAAACAACAAATTTGCTGTTATCTTTCACACCTTGTTTTAACAGTGCAAAAGGCTCCCAAAAAAAGACAAGTTTATTAGATAAAATATCTGCACTGTGATAATCAGAAACCAAATAATTGTGAATTCAACAAAAGTTATATTGCAATGCTAAAAAAAATTGCCAGTTGACACTGGCTTAAAAAGTTTTTAATATAAATGTTCAATCAACAAGTTAACATAAGTGAATTGTTAAAGTGGCGATCACAGTAATGTAAAACAAATTGTTTATGCAAATTTAAAAGTGTATTGTGTCTGTTCTGATAACAGACGAGGAAACCAATGCGACATGCAAAGAATGGAATGCCATCAACTATGATCATGCAACGCTAGAAAGTATACTTATATCAATATAAAATCAGGTTTGACTGCTTTGTTTGACAGTTTTAACTGCTAGCCAAATAACACGACACGTGGATTTAACAACTTCTATAAAAAATATCTAATGTTGGAGGGGGAGGTTTTTTACAGAAGCTTATTTTAGCAAGAATGTCCAGTACACTCCCACATTACATAGTCCCATACAATGGTGCATTTCTACCCTCTTGTCCGCCAGGGAGAGCGCGTATATAGGCAGGGCTTTTTGAATGAATCGATGATGTAAACTACACGCTTGATTCATACAGGCAGCGAGCAGACAGACGGTCCATTTCTGGGCGAGCGTGTTGAGGAAGGTTTGTTCTCCGAGCTCGAGGCAGCAGTAAAGCGACAAAATGATCATCATCATTGAAGATCAGGTAAGAGCGATAGCTTGATTCAACACAGCTTCATTTAAAAATTAATTAGACCAAAAAATAAGCAAATTCACGCGGTATGACTAACGTTAGGGAGGACACGTTTTGCTGACTAACTGCACGAGAACCTTTACGTTAGCTGCCTATAAAACCGATTTCAATTAAGTTTTTCGAAAATGTAACATCCCTGTGTAAGAATTCACAAAGGATAAAATGAAATATGCTAGTTCAGGTTTGTTAAAATATACAGTTAACGTTAGTTAGCCTATCTGCTAATCGGTTCTTTACACCAGCAAATGTCGAAAGTTACCTTGCCACAACAACAACCGAAAGCTAAAAATGATTAAAGCCTAAAGCTAAAAAAATGCCATCATACTCACGCCAACGGGTTTGTTGTAAAATTATGAACCAATGCACGTGAAATTACGTTAGCTACATAGTTTGTGGCAGCTGGCAAGCCGCTATATGTTACACAACTTCCTGCTTATGACAACGCAATGTCGTCTCATCCTACCGGTAACAAAAAAAAAAAAACGGGGTTCTCATATTTTTACTTGAATAACTAAAATATCACACTCTGACTCCTGTATGGGCCTATGGGCTTGTTTATTTCTGTGATCGCGGCCTGATGAGACGAAGCGCGCCATCAAATCACGTGGGTTGGACTCTTCCGAGTTTTTTTTGCTGTTTTTTTTTTTTTTAGATAATTTGCCGCAGTGAAAGAGGCAAGACGGTATACAAGGACATCATTAACTGTCATCATGTTGACTTCCTCTTACTATTTGTTTGAATTTATGCGAAGGCACCATGTTGTTTGATTGCGTCTGTTACGGATAAATATAGCCTAATTTTAACATTACAAAAGTATTGACGGCCCGGGTGGTCTACCATTGTGGTTTTTGTGTTGTAACTAGAGGGCATGTGGTCAGTATATATATAACAATTTAATTATAGCAAATGAGATGCACAAAATACGCATTTAACTGAACAATATTTCCAGTTAACCATTATTAACTTTTTTTTATTAATTTCAGTTCTATAAACAAGCAAATAATTAATTGACAAAAATTTAGCCATTAGTTTATTTCTTCTCCACTAATGAAAATTGTGCTAAAAGCAGACAAAGCAGCTTTGTGCATCATCAAGCAATGCACACAGACTAGTAAAAGCTGGTCTGGAACAGCATGTGAGTGGAGTGGCTGGTTTTACTCCACAGTCTGGAATGATGTAGACTAAAGGTAGATAAGGTTCACATACTCATGTCTTTGTAACTTATTACAAACATGTTGTTGCCTGTATAAAAATAAGGGTCCACAGTGACATTGTCTTGTTTTAAGAAATAGCTCTTTATGGTATTGGTGACAGAATATGAACTCCAGCATTGACTTGTGTTCACAGGACGGCTTTGACAAAGCTCTGGCTGAGGCAGGTGATAAGCTTATAGTGGTTGACTTTACAGCCACGTGGTGTGGGCCTTGTCAGAGCATTGCACCTTTTTACAAAGTAAGTAACCTTTGCTTTTTCGCATCTGAATCACTATATTCATTGGGTTGTTGGAATTAACTTATTTGACTTGCTTGTAGGGTCTGTCTGAAAATCCTTCCCATGCTAATGTGGTCTTCCTCAAAGTGGACGTGGATGATGCACAGGTTAGTTTTCTATTGGGAGTTTTTTTGTTAGAGCTGTAGTGTTATTAAATAATGAATGCCAAGCCAACTCATGTCACATTATTTGCTGCACAAATACAAAACTGTATAATGCATCTTCAAAAATAGTAGAACTACTTTACTTTATTTTGATAATTGGTCAAAAATAAATCGGATTATGTTGCATAGAACTGAATGAAGAATAATATAATGATATTTAATATTATTTTTAATATACGCCTATTTTCTGTCTAATATTTATTTTAAATAAAAGCGTGGTATTTTTTTTATTGGCTTTATTTTTTAAATATCAGATTATTAAATTATTGTATTTAATTAAAGATATCTTATAATAATACAATTATACAAACAGGAATTTTAAAATAAGGAATTACATTTTTAAAATCAGTTTCTGTTTTTGGCCAATTGCATCCAGAAATTTCAGTTTCGGCCCAGAATTTAAATTTTGGTGCATCCCTATTTGAGAAACAAATTATATTATTTTTAATAAAATCTGAGATTTGTGTCCTTCTATTGAAAGTCTATTCACCCAAAACTCTGATGCATCAAAACGTTCATAAAAACAATTTATAACACAAATCCATATGAATCGTGCGGTTTAATCCAAATCTTCTGTTGTAAATCATGTTTGAGCTTCCCTTGACCTTATTTGAGTTCCCTATGTATGTTTGCAGATTGTTTATTTGTGAATAAAAGGCCTAAATTAGAAAACTTGGATCACTCTTTGGAAAACTTGGATTAAAGCGCTTGATTCATCTCTTTATTCACTAGATACTCTGACACTTCAAAACGTTCATAGTCAATAGAGAGACAGAAATCTCTCAGATTTCATAAAAAATATCTTTGTTTGTGTGCCGAACGAAAGTCTTATGGGTTTGGAACGACATGAGGTGGAGTAGAATTTGAGTATCACCACTTAATTTAACCTGAAAATTAAGTATTTTTCCATATATTATAAAATTACTTGCGCATGATCAGACTGCGAACGCAATAAACGCAGTCATGTTATCTTTTGTTCAGAGGTGGATGGCTGCTGTTAGGGACACAGTCGTGTAACAGGTTTTTGTTGGTTAAAACCAGTCCGAATTCCTTGTAAAGCTTTTTCTTTCATGAATCTTATTGGTTATTCTACTGCAACCATAGTTGCGCATAGTGTTTAGGCCCAAATCCCTTTGGATTAAAGAAATGCTCTCGTCACCGAACCTTTTTTTATTTAAGATTTCTTTTGTAACATAGTTGGGCAAATACTTGGTGTGTAGTCATAGGTATTGTATGTGCAATACAATGTGAAATGTCTGTATAGGGTACCTGTATATAAGTACCTGAAACAAAAAGTCACATCGGCAGGAAAAAAATGCACATCTACTATTTTGGCTGTTTTAACGCATGAAATACACCACTAGAGGGTAGCAGAACTAGAATAAAGTATGAAATGGTGTGGTTACATTTCAGTCACACTTTGATGTTTTTGCTTTCATTCCTTGCTCTGAATGTGCCTTGCAAGACTCATAAGAACAAAGCAGTAGAATGAGAGCAATAAAAGTCCTAAGCAATATAAAAGTTACATTCTGTGTTTTCAGGATGTAGCCCAGTCTTGTGAGATCAAATGTATGCCAACATTCCACTTCTACAAGAACGGGAAGAAGGTTAGTTCCGTTGTCTTTCCTGAGTGCTGCATAAAGCTTTTATTTAAACTAATATTAGTCACATATCAACCGTACAAAGTTACAGATATGTCTTTATGAATATGCATGTAGTGTTTAATTTTTTTCCAATAATAGTTTGGATGATTTAATCTCTTGTTTTCTGTTGTAGCTGGCTGAATTGTCGGGGTCCAACCAGGAGAAACTGGAAGAGATGGTGAAGGAATACAAAAAATAAGCCTGATTTGTCATAAATGTTTCCTGTGCAGCCCAAACTCAAATTTCACTTACAATAACTGCTCACTTGTTTCCTGATTGATCAAGGGAGTTTCATTTTCTAATTGTTTTTTGATTTTTAGCAAAATCTGCCTTACAACATCTATCAACC
The DNA here is from genome assembly GCA_036326025.1 of Chrosomus eos. Classification (NCBI taxonomy): domain Eukaryota; kingdom Metazoa; phylum Chordata; class Actinopteri; order Cypriniformes; family Leuciscidae; genus Chrosomus; species Chrosomus eos. The sequence goes on along the minus strand of CM070819.1, from coordinate 14,311,236 downwards.
AATTCCATAAAGAATGATTACCTCTGTATGTCCGTCATGTCTTTTTTTTTTTCTTCTTCAAAATCAAAAAACGCAATTATTAAATAAATAAAAATCTTGTGGACAATGTTGTTTTTGTTCTTCAGAAGTTTTCAAATTAATCTTGCCGGTGAAGTGTATTTCTGCACCACTAGTTTATTGTCCCAGGCCCTGATGTGATAGAGGCCATGTTGTTTGCTTGTTCTTTTCATGCCTTGTATTGTTAAAGGTTTCTCTAAAATCTTTGTCCAAAGTAATTTTTTGTAGCTGCATAAATTGCTAGTGGCCTGCTTACAACATCAGTTCTAAATTTTGTTGTGTCTGCATGGTGATTACAATAATGTATGTGATCCATAGCAGTTCATCTTTGCCATTGTCAATGTGATCTTATAAGCCAAGCATAGAGAGTGGCTGTGTGCGTAACTTGAACCAATCTTGATAGTAATCTCTAACTTGCATCAACCTTGATCGTAATCTAACTTGAATCAACCTTGATCTATTCTCAAACATTGTTTGTGTAGTTTGCCCCATTATTTAGTTGCTCTATGAGTCTGTAACAAAATATTGTTAATCATTTAGCAGTCACACTTTTGCTTTATTTCATACCAGACCATTTTGTATTTTTCATCTGGTTTTAGGGTTATTAAAAACATCGCACATGAGGCTGGCATCATTGGGCATGCCTTTTTATCATTGGGCATTACTTTTTATTTGTTCTCTCTCTCTAATTTAGCATCTCCTTGTTGCTGGAGGCTGAACCCCTGCTACTTCCAGTAACATTTGTCAGTTTACTTAATTGTGATAGTATGGGTGGGTTAATTTTGTAATGATGACACATGAACGAGTAGCCTACAGTAAATATCCTGAATGCAGGATGAAGTAAACTGGTTGCAGAGTGATTATTAAATTATTTGCTCAAATGCTTTTAAAACTAGATCAATATCCAAGAACTGAAAGATTGAAGTAAATCAATAATTTGTTTCACATTTATTTGTATAGTGCTTTTCACAAAGCATATCATTTAAAAGCAGCTTTACAGAAAATGCATGTTTCTTTATTGCAAATTAGAGTGATATGTTAGCAGAGGTGGCTGTGTCAAAGTAATGCAGTTAGCAAACATGTATTCAGTTACATAAAACAGTGAGCTCATGAAAGCAATTATTCCAAGTTGTGATCATGAAGAACATATAGAAAATTTTGCAGTGGTGTATGTGGATTCAGAGTTGGAGTCATCTGAAGCCCTTACAAGTGCCGAGGAGCCATCTCTTTACAAGTGTTGGGCCATCTGGAATCTTCATAAGAGGCTGGATCCAAACGAGCTGGCGTAATGTCTAGTAATGGGTATCACAATGTAGAAAGAGAAAAGCAAATATAAAATATTTAGCGTAGCTGCTGTTCATAACATTTCAAACAGTCATGTTCATTGGATCTGATACGAGTGCAAAGTCATGAGATGTAGCCTATTATGTGAATGCTTGGATGCTTTTTTTCATCAGGAAGTATATTCAAGAGTTTAGGAGTCAAATGTGAAAACGCTGTAATGGACTTCGATATAGGCATATACTTAAGGTATACTTGAAGTTGTTCCATACACAAAAGTACAATAAATACACAAAGTTATGCTTTACTACAATTTAATTACAACTAAAATATACTTAGTACTAAATAAGTTGTTTCAAAATAGCACACTTCAAGTTAACTAATCATTAACACACTTGAAGTACACTAAATTAGTCTGGCTGCAAGTATACTTAGCATATTTTCTTTCACGGGGTAGTGCCATCATTCGAGACGCAAGTCTCACCTAAGCAATCCTACTTTACATATTTTTCCCTTGACCCCTCATTCCCTCTTTCTATCATGCAGAGATGACCTGAAATTCACCCAGGAATCTATATAGTTTAATGTGAAAAATTATCATACTGTATTACACATGTTTGATATAATTTGAAATGTCTCATTGCGACTGGTAGAAAGGCCTCTTTCCCAAAGAAGTAAAACAAAAGGTAATAAAGTTTATAAGAGTTTAGAGATAACTTGCACACAATGGAGGGTGGGTCTTTCAGGCAAATTGTCACCTGCTCTCAAAGGTGTAACCTCTGAATGCAAATTTGCATTGTTTGCAGATGTTTCCATGTGAAAAGTAGGTTCTGTCTATGAAATGCAACGAGTGGCTGGCGCGATTCTGTAACCCAGACCAGCCCATGATGTGAAGTGTAAGCAAAAAATGTATTTTATAATGTCAAGGGATTACATCTTCTCTCTATTGCATTTATTACAGATTTGATATTTGTATCTATTATCTATGAACTGATTATGCAATTGGCGTGATAAATTTACCTGACACAACAAATTGTAAATATTTGATTTTATTCTAATCGACTCTGATATATTTTTCAGTAAAGAGTTAAAAAGAATAATCAAACATTCGCTCACACTTAAAGGAGAACTCCGGGCAATTTTTAAGTTAATCTTGATCGTTAGACCTTTGTGAGTACTGTCTATAGAAAAAAAACGGCAGCTCTGGGGGCATAACATAACTAGTGTCTTTTGTGCCTCTTAACAGACACAAAGCGCGAGACTGCAGCTTGCCGTCTAAAACACTATTGGTGAATTTAAACCATGGCTGAGTTGCTAAACGCATCTTGTTCACAGGTAGACATTTTAATCGCATTTTGTGTCTGTTAAGAGGCACAAAAGACACTATTTATGTTATGCCCCCAGAGCTGCCGTTTTAGCTGAGGGGGATCTCTGGGCATTCGCGGTCGCAGATCCGCGTCGCAAGCACCAATCCGGTTCGTTTTTTTTTTCTATAGACAGTACTCACAAAGGTCTAACGATCAAGGTTAACTTAAAAAATGACCCGGAGTTCTCCTTTAATGATGCACAGATATCATTAAAACATTTTTCATTTATGGAGTCAGATGAAATAACGAGTTAATAGCCTACATATGAGAAAATCTATTTCATTTAATCAAATTACTTTGCCACGCGGAAAGACAGTAATGCGCAGAGACCTTCACCCGCTGATCGGATGCCTCCATTGGGTCGATTGAGTCGGGCTTACAGTAAACTCAGAAGAGTTGTGCAACTGCAAAATCAAGGTCAGTGAGAGAGATCTTATTCTGCTTCAGCTCATGTCTTCAGTTGGTGCGGCCGGAGGAGTTTCTCCACATCTCATACAATGTCATCTCTGCAGGCAAAGGGAAAAACCCTAATGCTAGATTCAGCCTTGACAACATTCTCCACACCTTGCTTTTCATTGCCCTTACCTCTTAAACCAAATGATTATTTCAGTCTAAATGAATCTACTCCACCAGGATACTGCTATAAGCATGAGCCCCGTCTGATCGGTCGTGGCGGCGGTGTTGCAACAATCTACAGAGATATCCTTAATGTTACTCAGAAAACAGGTCACAAGTTTAATTCGTTTGAAGCACTTGTGCTAAATGTTACGCTCTCTGATGTAAGAAAGGAATACCTATTATCGCTAGCATTGGCTACCGTATAGACCGCCAGGGCCTTACGCTGATTTCCTAAAAGATTTTGCAGACTTTCTCTCAGATCTATTGGTCAACGTCGATAAAGCATTAATTGTTGGAGATTTTAGCATACACGTAGATAATTCAAATGATGCGTTAGGGGCTGCGTTTACAGATTTACTAAACTCCTTTGGGTCAAGCAAAACGTCACCGGACCAACTCATGGTCTTAATCATACACTCGATTTAATTATATCATATGGAACCGATCCAACCGATATAGATATCATTCCACAAAGTGATGATGTCACTGACCATTACATGGTAACTTGCATATTACATAGGCTACTGCTGTAATATGTCATGCTGCGCCACGTTCTCGACCAGGCAGAACAATCCTCCCATCCACCATATGGCGCTTTTCCACTGCATGGCATGGCTCGATTGAGTAACCCCAGAGTGCAGTCTGGACGATTGGGCGGGGCGACACTTTTAGGCGGGGCGACACGTGTCGCTCCGCCCATCCCCAATCTAATTGGTTTAGAATACCGCAATCTTATTGGTGTAGACGATTCAAGTCTGAGTATGCGCATTCTTTTATGTACGATTTTGTGAATGATTTGGCACAAAATAAATATTAAATGCTAACTTTAATCATATCTTTTTATAGGTTTGCCGTGGTAATTTTTGTTATGATCTATTATTGGCTAATACTTTATTATACTTAAAGACAGGTGACGGCACATGTACTTCAGGGAGATGTTTTACATTAGCATGTCATTCACTGCCTTCTTATTTCTATCAGGATCGCTGGATCAGCGCAAACTCAGGATTCGTAGTACCCCAGAGTGCAGTCTGGACGATGGGGCGGGGCGACACTTTTAGGCGGGGCGACACATGTCGCTCCGCCCACCCCCAATTTAATTGGTTTATAACAGCAGAGAATTGATATGAACATGTGCCTATTGCTTAAATACGCTCTTGAGCACATACATTAGGCTAGGCTATAATATTTGCTATAGATCGACATGATAACATTGTTTGAGTAAAAAAATATTGCAGCGTTGCACGGATTATTCCCATTGTACGCACCCAATGCCCAGAGCTTGTGCTATTTGGTAGCCTATTGTCTTATTGGTCACCGTGGTTTTGCTTTAAAATAAAATAAAACACACTTTCAGATTTATCCGATGTTTTATTGAAATACAGGGAATTATCATTGTATAAAATCCAGAATTTTTGTTTATTCACTGATCCTAATGGAAAAACGCAGAAACATAAACGAATGATGTAAAATTACAGAGCCTTGCATGCCATGCGGAAAACATATTGTCTAAATCAGCCTATATATAAATGATCTCTCCTTTAATATGCCAGTAATTTCACGCAGTCATGCTCATTGCCCACCAAAAGGGGCACTGACTTTACTTATCTGCAGGGTATAGTATAGCTAGGCTACATTTTAAACAGTGTATCATTTATCAGCAACATATTTTGTGATATCGCCAAGCCATAAAACTGCTCAATATTAAAGCTTATATGACTTTTTGTAAAGCTACTTTGAAACGAAGTGAATTGAGCGCGCTATAGGAATACATTTTGACAATAACTTCATCTAACTTGATATGTAAGTTCATCAAAAAATTATCCAATTGATCGTTACTGAAATCGCAATGGTTAATATAGTATGGCCAAACAGCGTCGTACTACTGATCATTCATAAACTCGTACCATTCGTACATAAAGGAATGCGCATGCTCAGAATTGAATCGTCTACACCAATAAGATTGCGGTATTATAAACCAATTAAATTGGGGGTGGGCGGAGCGACACGTGTCACCCCGCCTAAAAGTGTCGCCCTGCCCCATCGTCCAGACTGCACTCTGGGGTACTACGAGTGATTCGGCTCGGTACGGTTCGATTCGGCGCGGAACGGTTCGGCTCGCTTCGCCTTTCCACTGCGTGGTACGAGTCGGCTCGGTACGGCACGGTTCGGTTCGCTTTTAGCTCGGTTGCTTTTCCACTGCAGTTAGTACCCCTTCAAAGTGGGTGGGACTGATCGTTACACTGTATGTAGGTCCGGTGATAGCCGTGTGCGGCTTGAGCTGAGCTACTTCTTGGAACAGTTTTGCCCCATCCAGCTCTCGCTGGATCCGCTCCTCGGCAACCAACGAGAGGAACGTCTGCACCTCGACTACGATTCAGCCATTTCTTTTTTAAAGTGTTGATCTCTTTTTTTTCAAGAAAGTAAAACACAGGTGCTACCGCGTTGGCTGTTGTCTAACGTTACTGGTTATTTATATCTAGTGTCTCGTGTCGCAAATCCAATGACGCTGGTAGTGACGATTCTGTCTGACCAATCAGTGATCTGCAGTGTTTCACGTCACATTTTAGTACCGGTACCGGCTTGGAACCTCAACAGACCAGGTACCATTTAAAGCGCGCCGAAGCGAGCCGTACCGTACCGTACCATGCAGTGGAAAAGCACCACAAGTGAGCCGTACCGAACCGAACCGTACCGTACCATGCAGTGGAAAAGCGCCAAAGCGTGCCGTACCGAACCGAACGTACCGTACCATGCAGTGGTGTTCTAAATTCCCTATCTAAGACTATACCAGAAGGACTTTTATTATGAACGTTTACTGTGCGCGCTGCTGATTAACCTTAGTTTCCGCTATTGTGTTCACTTTCACTTTCACCAGCCGTTTTATCCGCTATTCCCTCAGGTGTTAATGTGCGTGATTGAACGTAAGTTTATTTATTTATACACAGTTATAAATGATGTATGTTTGTTAAATTGTTGTATTTGAATATTTAGTTAGTGCAACCGAATTTGTGCACAACATCAGAATATGAGAGTTATATTATACAGTGATTCACGTGTATATGGTAGCAGCTGTCAATCGTATGTGACGGTTCATAAATAACGTGTCAGTAGTAGTGAGTTTCTGTTTATGTTTGTGTAACTCAAAGTTATTAGACATACACTGATGTATCTTTTTATTCTGTTTATTCCAGAAATACCACATTCAATACTTTGTACAGTAGAAAACTCAGTACAACTGGAAAGTGCCAATGCATGTGAATATCAGTCATAAAGAGTTTAACGGTTCCCTGTCTCCTGTCACGCTTCTTATCGGAGCCCCGTAGTGAATGAGCATTCACCTACCTATAATCAAACCCTACAGTTCGCAATATTTGGTCCTTCGAGCCGGATCGCTACACTCATTACGGTGATATGGAGCAACAGAGTCAACATTACTCTCCTGATACCACACATCCTGTTCAACTACAGGCCAGAGCACGTCAGCTCTCAACACGTCTGGAGGCTTATGACATTACATTACCTAAATCTCTCATACCAGACCCAGCGCTGTATGACAGTTCATTCCACCAGCCAAGGATGTATCACCCAGCAGCACAGCTAAACCTCAGTGGACAGGCCGAGCCAGTCTCGACTGTGGATCAGCTTCCCATGAGTGAGTTATCTCTGGTGCAGTATGGAGCAGGTCCAACTACATGTCATATGGGCAGTGTTGATAATGGTTCTGGTGTTTTTTCTAGACAGCTAGATGCTGAGAGATCCATTAGTCATTCTAGTTCACTGGTAGCTCAAAGAGAATATCACAGTCAATCCGCATGTGAGTCACTCAGCAGTGGTTCTGTTTCGCCTTCACTTAGAGATGAAGAACAGGCTAGAGCTATTTCACCGCCTGTGGTCAGACTGAAAGCTACTGCAGCGCCATCTATACCAATCCAGTATGCCGGCCAGTCATTCCCAGCTGCTATGGCCACCAGAGACATTTCTCAAAAGTCAGCCCCATGGCACATGACACAAACTACGACTAATGTCACATATGGTACGACTCCGTCATACGTTGGTGTCCCGCATGTACCTACACCACATGTAACGCCGCATCCGCAAACGTTAACCAGCAGACCAGATTTTCGTCCTTCATATCAGCTTACCTCTTCATTGCCACGTACTGTTACATCGGTGAAGCTGCCTCTAGTTACAGCAGCCTACACATCTGGTGTGCCACCTGTCTATCAGTTACAGACTGCTGTGCCATGTCAACCACAATGGCAGTCATTCACCATGCCAGACCCTAATCGACCTCCATCATCGTTCCCAGGGTATTATGCCACTCAGCCTTCCAAACATATTCCAGGGCAGATGTGGTATGACTCTCCAGCGATGTACCTGCCACCACCTCCAACTCCTGTCCATCAGCCAATACCTCCAGCACTTCCACTCCAGCCAGTTCCAATCCCAAAATTACCAAAGCTTTTGAATGATAGTGAGAGAGAGTTTCGGATCTGAAGATGGCTTTGGACAATCTCCTCAATCCTCACACTGAGCTTACTGAACATTATAAATACAGGGTGCTAGTGGAACAGTTGGTTCTGGAGGAAGCAAGGCTAATAGCCCAAGCATGCCGACATCATCCTGCGCCCTATGCAGCAGCTATGACAGCATTGCAACGGCAGTATGGCCAACCTCATCAGCTGGCACAAAGTGAAATTGCATCTCTGTTGAATTCGCCTGATATTAGAGCTGGGGATGCAAAGGCTTTTCAGAGTTTTGCACTCAATGTTGACTTGTTAGTAGGCATGTTGATGTCACTTGAGGGGCCACAAGGACGAGAACTCACTTGCACGGGCCATGTTGACAGACTACTCAGTAAGCTACCCAAGCATTACAGAGATAGTTTCATTGAGCACCTCCAGTTACGAGGCCGACTGAGCACTAACAGCCTCAACCTGTATAACCTTCATGACCTCGCTGACTGGTTGAAGGTGAAGGCAGAGGCTCAGCGTCTGTCATCTAAAATGGTACAGCGTTACCAGACGGAGAGAGTTCAAAGCCCCAAACTCGATTCACTGCAGTTTATCATGGCAGCGACCAACCCAAAGAGGTCAGTACAGTACATTATATCCATCCAGAGCCCGCTCATGGTCAGCAATTAGTCAAGAAACTGAAACGTCTGTGTCTGTTCTGCAAAAGTCAAGAGCATTACTTGTCGCAGTGCAGTGAAATCACTGAGCGCTCACCTGAACAGATTCTTAAGTGGATAAAGGACGGCAATAGATGTTGGAAATGTGGTCGTACAAGTCATAAATGTGACGAATGCACGCCAAAGAAGCCTTGTCGAGAATGTGACAATATACACCTCAGTGTTCTGCATTCCATTGCCAAGGAGGGTTCCAACCTTATTTTACTTACAACCTCTGCTGATCGAGCATATCTGACTTCCCCTTGCTCCACAGGACGTGTTTACCTGAAAGTTGTCCCAGTACTGCTGTGGAAAGGAGAGAGGTCTGTACAAACATATGCTATCCTGTAGGGGTGCAACGGATCAAAAAACTCACGGTTCGGATTGTTTCTCGGATCAGAGTCACGGATCGGATCATTTTTCGGATCAGCAAAAAAAAAAAAAAAAAAAAAAAGACAAATAAACATAGGTTTTGTCTTTTTGTTAATTAACACTTTGATGATGAATGGTTAAATTAAAATATATAAAATCAACTTAAAGTGCACAAGGCATAATTGTAGGAGCCTAATTTTGCTTTTGTTCAGTGACAATTATTGCATATGTGTTGCATTTCAGTATTTGAATATTTGTGTTTTGATTGTAACTTTCTTTGTGTGTACTAATTAGATAAATATGCTCTATATTTACTTTGAAATATGTTATGTAAAAATTGTGCACTGGTACTTTAAGAATTTCGACTGTAAGTGAGGGGATTGGTTGTGCGTCCTTTATAGGAAATAGAGTGGAATCGCACAGTTTTCTTTACCGCATCCGTGATATTTAGGATTTAAGATTATATTTTGTTTCTTTTCTTTTCTTTGTTTGATTTACTAACGAGTTTGGATTAAAAGGAAGAATTTACATGAAGAAAACGGTGCATGTGAATTGTTTTTTATTGGACACGGAGCGAGTTGACTGGAATTCTTGCGATGCGCACTCACAATAATAATATCTTCTTTTTAGAGATATTAGGGGGGTTGACTTACCGAAACGGGCCAATCAAGAGGATGCTCTCTGTCTTACATGCGCACGGCACACACGCAAGGTCTCTCGCTCTCTCCTGTGCGCGCGCTACACGGTTTGGAGCACATATGTTCTGTCTCGCATGCGCGCTCATGCACGCTCGCTCGCTAGATCCCGGGAGATTTGAACTAATTTGCGGGCATCAGGAAGCCAAAATGCTCCTATACAGGGGATTTAAATGACGCGGGGCGTTCAAGCTCCTCCGTTCCTCTGCTCGCCATGACCACGCTGTGTGTGGTGGACTGAATATGCGCACTTTTTTTTTTTTCATAAATCAATCCGCGGATCACGTGTGTGCCGAACCGAAGATACTGATCCGAACGGATCACGGATCAATGACGATCCGTTGCACCACTACTATCCTGGATGATGGGGCCCAACGGAGTATTGTTCTTCCGGCAGCAGTTCAGCAGCTAGGACTTCCGGGTAGGGAAGAGACAATGGCCCTTCGCACCATCAGACATGATGTCACAGATTTGAAAGGACAGTCAATTGACCTGCTGCTTTCCACACAGTCAAGTCCAAATGAGAAGTACAGACTCTCAAATGTGTTTACTGCTCCTCTCCTTACATTAACTGAGCAAACGTATCCCATTAAGAGGCTTCAGCAATGCTATTACCACCTCAGAGGAATTAATCTTCCATCCTTTGATAAGGTGCAGCCCCTTCTTCTAATCGGGTCTGACTACCCAAACCTGATCACAGCGAAAGAGCCCATCAGACTAGGACCAGCTGGTGGACCGGCAGCTGTACGTACACAGCTCGGTTGGGTTCTCCAGGGACCAGATGGACTTCTCCCACATCAGGTACCATCATCACAATGCTTTTTCACTTCCCTTACTCCAATTCGAGATCCTGTTTACCAACATGTTGAGCGACTGTGGCAACTGGACGTCCTCCCGTACCGCAGTGAAAAGCTGGTAACACGGTCAAAACAGGATCAAGCGGCTGTGAATATGCTGGAGACCGAAACACAACGTGTAGAAGTTAATGGCATCTGGCGTTACGCTACTCCACTCATTCGTGCACGGGATGGCCCACCTTTGAGAGGAACCAAGGAATCAGTCTTATCCCGCCTCAGGAACACTGAGAAGCGTCTCAGCAGAGACACTGAGAAAGTTCAGGTGTACGAAACTGAAATACAGAAACTCCTCAATTCAGGTTATGTTGTGAAGGTACCATCGGAGAATCTGCAGCCCAATGAGGAGTCATGGTTCATACCGCACCACCTTGTACACCACAATGGCAAAGACCGGCTGGTCTTTGACTGCTCCTTCGTGCATCAGGGTATCTCCCTTAATCAACAGCTGCTTCCTGGTCCCAGCCTTGGTGCCTCATTGATGGGAGTTCTCCTTCGTTTTCGGCAGTATCCGGTTGCCATCAGTGGTGATATACGCGGCATGTTTCACCAGGTGAGACTCCTAACCAAAGACAAACCCCTGCTGAGGTTTATTTGGCGGAACATGCGTAGGGAGGATCCGCCTGACGTCTACGAGTGGCAAGTCTTACCTTTTGGGACGACCTGCAGTCCCTGCTGCGCTACCTATGCTCTACAGACACATGTCCGCAGCCAGCAGCCCGGAAATGAAGAAGTACTGCAGTCTATAGACAAGTTTACGCGCCAAATCATGGGCGGCGCCATTACTCTACACAAATGCAATTCATTTCCGCCGGAAGTGGTTTGCACATCGTCTGCCGGTGTAAACACAGCGATTAAGATGCTAGCTTGGGAACACGGACGGTTCTACTACTTGACTGGAGATGGCGTTACTATCCCTCACCCGAATTCAGTGCAGAACTGGGAGGATAACATAACGACGTGGCCCAGCATAACGTACATTTGCTCCTACTTCGTGCAATCCATGGCCGTTTTGCCGGACGGGTGCGCGCACGCCAATCTGAAAGCCTCCGAGTCAGAGGCATATCAATATCTGCACAGGAAAGTCGGTTGTGTGTGTCATGTCATACACACATGATCGTTTTGTTTATCCGAAAGCAAATGTAGAGCCTAGCCTTATTTAGATCATGCCAACAGATGTCCATTGTTTACATAATGCATAATTTACATTAGGCTATCTCTTTATGCTGTGCTATATATTATTAGTGTGCCTGTACTGTTTGAGTGAAAATAAAGTTTGATGTATTTTCATTTCATTTAATTATTGCACTGAACTACGATCATGAAAGATAGGCCTTATGTTCCTTACTGTACGTTCACACCGCCGCCGAAGCTCTGGCCGCCCTGTCGAGGACGCTTGTCTAAAGCACGGGGAAGCTTGTTGACGCTCTGGCGTAGCAGCATTATGTTCGAGAGAAGAGAAGTGTCACGAAACCGGTGCCTCCGTGTCCTAATTTGTCTACTAGCCTATATTTGCTTTTATTTAGGACTATTAATCCAGGTAACTTGTTGATTAAAATTAAGATACAATTTATGCAAAACGAAATTCACTTTAAAGAAAGGCTTTCTACAAAACTTAAGTGGTCAAAATTATGTCTGACCCACTCCAAATGTTTTTCGATGCGGTTCCCTTCTCATATAATCAACATGAAATAAATAAAAAAAACATTATATTATTTAAATATATGAAACGTATGTTTAAGTTTTTTAACTTATTTAGAGTGCTACAATGTCTTTTAACACAGTTCATCATTCATAGTAAGCTCATACTGTACATAAATAACACTGAATGAATTAATTGTTTTGAGGAAACTAAACAAATGGCTTCAATAAGAAAGATTGCGTATTTAATCCTAACAGGTATTAAAAATTAAAATACAAAAGCAGCCCACACAATTACACCACTGTGAACATTTCCATATATCATATAAAAATACAATGCATGCAGTATTTGTTGTGTTTATCTGTATTTAATGAACATCATGTCTGGGTGTTGGTAGACAGGAACACAAGGCAATATTCTAAAGATTCAGCCAGTTCAGTCGGTGTCAGGCTTGCGAAAAAATGTAAACAATGGAGCGCATCGACATTCAACCTCTTCGTAGCTGGATTGTGGTCGTAGCACTCTCTATCTAACCACTCGTTCAGGTGCTTTCTAGAGTGTTTGCAACCAACTACCGAACACGTCGTTCCCGAACAACTTTTATTCATGTTGTAAGTTAATTGTTATCCTCTTTGTCACTGCGATATCAGTGCTTTGTCGGCACAACGGAGCTAGGTAGCATAACCAGCCCGCCAGAACGGAAGTGGGTTGACTAAACGGGAGGAGTTTAGGATGTAGAGCGGAAACGGCTCAAAAACTTGTGTATAGAGCGAAGCTTTTACGTAGACAATTGTCTACAAAGCCTTCCCACTGCTACAGAAGCTAAGCAACTGATCGACAAGATGAGACCACTTCTATTCTCAGGGGGTTTCGAAATAAGACAGTGGGCTTCTAATGTACCTTCAGTTGTTCAGCATTTACCATCAACAGCTCGTTCAGAAAGCATTGGACTGTGGTTGCAACAGTATAATTCGGATCCTCTGGAACCAGCTCTGGGTTTGATGTGGCGCTGTCTAGAGGATCAACTGGCCTACCGGCATCGTGTCATGGTAGAGCACCCTCCAACGATGAGACACATTTACAAGGTCTTGGCATCACAATATGACCCCCTAGGGTTTATCATTCCCTTTACCACACGGGCCAAGATCCTTGTCCAGAAGCTTTGGGCCAAACCAAGGAATTGGGATGATCCGAACCTGCCCCCGGACTTGCTAGAGAAGTGGAGAATATGGGAGAAGGAGTTGCCTGACCTCGGCAAGATCAAGCTTAAAAGATGCTACATCCCTACCAACTTTGATGTGGAGACATCGAAATTTAGCTTGCATGTGTTTGGTGATGTATCAGAGGTGGCCTATGGATCAGTTGCTTACCTCCTCGTTGAGCAGCATGGAGAGATTCATACCTCCTTTGTCATGGCCCGCTCTAGGGTAGCCCCCAAACGACAGCTGTCAATCCCACGTCTTGAGCTCTGCGCAGCTCTGACCAGTGCCCAACTTGCCAATTTCCTCAGCCAGGAACTGACTATCCCCATAGAGGAAGTGACATTATGGACTGACTCTACGACTGTCCTGACTTGGATACAGTCCGAGTCTTGTAGGTATAAGGTTTTCGTTGGGACAAGAGTGGCAGAAATCCAAGAGTTGACAGAGCTTCACTCATGGAGGTATGTGGATTCCCCTAATAACCCGGCGGATGATATTACTAGAGGGAAGACACTTACAGACCTGGCGAACCCAAGCAGGTGGAGTCAAGGTCCAAAATTCCTTCGTGAACCATCAGATCACTGGCCAGTCACACCCTTGATAGAGGCTCAAGATGATATATCAGAGACGAAGAAAGGTGTCTTTTGTGGTCTAGTTGTGAATGATCAAGGTTCTGGCATTCCTGATGCATCCCAGTACACTTCCTGGAGGGACTTAATTGATGCTGCTTACCAGTTTCTTCACGGGGCGGCTGCCCAAGGCATGAGCATGCAACACCCTGATTACCGGAGTGCGGAAACACTCAATTGAGTCGATGTCAGGAGGAGACCTTCCCAGAGGAACTCAAGGCCTTGAAGGCAGCTAAACCTGTGCCTACATCCAGCCGTCTGAACACTCTTGCACCAGAGTTGGATTGCACACTAGGTCTGATCCGTGTGGGAGGAAGACTGCGGAAACTGGATGGCTTAAGTCCAACGGAGATCCACCCAGTGGTTTTACACCCGCACCATAAGGTGACTAAACTTCTCATAAAGCACTTTGATGAACGCCTTCTTCACCCAGGACCTGACAGGGTTTTCGCTGAACTCCGTCGCCACTACTGGATCCTGAGAGGCAGACAAGCAGTAAGGCAACATCAGAGAGAGTGTGTGGAGTGCCAGAAGTGGAGAGCCAAGCCGACCGTGCCTATCATGGCTGACTTACCTTTAGCTAGCCTGTGAGTGTACCAACCGCCTTTTTTCTCAACTGGAGTTGACTGCTTTGGGCCCTTCATTGTGAAGATTGGTCGTCGCACTGAAAAGCGATGGGGAGTCATCTTCAAGGTGCTTGACGACCAGATGCATTCACCTCGACCTCCTCAACAGCATGGATACGGATGCATTTTTGTTGGCACTTAGACGCTTTATAGCCCGCAGAGGCACCCCATCTGAAATCCTCTCGGATCAGGGGACCAATTTCCGAGAAGCTGAGACCGAGCTAAGGGAAGCCTTCAAGGTAATGGAACCTAAACTGCAAGAGTTATTGGCTAGTCATCAGATCAACTTTAAAATGAATCCTCCTGCCGCACCACACTTCGGAGGCGCATGGGAAAGGGAGATTAGATCGGTAAAGTCTCTTCTGGTCGTACTACATTCGACATTACCTTCCAAGCCTCCAGACTCGCCAGAAGTGGCAGCGAGAAACCGAGGATTTAACTAAGGACATGGTGGTAATGATTATGGATCCGCAGCTTCCCAGAGCTCAGTGGCCAACTGGTAGGGTTGTCAAGTTGATTACCAGTGATGATGGACACATTCGGTCAGCTCAAATCCAAGTCAATGACGCTTATACCTACGACCTGTGGCCAAACTTGTCAGACTTCCTGCACTTCCGGATGGAGGTGGCACCGACTCCAAGGACTAGGGAGTTTATCTTTACACATATTAGCTATGCTAATCTGGGGGCGGCTGTTCTAAATTCCCTATCTAAGACTATACCAGAAGGACTTTTATTATGAACGTTTACTGTGCGCGCTGCTGATTAACGTTAGTTTCCGCTATTGTGTTCACTTTCACTTTCACCAGCCGTTTTATCCGCTATTCCCTCAGGTATTAATGTGCGTGATTGAACGTAAGTTTATTTATTTATACACAGTTATAAATGATGTATGTTTGTTAAATTGTTGTATTTGAATATTTAGTTAGTGCAACCGAATTTGTGCACAACATCAGAATATGAGAGTTATATTATACAGTGATTCACGTGTATATGGTAGCAGCTGTCAATCGTATGTGACGGTTCATAAATAACGTGTCAGTAGTAGTGAGTTTCTGTTTATGTTTGTGTAAATCAAAGTTATGTGTGCCAATGCCAATGCATGTGAATATCAGTCTATAAAGAGTTTAACGGTTCCCTGTCTCCTGTCACGCTTCTTATCGGAGCCCCGTAGTGGATGAGCATTCACCTACCTATAATCAAACCCTACAGTTCGCATTAAGTGGAAAAGCGCCAAAGCATGCCGTACCGAACCGTACCGTACCATGCAGTGGAAAAGCGCCAATAGATAATTTTTCAAATAGCTTATCTGATCTGTCTCAGCTGCTGCCTGAACCCAAACAAACAGATGAACTAGACGAACTAACTAGCACTATGAGCACCATTCTCTCTAGTACATTGGATATTGTTGCACCCATTAGATTAAAAAAGGTCTGAGAGAAAAGTAAAGCACCATGGTACAACAATACTACGCATGTTCTAAACAGAGAAACCCGTAATTTAGAGCGTAAATGGAAACAAACTAATTTAGAGGTCTTTAGAATTACGTGGAAATACAGTATGTCACGTTATAAAAAGGCTCTAAAAACAGCCAGGGCTGAGCACCTCAGCAAGTTAATAGAAAACAACCAAAACAATCCAAGGTTTTTATTTAACACAGACTAACGAATAAACAGACGTCATCTGAACAAAATACCTCGTTACAGTTTAGTAGTAATGATTTCATGAACTTCTTCACTGAGAAAATTGAAAGCATCAGAACCACAATTGTAAACGTTCAATTTTTGCTCGCGTCTTATAATTCAGCCTCAATTATCACCCCGAAAGAACAATTACAATGCTTTACAACTATAGAACTAAAAGAGTTAAATAAACTTATCACTCATCTAAAACAACATGTTTATTAGATCCTATACCCACTAAACTACTGAAAGAAGTGTTACCTGTAGTGGAAGAGCCTCTTCTCAATAATATTAACTCGTCTTTATCTTTAGGTCATGTTCCAAGAACGTTCAAGCTGGCAGTTATAAAACCTCTTATTAAGAAACCACAATTAGATCCAAATAACCTAGCAAATTACAGACCCATTTCAAATCTTCCATTTATGTCTAAAATCGTAGAAAATGTTGTGTCCGCTCAACTGTGCTCAACTTGGCTCTTTCTTGAAAGAAATGACATCTATGAAAAGTTCAGTGGGATCAGCATATCATAGCACAAATGATTTACTTTCACAATACAACCAAAAACAAGCGTTCAGTCTTGCTTGTGAAAGGTAATTCTTCGAAAGTTGTTTTCAATTGTGTGGTGATTTGTAGCCTACAGCCCCAAGCAGTGCACAAAACAGGCATTTTTCTCAATTCCCGGTATGAGAGGTATGGGAATGTTGCCATCCCCAATATGGCGGCGCCGTTGACGTACGCTCCAGCGGCCAATAGGGTGTCTATGTATTTATTATGTCTATGGGATGAACAGTCGTAAACCAGAAACTGATAAGCCGACTTCTGACAATAGTGGAAGTTCGAAACTACACTTGTGCACGTAGGTCTGTAATTGACTGAGGATCTGACTGATCTTTTCCTGGTTTGGGAATTGACACTATTATATGTTTCCCACCTGATCACCTGTCTGTCACTTGTAATCATCATCATGATCACCTATCATCCATATTACCTGTGTACTGTTAATCAGTGTTCATCTGTGTTAGTATTTAGTTCCCTTCTGTTCAGTCATCCGTTCTTTGTTAGCCTATATCTAGTGTGTGTGAACCTTCTGTATTATTGTGAGTAAACGTTTTGCCTTATGATGATTTACGTATGACACTGAAGCTTCGATGTGCGTATCGCGAAAGCGAAGCAATTTCTATTGAAGCCCCGTATCGGGGTGTGTATTGGTTTCCCAGAGGTCACGTGATCGATGACAAACGAAGCCTCACTTTCTGTCCAATCACGTGCGCGTTTCGCTTTAGGTGTCAGAAGGCTCGAAGGTCCTTGCTGGCTCAGTCTGGTTGATGGGTTTGTGAGGAGAGTGCTGTACTTTGAAAGTTAATCAATACATTACATTTAAATAACCAAAACTACTTATTATTTTTTTGCTGTTGTTGTGTCTTTTTGTTTTTGTAAGATCGTTGCACTTTTGGTGTTTTTTTTAGGTAATTTATGTTGGTATTTGGGTGTTTGGTGAAGGGTTTGTATTTACAGCAATGGCAACAGCCAAAAAAAAAGGAAGACTTCCCCTAACTGGGAATATTTTGAGCTTATAGCTTCCAATGTATGAATGCATTTCTAAAAAATACAAATAAAAAAATAATATTTATTTATTATAATTTTATTTTTGTATCATTGTTTGTATTGTATAATTGTTGACCGTTGATGTGTCTTATATTCAGTCAATGTACATGTACAGTCACTCCCCCCCCCCAAAAAAAGTATCGTCACACTTCTGAGGTGGAAACCTTTGGCTTCTGTTGGACAGTGCTGTAGACCAGCACAAAGCAAGCTCAAATGCCACTTCTGATGCCATCCTAGAGAAGTGGATAAATACCTTACAGAGACAAACATACAAATAGCTGAAGATCCACTTGAATACTGGAGAATGCAGAAACATGTCTACCTCCATCTATATACATTAGCATTACAGAATAATTAAAATCTTTATCACCTTTCTGTCATTCCTACAGTTACATAAGCACTATCACTGCCAAGTGGCATAGGCACATTAATAACAGATGATCCTATCACACAATGTCCTTATTCACTATGTGTGTGTGTGTGTGTGTGTGTGTGTGTGGTGTGTGTGTGTGTGTGTGTGTGTGTGTGTGTGTGTGTGTGTGTGTGTGTGTGTGTGTGTGTGTGTGTGTGTGTGTGTGTGTGTGTGTGTGTGTGTGTGTGTGTGTGTGTGTGTGTGTGTGTGTGTGTGTGTGTGAGAGAGAGAGAGAGAGAGAGAGAGAGAGAGAGAGAGAGTAGGCCTACATTAGATCTTATTAAATCATATGCTCATTTTATATATTATTGTCACACTTTAATGGGTAAAATCATTTATTTATTAATGGACAAATTAAACACAAACGTGTAAGGCTTTTTATTTGTACACATAACATTGAAATTATGGAGTGTGTTGTGGTTGCTTCATCTGACAGCTTTTAACACAGTCTTCTGGCTGCTTTATTTAAAATAAGCACCAGATGGCGCTGTTCTCGACACTCTCGAAGCTTTGAATCTTTTCCCGGAACAGTCAGGGGAAAGCCTCATTGCTTCACGAGGCTTCATTTCCCCATCCCTACCTTATAGTACTTCTCCTCTGCTCCTTCTGTCTGCACCACACCCTGACGCTTATTGAACATATAATTTGGTTCCCACACCTGTCCTGGAGTACCCCCAACACTGCACGTTTTCTTTGTCTCCCTAATCAAACACACCTGATTCAACTCATCAGCTCATTAACCCATGTGATTATGAGCTGATGAGTTGAATCAGGTGTGTTTAAGAACTACTGTTATAATTTTTTACAGTCTATGTCAGATTTCATAAAAAAATACAAAGTAAATTCATTCCCATTAGGAATTTTCCCACAGTTGTTGTGATTGTGAACAGCCATGGTTTCACTGGTTGTAGCGGCTGTATTTCTCTTCCAGGGGGCTCTCTTTCAGCCCCCTCAGGCTGCAGCATTCAAAATCCTTCCTGCTGATGATGGATCCCTCACACATCAACAAATCACTGAGGCAGCTTTCCTCCACAAGATGGCAGAAGTGGGCTTAGATGTAGCCGCTGCCCGGGGACGGCAATTTACACTACCTGTAAGAAAAAAATAAAGAAAAAAATGAATGGTTGTGAACAAATTGGGAAATGTGCATGCTGTTTATTTATGTTTCAATTTTGGCCAAAACTCACATATTTTGTATAATGTCAGGTAAATTGGTGTATGCAACTGGACTTTATTTAGCTTATATAAGTTTCACCTCAATCTTTATTTGTCATCCGTGAAGAATGTCCATTGTAATTGCGTAATGCGTTTCTGTTTGCTGTTACAAATTGGGACACAATCATTTTTTTTAATTGAGTGCAGATTACAGATGTTGTTTTTAGAATAGGTCTATACTTTTGTATGCTCTCTGTTAGCATTCTCATTAGCAGTGGCTTACCTGGAGCAGGACTTCCCAGAAGAGATGGCACCACCACAAGAATGTGCACTAATTAATTCACTTAATTGATAAGCAATATCAAAAGTTATAGCAATCTCTATAGCAGTCCTCTTCTGTATATGGCCAGAATGATTAGTTAATATGATTCCTTTTTTTTTCTTATTATGAATATTAACCATGCATTTAGTGGCAATTACAAGGTTATACAAATTATCTGGAAACATTACTAGGCCAATGCTCATTTGTTTTCTCTACTTCCCACTCCTCACCTCCAGATCAACAAAAAATTGACAGCAACTGCTGTCCAGAGAGCCTGCTCAAATTCATATTCCTAAATAAAAATATCCACTTTCAGTCTGGCTATTGCCCAGATTTCCGTTAGCAATGCAGCTGTGGATATAAAGTAGTTCAGTACTGCTCATCATTTTGATAATGAAGATTTAAAAAAATGGACGGGACCTCATCACTAAGGGCATTGCTGCAGTGAAAGTCAGCGTTAAACGGCAGATATTTGTCTGCCCGCTTCAGTCTGGGGGCTGCATGTCATACTTTACAGGTATGCTAGTCCTAAAAACAATACTAGTCTGTAGTGCTAACTAGACGGTGAAAAGAATTGAGTAGATTTTTTTTACCCAAACACTGTTAAGAACAATTTAGCAAATTAATGCGGTTTTGTGTACAGGATTTCTATAGCCACAGGAACTCATTGCTCCTTTCAGCCCCCTGATCAGACCTGAACTTCCCCTCAAGAATAGCAGGTAGTACTTTACTATACAGTAGTTGTTCCTGAAGTCGTTTATTTGTATTCATCTCAAAATTAAATCCCCCAGTCACTTGTATCATATGACGATAAGCCACATTTTCAATTGCCCACCAATAAATAACAAATTTGCCACACTTTGAATATTGTGTCACCGCCCCCCCCCCCCCCCCCACACACACACACCCACACAAACACACGCGCGTGAATTTACTTACTGAAGGATTTTTGAAAAAAAATTTAGTTAGAAATTCGCTGCTGTTCTTGTCGTCCAAATGGACATATTGGGTTTGTTTGATATTGATTAGGTTTAATTTATCCTATCTACCAAAATTTTGGTTGGCTTGCTGGTTTCATTCTGCTGAAACAGAGAGTTTCTCTTATACTTATCTGGCTAGAACAAACATTTCTAAAATACACTTTTTTTCTCAACAAAATTTCCATCGAAATTTGTGTCTGTCAGGCAAATGTAGCCATGGCGTGTTTTTTTGACAGAACGAATTCAAGAGAACTTTCCCCCTTCACTGTGGGGGAAGTGGAGGAGGACCCTTCCCAAAAACATTTTTTTGGGGGGTTGGCTATGTGCCTCAAGCTTCAGTGGCCCACCATGGATTCCAGTGCTTCAGGGTCTGGTAGTCTCAAGTTCGGTACTCTCAGTGCTTACAAATCCAGTGGTCCCAAGTCCAGTGCTCTCAGTGCTAATCAGTTGGTCCTAAGTCTGGTGGTCTCAGCTTATCGAAGTCCGGTGGTCCTGAGTATGGTGGTCTGAGCACATTCAAGTACCGTGGTCTCAAGTCCGGTGGTCTCACCGCATTGGTGGTCTCTCCATAGGTCCCAATTTGGGTGGTCCCAGTACTTCCATGTTCTGTGGTCCTGAATCCTGCGGTACTACAACCATCGGCTGTGCTTCCCGTAATGGCTGCCACCATCTTGTGTATTTGGGCCACACACACTTCTTCAGCTCCTCCAGAGGCGGCATCTGCTACAGCTCCTCCAGAGGCGGTATCTGCTACAGCTCCTCCAGAGGCGGCATCTGCTACAGCTTCTCCAGAGGCTGCATTGTCCGCTACAGCTCCTCCTGAGGCGGCGGCATTCACTATAGCTCCTCCCGAGTCGGTGCTGTCCACAGCACCTCCTAAAGTGCCGGCGACTGCCACGGAGGCCGTTTTTAACCTCTTTCTGTCTGTTTTAGCTCAGCCATGGTAGTCTCCAGTTCAACCTACTCTGTCGTGGTTTTCTTCTGCGCCACCGTGGGTGGTATCCAGTTCAGCCAAAAACGAGGCCACGCTGAGCCACATAGACAAGTCTACGATGAGCCACACAAAGACGAGGCCACGCTGAGCCACAGAGACGAGGCTACGATGAGCCACATAGAAACTATGTCACGCTGAGCCACAGAGACGAGGCCTCGCTGAGCCACATAGACGAGGCTACGATGAGCCACACAGAAACGAGGCCACGCTGAGCCACAGAGACGAGGCTACGCTGAGCCACATAGACGAGGCTACGATGAGCCACACAGAAACGAGGCCACGCTGAGCCACAGAGACGAGGCCACGCTGAGCCACAGAGACGAGGCCACGCTGAGCCACAGAGACAAAGCTACGATGAGCCACATAGAAACTATGTCACGCTGAGCCACAGAGACGAGGCCTCGCTGAGCCACATAGACAAGGCTACGATGAGCCACACAGAAACGAGGCCACGCTGAGCCACAGAGACGAGGCCACGCTGAGCCACAGAGACAAGGCCATGCTGAGCCACAGAGACAAGGCCACGATGAGCCACACAGAGACGAGGCCACGCTGAGCCACAGAGACAAGGCCACGCTGAGCCACAGAGACAAGGCCACGATGAGCCACACAGAGACGAGGCCACACTGAGCCACATAGACGAGGCTACGATGAGCCACACAGAAACGAGGTCACGCTGAGCCACAGAGATGAGGCCATGCTGGGCCACAGAGACGAGGCCATGCTGAGCCACGCATAGGCAAGGTTCGCTTAGCCGCTAGGCCGCTAATGCTGTGCATGAACGAAACACGCATAGAAAAAGCCACTAGGCTGCGCAAAGCCAGGCCCCTAAGGACCGTATTGCCAGCGATAGGCACAAGGATGAATTATTCAAGCTGAGACTATCACCAGATAGATAATGCATGACACCACCACTAGTAGTTGCATAGGTATTTACCTGAATCGTTACTGGAGAGCTTGCTGAACTTCGAGGATGACTTTTGAATCGGGTCTTATGAATGACTCTAATGTAGAGGAAGACCATCTGCCCAGGATCTGAATAGCTGAAGTAGAAATGCCACCATCAGCTGCTGTAGTGGCTGCCCTGATCCTGAAGGAATGACCAGTATACTGGGAGGGAGATAGACTGCGGCTTTTGAGGACAGAAACTGATGAGTCCTGAAACAGGCTTAGAGAGGAGTGCTCTGTTAGTTAGGATAAATAAAGGGGAATTTAATCATAGATGAGAAGGGACAGAATTTATTACTAATTTGTAAATTGATAATGTGATACAGAGCCTTGAGAGTCATTCTTAGAGTTCTTAAGCGAGTAAAGAATTAGGTGAAAACTTAAATCAGAAGAGACCATGAGGAAAATCTGAGTATTTAGCTCCTGGAGTGAATCCCCTGGATGCATGAGCCATGAACGCTGTAACAGACAATGTTCACAGGTACAATCTGAATATAACAATAGGAAAAGAGACCATTGCGGACGGGAGGTAATAAAAGGGGGTTGGATGGATTTTGCTTTTCTAACTTACTTAGTGTGTAATGTTGCCGTTTAGGCATAAGCAACATCTGCAAGGTTACAACACTCAAAGTTCAAGCAATGGGATAATTTCATTAAAGGAATTGCTTTTTAAAGACTACAACAGCGCTGAGAGGAGCTAAACGACATTCCTCCTGGGTTAGTGCATCACAACCCTAATTTTACATGAATCCTGCCCATGGGATATGATTTATAGATTATCGAGACAGAATAAGCTAATCAGTGACTAGAGACAGCTATGCATGAGCTATTTAATTTATCAACTACCATTTGGAATATAGTCTATATGTTGACACTATTGAGTCTCCATCTTGTATTATTCCATTTGAACAAAGCAAAAAGTTTTAAAATTGTCGGTGAGAGGTAATCGAAGCGGCAAAACGCACTATTGAAACTCCGACCCCTGTGCCGGGAGCAGCAGCCCTACCACATCCAAAGGGATAGACAAAAACAATATGCTTACTCACCCTTGAAATGACCATTCCAGCATGCTATTCAAAATGATCTGTGGGGCATTCCGAGCCAAACCCCGCATACACACCGGAGACCCACCACATATCCTGCGAAAAGGGCACAATTATACACCTTTTTAATCTTTGTGATACAATGTGATTGGCAGGCGTTTATCGGAGGTTTACTGCAGGACTTGGCTATGCCTTAAGTAGGAAACAAGGAGAAGGTACGGTGAACGACTTAGATAATTAAGATTAAAATTCTTGCGTGAATTTGAATGCCTGCGAGCAAACTATGAATGGAAGAAATATTTAATTGCGATTTTCGTAATTGTAGATGAGGAAGGAACAATCGGTCGTGATCAGGATGTGAAAAGAGGAATCTAAATGATACTTGATCTGTTGTTTTTTGAGCGTAGAATCCTTTTCTCAGGTGAGCAGCATGCCTGACATGGCTCCCAAGTTGCTCTTTGCAGAAATAGCCCCATTCATGGCTGGGAGATCGCTGGCCACAACAAACAGTTGAGACTCTTGAATAGAAGATACATGAACATGTAAATCACAGTTGAGCAAAGACAATGTCACTCAAGTCTCTTTCACTGATTAGTTCTGGTGATTGGTATGACTTGATAAAACTAATATGACTGTTAGTTCTACCAGAAAGACTCGGGAAGAAGATACTGTACAATTATGCATTTTATTAACAGCCCAGCAAGCAATATATGCAATAAAGTTCTTTGGCGTAGGCCCTGTCCATAACTCGCGATCCGAGGGTACGGATTCTGCATTTCCTGCCTGAAGATGAAGGCAGGGGCACACCGACCCCTCTTGGGGTATTGGAAGGGACCATCCTGGTGGTGGTGGGAAGGATGGAGGGAAGACTGTCTTGGTGGAGGTGGGGAGGATGGTGGTAAGTGGAAGCGTCAGACAAGTGTAAGTATTAGGGGTGTGACGAGACGCTTATCTCACGAGACGAGACAGACACGAGATTGGGTTCACGAGAACGAGACGAGACGAGATTTTTGCACAATTTTTCAGAAATCCAAAATGACAAAATTCATGACTGGAAAAGTAGTATGCAGGTGCATTTTGCAATGTTTAAAGGGTACCTATCATGGAATTTTGAAAATTACCTTTCATGTAGTGTGTAACATAGATCTAAGTGAACAAAAACATCCTGCAAAGTTTTAAATATGAAAGTTCACCGTATACAAAGTTATTGTCTCTCAAAAGTAAGAGTCGACTCTGAGTCGTTGATATGAATCGATAGACGAACGATGCACTTTCGTACGTCACTTGTACAAGTTATTTGAATTCGACACGCCCACTCAGTGCGCGCGCCGAGCAGACAGAGAAACCTGACAACAACATGTCGACGAGACTCTGTTCTGAAGTGCGAATCAAAAGCAAACTTTTTTTTTCACTGCCCAGGGACAAGCATGTGAAGACTCAGTGGCTAGAGTTTATATTTACAACTATACCACACAAGTATAGCCACCTTGAGCGTTGGTTTTATGATGTCACAAACACAAATGCTTTCAAGTGTGAATTCGTGAGTCGCCTGATACTGAAGGAACGTTCAATACCAAGTTTATTTGGATCAGCTTCCTCCTCCGAATCACAACCTGTAAGTACTATTAATAATTGTTGCTTTTATGTGTGTGTGTGTGTGTGTGTGTGTGTGTGTGCGTGCGTGTGTGTGTGAGAGAGTGAGAGTTACGCTCAGCAGCTTCTAGGTCTCCAATGTCATTTTTTTTGTTTTTTGAAATATGTGAAATTATGTGAAGCGTATTGTAGTACTGCAGTGCTTTATCAATATGTTTAAGCTTTGGGCTAACGCGAAATATAACTGACTGCGTCATCTGACCAATCACCGCCGATTAGCGTCACGCAAAGGAGGGGTTTGGACAAATAAGTCGTCAAACGAATCATTAGGGAGTCGGTGAGCAAATCAGGTAAAAATAAATGCATATTATAAGACAACAAAAGTGTTTTTTGTCATTGCATGCATGAAAACTGTTGTTGGGGACTCCCAGAACATTATTAGGAACATTTTAAATGCCATAATAGGTACCCTTTAACTAATAATCTTATTAAGTAGACCTGAAATGACATGCATTAGGAGTATGAATTATCAAATGCATTGAAAGAAAACAATATACAAGCACTGTAAAAGGTTTTTATTGACTGGCTTTTCTCCTGTATGATTTCACATTAGTCTCTTCAGACCTTACTGTACATTTAAAGGGATACTCCACTTTTTTTGGAAATAGGCTAATTTTACAACTCCCCCAGAGTTAAACAGTTGAGTTTTACTGTTTTCGAATCCATTCAGCCGATTTTCTGATATTTAGAAGAATATCAGTAACCAGAAAGTTTCTGGTCTCATTGACTTCCATAGTATATATATTTTCCTACTATGGATGTCAATGGGACCAGAAACTGTCTGGTTACTGATATTCTTCTAAATATCAGAAAATCGGCTGAATGGTTTCGAAAACAGTAAAACTCAACTGTTTAACTCTGGGGGAGTTGTAAAATTAGCCTATTTCCAAAAAAAGTGGAGTATCCCTTTAAGAGCTTTCAGAACTTCTGATTGAGGCTGTGTGTGACCTAAATGAACTCTAGAAGTCTTATTAAGTGCAAACAATAAGTGCAAGTGCAACCATAATCAAAGTTAGCGCACAGACTCTTTATAATTGTTTTGAAATTGCTGTTTAATTTTGCACCAGCAGTTATAGGGTTAATGCGGTGAGTTCGGGGAAGGCCGGTAGAGAAACGTGGCTGTTTGTTTGTCTTCACAGTTGTTCTTGCGTTCCGATTATAAGTTCAGAAACAGAGCTTACCTTAATTGTCTGTTGTCTTTAAGACATTACAGTACTCTCTCAATATTCAAAGTGCAAACTGAGACGATAGCCGCAAATAAACAGTCCAGTGATGGGTATTGGGAGACTCACTAGTGTATGTTCGCGGCCTAATTTGTGCGCAATGCACATCAGCGAGCTTGTGTTTTATTTTCACTTTCGTGATCACGCGTACTCTGTGTATAGCAGCGGTGCTGAGCGTGCATTATACAAGATCAGATCAGGCGTTTAGTCTATGTTGCGCAACGAATCCTCCGCCATCCTCACGCGATCAGCGAACTGTGATTCTTGCTGCACTGATTGCAACGGCAACTCGTGCTGGATGAGCAGAGCAGACTTTTACATTAGTTTATAATGGTTTTTAATTGTTTTTATAAAAACAGCAAAACGATAGTTTAGGCGAATGTGAGTGTAGCGGTGGAATATTCTATAGTAATAGAAATCGCGAGACAGCTTTTCACTCGACGGGAAATCTCGTCATATTTTAGTCTCGCGAGATCTCGTGGCACGAGATCTCGTCACACCCCTAGTAAGTATGGATCTTTTATACTTCACGTATTAAAACGCGATTGGATAGATGAGAAGGTAATAAATCACATAACAATTAAATTTCTTCCTGGCTTTTGGCTAAGTATATGTGGCCTTTGACCGGAGCATCCTTAGTCTGCCTTTCTCTGTATTAATGTGGAACCCATCACATAAATTAGTTCTATCACACATATCAGTGGATTAAGTAGTCACCAGGAAAGGTTGAGTGTCACAGCGATTGAACACATTTTCCAATATTGAAGATCTAATTTTTTTATTAGATCTACAAGATTTACATTACACGCATAGCTAAATAACATAGGCCTACCTCGTGATGACAAACCGGATCGAGCAACCGAGCAATACAAAATATTGTGCAGTGCCTGGATGTGGAAGAAGACAGTGGCTGCATAAGCTTCCTCTGGATTCCAATAGGAGTGCATAGATAAACTTTATTTTTAATGACGTTCCACTCCAGCTGATGAGGTAAAACATTGTCCATCTGTTCGCTTCATTTCACTGAGGATTGTTTTGTAAACAAGACTGGATTTGCAGACCGATTAAGAGTAAAGAACGGTGCTGTGCCATCTATATTGGATCTGACAGGAATGGTGAAACACACGGACTCTGGGTCGAACATGTATGGGCGAATCATTCCGGTTGCCATTTTACAACATTGGACGTTTTCAAAACAATTTCCCCCAAGTGCATCGACGGGTTAGTTGAAACTCATTATAATATGCAAAACTGTTATCCACTCACAGCAGTGGGCGTTTACTTCCAAGTCTTCAGTGCGAGACGCCCATAAAAACCGAGCGTTTTTCAGCTAGGCTCAAAACTAGGTTAGAAAATAGCCTATTACTTATTCATTTTGATGTTTTTGAATGCAAAAACCAAGCGAACGTCATAAGTTTACCTCAGATAACAATATAATAAGATTTAAAAAGCCAGTTTATGACCCCTTTAAATCAGTTATTCAGTTGTTAGTGGGTATTTGCAAATTGCCCACGAGAGCGTGGTATCGACAACGCTGATATTATTAGATTACTACTGTAGCTACTGAGGAATATAGGTGACGCAAAACAAATTAGTTACCGAACGTAACCTCGGTTCTCTCTAGATGAGGGAACGAATATTGCGTAAGTTTAGCTTACGCTACGGGAAAGATTCATCTTCTCGAGATATTGAAGCCAAAAATGATCCTTAATTTTGTATTCATTGTCAACGCAGTGCAGCAGCTAGCAGGCGTAGCTGGCATGGCAGGCTGAAGGTGGCGAAGACGGCCGGCTTCTTCAGGCACTGTCCTAAGCTGGCTAGTCGCGTTTCAATGGCGGCGTCGGCTTCTCAAGATCCAGCGATGCGAAGAGCTTCGCTGAAGAGATGAAAATCAGAGTGTCAGCCTCTGAGCCCCGCTTATATACGCTAAGCCACGCCCATTCTGGCTGACTAGGACGCGTTGAGGGCGCGAGCGCCCATCATTGGACGTGACGTCACGCCAGGGCTCACTGGTAGGCTGCAGCAGTTGCCGCAGGACAGCCAATGACCACGTGAGACAGCCTGCTCTAGCTGCTGCACTGCGTTGACAATGAGTACAAAATTAAGGATAATTTTTGGCTTCAATATCTCGAGAAGATGAATCTTTCCCGTAGCGCAAGCTAAACTTACGCAATACGAGAGAACCTCTTGTAAGAGAACTTGCTTACACTTGCTACGAACATTTCCCCTTCAAGGCGAGCTATCCAGCCCCGTTGCAGACTGCAGATCAGTAGTAATTAGGAACACGCCACATCACCGTGGACACCAATTTGAACTCTGCCGCTGGTGTAGGAAGCAACGGAGAAATACTTACCTGGATGAAGTTTAATCATGATAGAGGGGACATATTAACAGTGGTTGTTGAAGCGCCTACCAAAAAACTTGAAAAACCGACTTGAGAGCCTTTGAAGTGGAGCTTGAAGTTGAGCTCTCTTGACTTGCAGACTTGCACCATGTCGGTAGATCGGTGATCTGTGGGATAATGGCACCCGTGCAGACAGCGAGGTTCTTTTGCTGGACAAGTTGCTGAGGATGACGTTGCAGTTCTCTTCCTGCCGGATTATCCTGGGCTGGCTGGGCTGGCTGAGCTGACGCTGTTGAGGCTTTTGATGACGTGAGATGAAAACTGATGGGTTACCCAGGGTGTTTTAGGCCTAGAGGTGCAGAACTTCTCATGAGAGGCCTTGGCGGATCAAAAACTCTCCGAAGACCGCTGTGCCTACAGGGAGATTCGGCACTGAACGCGGGAACCACATCGTGTAGCAGGAGATACGGCAGGACACATCCATTGTCGTAACTCGATAATAGTAAACATGCGTGTCCTGAAACATGTTGGCTGGAGACTGAACGAGAGCATAAGTGGAAGCGTCATCATCTGCGAACTAGACGAGTGTAAGTATGGATCTTTTATACTTCACGTATTAGAACGCGATTGGATAGATGAGAAGGTAATAAATGACGGCATTTATATAGTGCTTTTCTGGACACTCAAAGTGCTTTACATAGAAGGGGGAATCTCCTCAACAACCACCAATGTGCAGCATCCACTTTGATGATGCGACGGCAGCCATATTGCGCTAGAACGCTCACCACACACCAGCTTACTGGTGGAGAGGAGACAGAGATGAAGCCAATCAGTATATGGGGATGATTAGGAGGCCATGATGGACAGAGGCCAAGGGGCAAATTTGGCCAGGATGCTGGGGTTACACCCCTACTCTTTCGAAAGACAACCTGGGATTTTTTGTGACCACAGAGAGTCAGGGCCTCGGTTTAACATCTCATCCGAAGGACGGTGCTATTTTGACATTTTTTTATAGTGTCATTATACACATTATATTATAGTGTCCCCATCACTATACTGGGGTGTTAGGACCCACACAGACCACAGGGATAGCACCCCTTGCTGGCCGCACTAACACCTCTTCCAGCAGCAACCTGGTTTTCTCAGTAGGTCTCCCATCTAGGTACAAACCAGGCTCAGCCCTGCTTAGCTTCATTGGGCAACCAGTCTTGGGCTACAGGGTGATATGGCTGCTGGCTTATCAGCCAACTTACCCTACACTTTCATTTCTCTGGATTCTTCGTGTTCAGCTTTATTCTCTCCTTAGATATTTTGGGGTTTAAATTTAAATTTAAATTACAAATACATCCGGAAATGCTTCTCACATTTATCCACCTTAAGTGAATGTAGCCTTGGCCTGGAGGGGTTGATGTCATCAGGCGTTACCCATCGTTCATTGGGTGTTTCGACCCTTATCCGCAACACCCTCCAGATGGTGGGTCGGCAGTGGTGGCCAGATCACTGCCCATCTTCCCCTCCAAGTTTCCAGCTCAACTCCTCCCTCCTGCTCCATAACCAGCAAGAGGCTCTTTCTGCTGCCTCCCCCATCCTACGAGCTGCTGCCTTCCTCTCTTTTCTTGTCATTCCAATGGCTCTGAGCATTCTCCACACTGACTGAGCAGGGAATCCTCTACAGCCGACCTCGACCGGGAACAGCCAAGCCTGCCAGCCTTTCCCCCTGCAGTCGTGCAGAAGGTTTTGGTATTTGGCACTCTTTCTTTCAAAGGCCTGTTCACACCCCTCTTCCCATGGGACTGTAAGTTCTATGAGGATGATCTTCTTTCCCTCGTCAGACCACAGTACCACATCCGGCCTCAGGGTTGTCTGGACAAACTGGGGGAACTGCAGCCTTCCTCCCAGGTCGACCTTCATTTCCCATGATTGAGCCTTTTGTAGCAGACTGGTTCTTGTCGTTGCTGTGGCTGGTGGCTTTCCTCCCTCCCTTACAAACTAGATTGATGTTGTTTTCCGAAGTGGTAGACGTTTCTTTTTCCTCTCCTGCTCTAAGGTGTTGGCGAGTGTCATGAGCACCCTGTCGTGGCGCCACCTGTACCTTCCCTGGGTGAGTGCTTTTTTACACCCGGACAGGATGTGTGCCATGGTTCCCCTCTCCCCACAAAGCTTGCACAATGGGTCCTCTCTCATACCCCACTTGTGCAAGTTTGTTGGGGTTGGCAGTGTGTCATACACTGATCTCAGCAGAAAGGAGATGCGGAACGGCTCCAGTCTCCATAGGTCCGCCCAGGTAATCTTCCTCTTGGGAAGCTCCCATTTGGTCCAGGCTCCTTGGGAAGCTAGGTCCACTGCCCTTGACCTTCGTCCTTCCTCTTCCAGGTTCCGT
Organism: Chrosomus eos; assembly: GCA_036326025.1. Classification (NCBI taxonomy): domain Eukaryota; kingdom Metazoa; phylum Chordata; class Actinopteri; order Cypriniformes; family Leuciscidae; genus Chrosomus; species Chrosomus eos. The sequence continues at coordinate 14,279,980 of CM070819.1, read as the reverse complement.
ACCTCCTCTTGAACCATGGCTCTTCTTTCACTGGTTCCTGCCTTCCTCCACTGTTGGAAATAGGAGGTTCCAAGACCCTGTCTTCCTGTGCATGGCGCTCCAATTATATCCCGTAGCTTCAATTTGCTTTCAGCTTGTGCAACAGATGAATCAGCTGCCAACTTGCGACCTGATCTTGTAATGACGCCTGCATGTCTGACTTGTTCATCTTGTGAGTCTCTGTATGTCATTACGACTCTGCATTTTGCAACTTTGAATTCTTCAACCACAGATGACAGGGGAAGTTGGAGCTGCCCTGATCTTATATAGATGCCTACTGCAGTGAAGCTTGGAGGGATTCCCAACCATTTTCGGAGGTGCTTATTGATCTTCCTCTCCATTCCTTCGACGCATGTCATTGGGACCTCATACACAGTCAACAGCCACATGAGTCTTGGCAACAGTCTGTGCTGATAGAGCCAAGCTTTAAACTTCCCAGGGAGCCCTGATTTTTCAATCCTGCTCAGCCATTCCTCCATCTGCTTTTACGTACTGGCTTTGTTGTTTCTATCAGTAAGTGAGTCATCAAACCACTTTCCGAGGCATTTAATTGGATTCTCCTCTATAGATGGAATCACTTCCCCTTGCACATGCAGCTTGAACCTGTTGGTCAACTTTCCATTCCTGATCACCAAACTCCTGGATTTCTTTGGCTTAAACTTCATTCTGGCCCATGTCGCCATGTGGTCCATCAGGTGAGTCCCTCCTGAAGTCTTGAGGTGACACAGGTGCTGAGAGATCTCCAGTACTGTGTGGTGCTTCCTGCCTGGAGCTCTCCTGCGTCTCACCAGGTGCTACCGCTGTGCGCTGCTCCTGTGACCACTCTTTTCCACAGTTCGTTCGACTTTGGTGTATCTTAAGTCCTCTTTTGTTCTTGCAGATCTTTCCGCAATGACACTTTACTTCTAATGCCCCCCCCCCCCCCCCCCCCCCCAGTTAATGTTGTTTGGGTGAGCCGTCTCTGTGTCCATATTTCATTCCTGGTCGTTACCGTTGTGTCTGTCCTGTCGAGTCTCTCACCCCCCCCCCCCCTCTTGGGAGACTCTGGGGCTATTGCTCTGTATTGCTTTCTGTAGCTTGAGTTGGTGCCCTCTTGCTAGTGCTGTGGATGAGGTTGCTAACCTCATACACCCACGCCAGTCTTTCCTGGAGGTCAGCTGTCTTTCCAGCGTCACCGAACTTCCTCGGTTGCCACCCAGACTTTCCTGGAAGTCACTGGTTGCCCAGAGTTTCTAAATTACAAATACATCCGGAAATGCTTCTCACATTTATCCACCTTAAGTGAATGTAGCCTTGGCCTGGAGGGGTTGATGTCATCAGGCGTTACCCATCGTTCATTGGGTGTTTCGACCCTTATCCGCAACACCCTCCAGATGGTGGGTCGGCAGTGGTGGCCAGATCACTGCCCATCTTCCCCTCCAGGCTTCCAGCTCAACTCCTCCCTCCTGCTCCATAACCAGCAAGAGGCTCTTTCTGCTGCCTCCCCATCCTACGAGCTGCTGCCTTCCTCTCTTTCCTTGTCATTCCAATGGCTATGAGCATTCTCCACACTGACTGAGCAGGGAATCCTCTACAGCCGACCTCGACCGGGAACAGCCAAGCCTGCCAGCCTTTCCCCCTGCAGTCTTGCAGAAGGTTTTGTATATTTGGCACTCTTTCTTTCAAAGGCCTGTTCACACCCCTCTTCCCATGGGACTGTAAGTTCTATGAGGATGATCTTCTTTCCCTCGTCAGAACACAGTACCACATCCGGCCTCAGGGTTGTCTGGACAAACTGGGGGAACTGCAGCCTTCCTCCCAGGTCGACCTTCATTTCCCATGATTGAGCCTTATATTGAGTATTTTTGTTGAGTTAAGCTTAAGTAAAAGTACATTTCTTTTGGAATAAGTTTTTAGGTAGGTTTTGCTGTTATTTGTCTAAGATATTCCTTACTATCCACCTTCTGAGATGTACACCACCGTTCAAATAGATTCTCCTTCTGTTTTGCAAACTCAACAAAAATGTGGTAAGCAAGTCTAGTACAACTTTGAAAGTGCTGACAGAAAGCTTCAGGAACCAGCTCATATGCCTTCAATATAGCTGCTTTAACCTAATCATAATTAGCACTCTTCTCAAGGCTTAAAACAGAATAAGCTTCCAGAGCTTTACCCACCAAAACACTTTGTAAAAACAAAGTCCACACAGTTCTAGGCCACTTTGATGTTGTTGCCACATGCTCAAAATGAGAAAAATAACTCTCAACATCTTTCTCAGAAAAATGAGGCACTAATCCAATACGGCTACCAGCATCAAATGGAGGAACATCCCCTCTAGGAGTTGCAGTGGCAGCTTTTAATTACAACTCTTTAAGAAATCGCTCATGTTCAAGATACATTTTCTTATCTCTTTATCCGCGTGTATGATCACACCGGTGTGATCAGTCTTGCCTGGTCCCGGGAGGGTACGATCACACCGGTGTGATTAGAACGTTCAGTGCATCATGTGCTTAACTGCTAAATTCAAATGTGCTTTCGCGCTTTGGCTGGTGCTGAGCCAACTATTCAGTGTAAATATTTTGGAAAAAAAAAAAGAAAAAAACTAAATAAAAACAAAACATCTATACAGCACTATTTTCTCTGCCTTGTGTCACGTCCCAAGCATGACGCGTCACCATAGAAATATTAAGGTGATACATTCTAAATAACGGTTGCCTTAAAAAAAACTCTGCTGGGGGCTCAGCTAGAATATTTTAAACTTATGTGCAAAAGGGTTAATAGGTCTATTAACCTCTAGCTGTTTCTCCTGTAAAGCTATTGAGCCTAAGCTCAGTTGCTGATTCAGACAAAGGATCAGTCATGAATTGTGGGGAAACCTGTTTAACTAAATGGGTTAACACCATTGTCAATCAAAACACTTCTAATAACGTTTTTCACACTATCCTTCAGTCGTTTTTCACTACTTGTGATGGGAATATCATAATGAGAGGCCATCTGTAAGAGTTGATCCTTTGTGAAAAACTCAAGTAACTTTTCTGAAGGTTCCTTTAGGAAGTTAACAAACGAAGCCATTACTAAAAAACACTAACGAAACTAAGGTGCTGCTGACACTGCCTATACAAAAGTGCAGCCGACACAACAGGTCCACTATGGCACACAGCTACAAAAATAACATTAGGCAGCAAAATTTTGCTCTCTCTCTCTCAAAATTTTACTCTTGCTCTCTCTCTCTCTCTCTCTCTCTCTCTCTCTCTCTCTCTCTCTCTCTCTCTCTCTCTCTCTCTCTCTCTCCTCTCTCTCTCTCCTCTCTCTCTCTCTCTCTCTCTCTCTCACACACACACAAAGGTTTTACAGCTTTAAACAGACGTAGAAACTGGAAAATCTGGAAATCCAACAGACTACAAACACAAAAATTACTCATCCCAGACAAGAAAACCTTTCTAATGCAACTAGTCAGTAATCACAAATATCTAAAGTTAAATACTGGGCATTAGTCTGCACTAAAGTCCACAAAGGAACTTCACACAAAAGCTGCTAACAAAGGATCATGGACCAAATAAAGTATTCCTCTTTCAGTCCCTTAGTGAGCATTGTTGCTGAGCCCAAGTATAATAATACAAAACACATGAGAGACACCCGGATATCTGCCTAGCATGTTCTAACTCCTATCTATCTTCTGAGGTATACTGGGCAAGAGGTGACTTTAAAAGCAAACATTCAGCAACTGTAGGCCATATTAATCAATGGTCACACAGTTGTGAAATGCTTATCTAACAACAGAAGTCTCTACCCAGAATTACCTCGAACTGTCACCCAGGGAAACTCAAGCAATTATTCAAATATACTCAAACAACCATAGCCAGGGCTGTACTTTAACTTTTTTTTTGCACATAGCACTGGGTGCTTCAGAGGTTGAAAGTTTTGGAGCACAGGCCAAACAGTTGTAGCACAAGTATAAAATGCCTGTTATCATCCCTGAAATCAAACACAAGTAATAGAGTTCATCACTTAAAGCGGCATTGATGTTAAAGTGCACATAAAAAAAAAAAACATCACAAAAAAATTTTTTAGACAAACTTTTTATTTATTTGCTAAAAATGGAAGAGTGCAGAAACATCTGTGTCCGCGTCGATCATCACAGAAAGGTAGCAGCTTCCTTTAATTTCCTCTGCCAGATCGTATTTCATTTCATCAGCTATCAGAAAAATCATCTCTCTACACTGTACGTGGTTATCATGTGTTATCTCCGCTCCGTTCTTTTTGCAGAGCAAAAGCAACGGTTTAAATTTCGTAAAAGGAAGTTCTTCTTTAGCGATACAATATGCTACATTCATTTTCATTTTAACTTCACGGAAATCAGCATCATCTGCTTTGGCTGCCTGGGTCCTGAGGGTGTGCCAGCCCACTCAGGTTGTTGTTTGGCAATGAATGCATCTCTGCAAGCAGCTGATGCTGGGAAATGTAGAGTTTTTTGTCATCTTTTTTTTTAAATGCTGTTACCCATCACAAAGGGGTTGTTTATTTTAATCTTTTCTGGAGCCTCCTTGCACCAGCTACAAGATCTGTTGGTCAGCATCGAAAGTTAACCATGTAAAATCCCTTTTCCACTCGGGGTTATATCCAGGGGTTATGGGATTCTGGGATTTATTATGCTCTTCCACCCTCCCACCCCTGTTGATGCTATATGGTGCGAGGCCGTGCCTTGCTGGCACTCAGTTTGCCCATGTGTAAGTAAGTAAGTAAGTAAGTAAGTAAGTAAGTAAGTAAGTAAGTAAGTAAACTTTATTTATATAGCACCTTTCACAGACAAGAAGGGTCACAAAGTGCTTCACAGTAAAAAACAGTAAAAACAAAAATAATAAAACAAATAAAAAAGCATGGAAACACATAACAAACAAAGCCATATCGCTAGTTAAATGCTTGTCTAAAAAGATGTGTCTTAAGGTGTTTTCTAAAAGTTTCCACAGAGTCCATGGCTCTCAAGGCTAATGTGCTTCTTGATTTAATCCCTGTTACCTGTTGTCTTGTTAATTACTGTTGTTATGAGTTAATTTGTCCTAGCTGTGTCTAGTTTCCCTGATCTGTTCTGTGTATTTAAGCCCTGTGTTTCAGTCTGTTCCTGTTATTTGGTTTTGTAAAGATTTGAGTTAGTTTGAAAATAAAGACTGCTGCGTTTAGATCTTGCTTTACCTCGTCAATGCTGCAACCTATGTGTGTCATGTTCACACATTAAATGTCTTTTAAGATAAATAAATACAATTTAAGATAAATTGTCTCATGGAGAATGTTGATTTCTGTGCTTTTCATAATAAACTTAAAGCTGAAGTGCTCATTTAAGCATCATGGGAGTTTTGGTCCTACATTAGATCTAAAATTTCAATGCAAACTGAAACCTCTCTGTACATAACAATCACTTTAAGATATGTCATTTTAAAAGATTCAAATGGCGAAAAGATTTGAGTTATTACCAAAACTGGGTATTACTCAATTTGTCCTGTGACAACTGGGTTTATGTCATCTAATTGCATTGCATGACCATCTCATTTAACACATTTAAAACTGAAATGAAGCTCTAGCATAAGTTCTGCTGGGAAGACTCAATTGTTACGTCACTCATTACTTTCTCATCTATCCAATCGTGTTCTAATTGTGGTATAAGAGATTGGTACTTACACGTGTCTGAGTTCGCAGATGCTGACGCTTCCATTTACCTCCATCCTCCCCACCACCACCGAGATGGTTCCTTCCCTTACCTCACAGGGGGTTGGCTGTACCCCTGCCTTCATCTTCAGGCAGGAAATGCAGAGTCCGTAGATTGCGAACTATGGACTGGGCCTACGCCAAAGAACTTTATGTCATAATATTGCTTGCTGGGCTGTTAATAAATGGTTAATTGTTACAATATTATTCTCCCAAGTCTTTCTGGTAGAAGTGTAATTATCAATCGTTTTCTTCATAAGTTTAGAAATTCCACCCCAGTTCCTTTTGGGCATGAAATAAAATGAGTCATCTCAAAAGCACATCAGGCATTTAAAAGGTCTCATATTAATCTTAATTTCCTTTCTAATATGCTAGCTGAACATTTTATTTTGTACTGTTATGTAGGCTTGACTGTTTACACCACAACTGACATTAAAGGGTACCTATCATGGAATTTTGAAAATTACCTTTCATGTAGTGTGTAACATAGATCTAAGTGAACAAAAACATCCTGCAAAGTTTTAAATATGAAAGTTCACCGTATACAAAGTTATTATCTCTCAAAAGTAAGAGTCGACTCTGAGTTGTTGATATGAATCGATAGACGAACGATGCACTTTCGTACGTCACTTGTCCAAGTTATTTGAATAAGATACGCCCACTCATTGCATTAGGAGACACCAGGGAAAACATCATGTCGACGAGACGCTGCTGTCTTTTGAAGTGCGACGCAAAAGCAAACTTTTTTCATCTGCCCAGTGAGGAGCATTTGAAGACCGTGGCTACAGTTCATAACTATACCACAGAAGTATTATAGCCCGAACTTGTTCTGTGTTCGCGTCATTTTGAAGATGATTGCTTCACAAACCTAAATGCTATAAAGTATGAATTTGCGAGGCGGCTGATACTGAAGGAGGGAGGTTCAGTACCGAGTTTATTTGGATCAGCTTCCTTCTCCGAATCACAATCTGTAAGTAGGCTGTTGCTTTTATGTTTGTATCATGTTCTATAATTATTTTGCGTGTTGTGTACGCACAGGCACAGCGCAGCTTCTAGCAGCTAACTTAGGTCTTCAATGTCAATTGTATTGAAATATGTGAAGTGTTTGTCGTTGTTGATGGAGTTGTCACAGGGCTCTCGAGTGTCACGCATCACGCATTGAGCGTGACAGTCACTCATTTCAGTCTTTTGTCACGCTCTCCGGCCACACATTGTATTTCTCACGCTGAAAAACTATTTGTAATATATTTAATATGCCGCAATGCCCAAAACTCACTCACTGTGGAACCGGCAGCAGGATTCAAGCGCGTCTCCTCCAGTGTTGCCAGGTCCGTATGCCTGCACTGTTTCCGCGGGTTGTTTGTGTAGTGCACGCTGGTTGACGCGATTGTTTTATCCACTGGAACATGATTGTTATTGAGGAAACACCCGGGACTGCTATTTGAATATTTTTGGCCGTGATTGGGTTAGTTTGATGAGCAATTGGGCTGGTTTTGTTGTGCAGACCTGGCAACCTTGGTCTCCTCTGGTGTTGTTCGTCTGGTGTTGTTAGCCAATCAGAAAATAGCACTGTTGTATCTGGGTAAGATCTAGCGCAACAACCAATGACACCCCGTCGGCTGGGTGTCTAACATATCACCACAGATTAGCGTCACGCAAAGGCGGGGTTTGGAAAAATGACTCGCTAAACGATTCATATGGGAGTCGGTGAGCAAATCAGGTAAAAATAAATGCATATTATAAGACAACAAAAGTGTTTTTTGTCATTGCATGCTTGTAAAACTGTTGTTGGGGACTCCCAGAACAATATTAGGAACATTTTAAATGCCATAATAGGTACCCTTTAAAAAGGAATATTTAGTTTCAGGCATATGCCGTGGTGTCAAATACTGTGTAGGAATGTCAATCTTCATTCTTATTTTCTTTATCTCATCTGGCAATAAAGCTGTTTTGTTATGGTCTGTGTGATTTGTAAGTATCATGCAGAGCCCTTGTGGGGAATGAAGTCAAAATTCTTTCCAGGCCAAGCTGCATTCTTTTATCTTATCTGACATTTAAACTGTTCGTTTGATTTGATTTTTAAGGACTGACTGAGACGTCCTGATTTTGCAGGCATGGTACTGGGGGACAGCATGTTTGGTTGATCCTGAAACAACAATTCTGTTATAGTTATAACCCAAACTCTAACCAGAAAAATTATAGATCAATAACAATGATGTACAAGTCCCTAACCCTAACTCTAACAATATCTCCTCAACTGATTGGTTGTTTGAAATATTGTTCTACAACCAACAAGGACCAGATTCCTTTTAAGACCATCAGGGTGTGGAGGAATGAAGTCTGTCTTCATTCCAGCCCAAACTGTTTTCATTTGCAAAAGGCTTGACCTCGAACAAAGCAGACCTGATTAACCACGTGTTACTTTCTTTTTTGCTTCTATTCTCATTCATAGCTACCTCTTTATTATTTAGGGGTTTCTGTAGGCCTAGAATAAACAGTCCAAGTGGATTATTATAAAATAAATTAAAAAAAAAATTATATGGTACTTAAATAAGTGATTTCCTTTTTAATTATGGTTCAAATGGAAACAGGCTGTCTTCATTGTTGTTGATCATTTATACAATTACCTTTCACTTATCTGCCTGACTTTCTATTTCAGATTTCTATTGCAGATTGACGTTGACGTCACATGTAAAAGGATATAAATATACAGACGGAACCTGAAAATACGTTCTTCTCAAGAAAAATCTACCACAAGGTAAAGAAACTATTTTTTTCTTTTAGTTTTTTGTTATTGTGTGATATTAAATTGACTGAGGACATTGCTGGTTGTGTAGTATATACAAGGGTTTTGGTTTGGGTGCAAGTGTGGTTTATTAAGGGTAGTCTATTAAGGTTTATTTATTGGTTTGTTAATTTTTTTTATTTTGAAAACAAATAGTATTTTGTGGTATCATACACACATGCAAAGTTGGTACATTACTGCAGTAAAATAATTGCATTGTTAACAATTGCTTACATAGGATAAATTATGTATTTCATTTATTTTTAAGCACCTGGATGCTTATACAGAATGTTGTAATTCAAAATGCCCTGGGAAGTCAAATAACTTAACATTTTATATATCGAAATTGTTCATTTTATACTCTCCTACTCTCTCATATTATATATTTTTTTCTTTCTAAATTTCCTACTAATTGTTTATTTCCTACCTACCTTAGCGATTTCCCATCTTTTGGAATATCTGATGGCCAGTTTTTTTTCCCCTATCAGTCATCATTAAAATACATTTTACTCATGGCTCTTGATTCTAACTTGTACTTGCCCTTATGAAAATGTAGCATTCTTGTATCAATAAAGCAATATTTACAGGTCAAACTCAGTACCCGGTTTAGGCAAATGTTGACTTTTTTGAAAATGAGTCTATAGCATTTGTTAAATTAACAGCCTATAATTAAAGCAACATTTTATAAACTATAGTGGAAAATCTATTCCCATTACAGATTATTTATTATAAATTCTACAACAAGTTAATCAAAATTTACAATAAACTAGTTATTTAGAGCATTGACTCCACCGGTTTCACAGACAAGGCTTATTTAAGATAATCTTAGACTAAAATGCATTTTTGAGCTGTTTTAACTGAAAGCAACTTGCACTGACATATCTTAAAATATGTCAGCGCCATTGTTTTGTCTCAGGATGCAAACTATTAGAACCGTTTTTTTTTCTAAGGCACGTTTATAAAATCTATACTTAAATGTCCTAATTGAACTTAATCTAAGCCCTGTCTGTGAAACCAGGCCTAAATGTCAAAGCTAAAAGTTATTTATGGGGGTATTTTGCATTGTGAATAGAATAATAAAGAGGGCAATGATGTGATGTTACAGTTTTATTCACAAATGTGTATGCTATATGAAGACATATGTAACTGGCAAAAGCATGGGGGTTTAATTAGACATACACTGTTGAGATTCATTTCTTAATCGCTTGCTCTGTCAGCTGCCTATCCGTTTTCGGACACAGCCTTGAAATGGGTGTGTCATGAGAATGAGATTCAATTGATGTAGTGTTTTGAAGGGGCCACTACTTTTACTTTCAATCTTTAATGTCTTCAAGAGGGAATTTGTTGCGTATAGGCAGAAGTGCACAGAATCGACCACCGCGAACACCATCCAGAAGCAGTTGTAGCACTGTTGTAGCACAGGTGTTTAATGCTAATTTATCTTGATTGAAGATGACTTATCTGGAGGACTTAATTTCCATGTTTGAGATATTATTTCACTCACCAGGGTTATTGTTAAAGAGTCAGGAAGTATAAAAAGTTTCATTGTAAGAAATTGATGAATTCCCATTATGAATTTTCACACAGTTGTTGTGATTGTAAACAGCCATGGCTTCACTGGTTGTAGTGGCTGTATTTCTCCTCCAGGGGGCTCTCTTTCAGCCCCCTCAGGCTGCAGCATTCAAAATCCTTCCTGCTGATGATGGATCCCTCACACATCAAAAAATCACTGAGGCAGCTTTCCTCCGCAAAATGGCAGAAGTGTGCCGTGACGTAGCCGCTGCACGGGGGCAGGAATTTACACTACCTGTAAGAAAAAAATATGAACGCGAACCAATTTAAGAACTAAAACTATGTTTACCAGTGGTTTTAATCTTTGTATGAATATTTCATGTTTTTCTGAATTTGTCTATTTGCATTTATTCAAGGATATCCATCTCATGCTTCTTTACAAATGTTCACAAATGTTATTGAGTCTGGAACATTTCTGCAACCTTATCACACTTTAATGTTATAGAACCAAAGTAGAAAATGGAAATAGAATGCATGCACAATTTTAAAACAGAAGGACAAGATGGTGTTTTAATAAAATGTTAATGAAATAAAAGTATAATTAGTAAAACTTAAATAAATAAATAAATCCAGATTTTGAACAAAAAAAACAGGTATAAGTACAGTGGTCACCAACCTTTTCGAGCCTAAGATCACATCCCAAGTCCAAATGTAAACCAAGATCTACCACTTGCAAAAAATTATGAAAAAACAAGGCCACAATGTAGTTCTACTTTGACATTCTTTGTTGCCTGTTAGTCACTAGCAAAATATATATTTAACTATACAAATATATAACTATACAAACTGTCAACTATAATTCAACATTTTCAACAGTAATATAACATTAAGTATTTCCACAGGCGTATTACTCATAAACACAATCAGGGTTTTTCCTGGGGGTGGTAAAATTGTAAGACTAGGGGGGTCCGGGGGTTCTTACATTTTATCAATACATTCAATTAAAATAATAAGACACTAGGCTGTTACCAATCAATCAAATTAAATAATTTACATTGAAAAATTATAAGTTCCGTCTTCCGTGTCTTTATTACACTCATTTAGCTGTCATCCACCCTCGATTGAATGGAATGTTTTTATTACTCGGCCCGCTCGACCCGCGGATTATGATCCGTGCAGCACTATCGGCAAATACACGGTTAGAGAATGGACACAATCGCGACAGAACTGTCACGGTGGATAAAGTGTAGCTATATGAGCACGTGACTGTCTGTCCGAGTTTTGTCGAGAGGCGGAGGCGGCCGCCTCATAATAGGCCTTTTTCACGGAAGTTAGAACGCACATCCGGTTCAGCGTTTGTTGTGTAAAGACACTTCCGGTGAAATGGAGTCAGGCGCGCTCTTCACAACTTCCCTGAAGAATATACCGTATATGTCATCAGCGGATGTTTTTCGTCTTCTCGAACTTAATTCAATCGCTCCGCACTCAAAACTCAACAAAGGGTACAAGTTCATCCACGAAAATTACATCTTTAATTACGAAGGTAAGTAATGAACCATACACTCGCATGCGTTTGCTAAAGTGATATTTCTAACGTTATACATAAGTTACCTTTATAACATTGTCAAGTTAAGTCATCTTCATTTATATAGCGCTTTTAACAATGCAGATTGTTCCAAATCGGCTTTACAGATATACAAGGATAGGCTAGTTTAAAATAACAGAGATTGTTTTGCCTTTATAGCAGTTCTTGAATAAAGTTATTTTCCAGCTTATAGACTGAAGAGTATTTTAAACAGGTAAAAATAGTCCGAAAATGTGTCATAATTATCTTTAATGTGATTGTTCATTTTTGTCATGCAATATTCAGCGTCGAGTGTGAGAAACAGCGAGATTATCGTGAGATGTAGGTGTTATAGGTCGATGAGGAAGCGTGAGGAGCCACATTCTCTGGTTTGATAAGAAATGAAGGCTTGGTTTCACAGACAGGGTTTAGCCAGGATTAGGCTTTAGTTCAATTAGAACGTTTAAGTACCTTTTCTTCTTTTAATAAACATGCCTTAGAAAGAAAAACCTTACTGGTATGCATCTTGAGACAAAAGAATGACACTGGCTTATTTTAAGATATGCTTTCAGTTAAAACAGCTCAAACATGCATTTTAGTCTGAGACTGAATTGTATAATGTCTTGTCTGTGAAACCTGTTATGATAAAAACTAAACCCTTACACTAGAAGTTCAGAATTTCTACATCTAACATGACATCACCCGTACTTTTTAAAAGTGATGCAATACTGTATTGAAACTATAAAGCTTACAGTGAAAGGGGAAGCTCTTATTTTCTTACTGCGGTTGCAATTTTCTATTTTGAGGGGGTTTCTCCTTATAAATTCTTTTTTTATTATGTTCTCATGAATGTTCTATTAAACTTGCTATATTAAAATATACTGATATTGGATTTTGTTTTTTTTTAGATCACTTTGAATGTTGACAGTGCCTGTTGAGTTCACTAAGATGCGAGAAAATCTGGACCTTTACTACTTTGGTGCTTACATGGATGAATTTCTTAAGGGGGTATGTAATAGGCCTATTTGCACTGTATACTACTAACCCTGTAAAAAAAAGAGTCTGGAATCTTTTGTAAATCATTTTTATTTATGATGTAATTGTGATGATTCCAAGATTTTTATATTTGTATAAATGTATGTTTTAACACTGAGATATGATTTAAAATAAATGTTTGATAAATACAATTGTTGCTTTATTTCAACAATGCACACCAATGCACCGCTGATACTAATCGTCTATTAAACTATACAATGTGAAAAAATATAATACAAGGTGTAACTAAGATATAATACATTTCATTACATACATAAGTCACTGTTTATGGGATAGTTCACTTTAAAATGCAAATTACTCATTAAGCAGCAGTTAGTCCACAGCCGGTTAACCGTTCCAGACATTCACTTGCTCTCTGCTCATCCATATGGGCAGTGATCCCAGGACAAGATAAAGATAGCTAGCTCAAGTTATTATGATGCGGCAAACAGTGGAGACACTAACTTTGAAAATGTCATCCAAAACTTTCTCCTTCAGTCCTGCAGCTACACAACAGGAGTACAAAAAAAACTCATCAATCAGTGGCAAGCTGCGCTGATGACTGTGAGAAGCTTCCACAGCTTGCCTGTCCTTTCTTCTGGGCCTTAGACCAGTAGACTAGCAAGGATGCTGAAGGCTCAATAGACTTCCAGAATGCTTGGAAGACCTCTTCAGATGGAAACCTGGTGTAAAAACGTATGTCTTCATCTGAAGCACAGAATCTCTGAAACTGGGAGAGAGAGTGGCCTATTCTCAGCTGCATGATCTCACTTTCCAGCTTTCTGACTTCCGCTTCCAAATCCTGTATTCGTGCAGCTGCTGCATCCTGTGCACCTAGATTCACACACAAAAAAGTATTACAGTGGCAAACCATTATTAATTACTTATGTTAACAAATATTATTATAGCTACATGTTATACCCAAAATTAGATATTTGCCCACTCAGACCCTGTGTCCATATCTCAAAGGTGTTGTGCAGTAATACAACCTGCCTGATTTACAAATTCATATATTTAATTATCTGGCTTTTATTATGATAAAAAACAAATGTTTATTGTAATGGTCATTTTAAGACTTTGTTTATCTTAACTGTATTACTGCTCATTTGTGGCAGCATTAATTTGAGAAAAAAAGTATGATGATATCTTCCTGGAACAGTAATTTGTGTCAACATTTATTAAAATGATAATATGACTTGAAAGTGAAACAACATAAATGTAATAAAGGCTTCAATTATATATTTAATATACTATAACGGGAAAGTTGCATCATAATTTGTTTTCAGAAATGCATAAACATACCTGGAAGAGGAGTGACTGCATAGTCATGATCTGCTTCAGCTGTCACCTCAGTAACTACTTCATCATCGTCTTGGGTGTCGTCGGGTGGTATGGTTTAAACTCTAACTCGTTCGTAAACAGACTCACGTGAAGTTTCGACCCAGTTGTTCCACATAAAGCGAGACGGGACTGCCCGTTTTCTGAGGCGCTTACGGCCAGTAGCGGCAGAGTAATCATCATCACTGAAGTGTCGGCTACAAACAAATGTGCTGCCTCTAAGGATCGTAAACTTCGGTCCTTCTACTCGTCTTATAGCGTGTATCCACTTCTTTCTCAGACAATTATTGCTAGGAAAACCATGAAAACTAAAATATGGTTGCCTCTGCTTATTACTTTTGCAATGAGGGACACTACAGTGACACGTCGAAGTAGCTTCACCCGTTGTTATTTCGACCGGAAGTGTCTTTACACAACAAACGCTGAACCGGATGTGCGTTCTAACTTCCGTGAAAAAGGCCTATTGTCTATGCAGGAAAAAACCCTGCACAATAATTAGTCAATTTGGCTACAGGCGCTTTCACTTTAAAAAAAAAACATTTCAAACACTTAAAAATGGAAATACTCCATACAAAATGTTATGAAAGACTAGCTACTATTCATTACTAACTAGTCATTACCTCAACAATCAATCAATTACAGGCCTAAAACAATCATGTTCAGCACTGATTATCTTTCCTTTTTTCAACAACATAAAACACAGATCTCCTTTTAACAATATAGCCAACCGATTTCAAACTAGCAATACTCTCTCACTCTGAGGGCTCAGATGAGATTATCTCCCCACACATATATTCAATGTGATGGCTGTGATTGCACACTTACACTATCAGCAAGTGCTCTGTAGTCTGGTTTATAGTTTGACAGCAAATCTTACAGCCATCGTTTCGTTAGCTTGCGTCTTGTTAGCTTGAAGATCTTGATGTGAGCGTATGAAGTGGCTGAGCGGGTTAAAGCGTAACCTACTCGACGCGTCCGCGTGAGCGCAGGCAAAAATGGCGTATTTGTAACAGCACGCGCGCTTCAGCATCCCCTAGACACCATACATTTTATATTGGATTTTTTTTTCTCTGATTTTGAAAACTCTTCGTGATCGACTTAAAATGCTTCCAAGATCGACCTGTCGATCGCGATCGACGGGCTGGTGACCACTGGTGTAACAGGTAGTCATTCAAAGAGAAACAAGTCCAGTTGTCCAGCAGTCAACTGATGACCTGATTATCATCATGATATTCAGTGATGATGAAGCTTAACACTTTAATCGACATGTCTTGTGTAATCCTAGATTTATTCATTAAAATATTATGAATCATATCATAAATATTTACTATACATATAGGCTAATTAATCAAGGTGTATGTAATAAAAAATTTAAGGTAGCAACTTTTTTTTTTTTTTTTTTTTTTAAGTGTGGGTCTTATCTAACAATTTTCCACCTCACCTCCAGATTAACAACAAATTGACAGCAACTGACGTCCAGAGAGCCTGCTCAGATTCATATTCCTCCTTATTAAAAATATCCACTTTCAGTCGGGCAATTTCTCAGACTTCCATTAGCAATGCGGCTGTGGATAGAAAGCAGTTCAGTACTGCTCATCATTTTGATAATGAAGATTTCAAAAATGGACGGGACCTCATCACTAAGGGCATTGCTGCAGTGAAAGTCAGCATAAAAAAGGGCAGATATTTGTCTGCCCGCTCCAGTCTGGGGGCTGCATGTCACACTTTACAGGTATGCTAGTCCATAGAAATGCAAAAGTGTATAGTGTTTTCAAATCCAAATCAAGGTTTGACAGATCATAATTTTATCTGTGCTTTTCTAAAAGAAGTAACTTTAGAGGGGTAACACTTTAGTTCAGGGTCCAATTCTCACTTTTAACTATTAGCTTATTAGCATGCATATTAGGATATTGCCTGTTTATTAGTAGGGCCTACTTATAAACATATTAATGCCCTATTCTACATGACCATTGTTGTAAACTTTTTCTTCTGAAGTGTAGGAAACTCAGAAGCGAAGACCAGGAGACTCGGGTTGTATCTTAAGCAGGAGTCTTTATTGAGAAGTCGCTGTTGCATTGCTGTTGCATCGCTGTAGTCTAATTTATCCAAGTCTAACTCAATAACTCAATAATAAGTACCACAGAGTTTATACCTTTAAAGGGGGAGGGGTCACATAGAGGTGGAGACACTCTGAAACAAAGCATGTAAATGAGGCACAGAAGTCAACCCGCTACCTGAAATTCCCCAGCCCTGATCTCATCAGCATAACAGTGTGATTCGAATGCATAGAAACTAATCTAATCAGCCGGACTATTCAAAACCAAAAGGTAATAGTTTCAGTAATCTGATCAATTTTACTTACAATAGAGAGATCAGGACAGGCAGGAATATCTTGCTGGAAACTCTGATAAGCAGGTCTGTGACATCATTTATTCCTCTAAATGGAGAACTCTGTGTGCATAACTTTCTCAGTTAAAATACTATTGTATTGGAACCTAAATTAAACATTTTAATAAATTTGTAACATAACGCCATATTCTACATCCCTAATCTTACCCAATACCTAAACTTAACAACTACATTGCTAACTATTAATAAGCAGCAATTAAGAGTTTATTGATGTAAGAGTTGTAATTTATAGTGAGAATTGGACCATAAGTGTGACCAAAAGCAAATTATGTACAACAAAACTGTTCACTATTATTAGTGTGTTTGAGGAATTTGAAGGAAACTATTGTTTGAAAAAATATTTGGTTAGAACAGTACTTTGTTCTGTGGTTTATATAATAAGCTAAAATAGGATTACATTGAGTATATACATTTGCAATTAAGCAAATTAATGCGTTTTTGTGTGCAGGATTTCTATAGCCACAGTAACTGGGTGGAACTGGGAAGCACTGCTCCTTTCAGCCCTCTGATCAGACCTGAACTTCCTCTCAACAATCTAGCAGGTACTGCACTGTATAGTTGTTCCTGAAGTGATTACTTCGTATTCATCTCAAAATATATAAATGTACCCCCCCCCCCCCCCCACCACACACACACACTTATGTTTCTGGATGGATGTCTAGATCGCAATACAAAAACATGCAAAAGCTGTGTTGGAAAAGACTGCAGTGACAACATTCTCCAAGCGGTTCTGCAGCAGAAGATCTTGACTTCAGGATATTTCAGCATTTTACTCTCACCCAAACCTGGAGGTATAGAAGCTTAACATCTCATTCGCATAGGATTAAGTGCTTATTAGCCTTTTTAGACCAAAGTGAGACAGTTCCCGAACTAGAACATGCATTACTTCAGCTGAATCTCCTGGGATAGGATGAAGCTGTAAATTGTAAAACTAGTAGTGATCAAAAGCACTGTTTGAATGATCTGCTACATCTCTGTAAAAAAAAAAAAAATTCTGGTCATTATCCATTCAGTTTACAGACATTTCCTTTAAACATAAAACACAATGCAATGCGTAATTCAAAATATGGGTAAAACGTATTAATATTAACACATTGTAACATGCATGTTCTGGTTTAGTATTGTTTTCACTGTTTTTCTGGTTCTTGGCTTGCCTGTTCTTTGTGCCCTAATTAGTTCCTTATTTAAGTCACCCATTCTTACTTATTTTAATTACTCTCCCTGTGTATTTAAACCCTGAGTTCTGTCTGTTCATTGTCCGGTATCATCTATGCGTCAAGACCAGGGCCGGAGTGGGACTCATTTTCAGCCCTGGAGTTTCATGCCTTAGACCGGCCCACTTTAGTTCCCGACTGACTATATTAAAATAATGTAATTAAAACCTCAGTATATAAGTCTGCAATAGTGCACTGTTCTGTACAGCCTTGTAATTCAATGTATTTTTCAAAAATATAATTTTCTATTCAGTGCAATAGCCGTACACAGGGTTTTATAAATACAGAGGTCCAACAAGTGATCTTGCTAGGGGGTTCGAGGCATATTATTTTTCCACTGTCATTGGCAAAGAACTTATGTATATCTGTGTTAAATAGGAATCCATTGTAATAAAGTTATTCTCATTCTGGGCACAGTATGCAATAGGCTATTGCTCTACCTGCTCTCCTCTCTTATCTCCATCTCCTTCTCTCAGTCTCTTTATCTGGTAATACTTTACAATAAGGTTAATTTATTAAACATTAGTTCATTTATTAACTAACATGAACTAACCATGAGCAATACATTTGTGACTGTTTTTGTTCATCTTTATTAATGTTAGTTAATACAAATACAGCTATTGTTTGTTTGTTAATTTTATTAAAATCTTGTTAACATTAGTTAATGCACTTTGAACTAATCACAGTGCATTAACTAATGTTAACAAGATTTTAATAAAATATTAATAAATGTTGAAATTAATATTAACAAAGATTAACAAATGCTGAAGAAGTATTGTTCATTCTTAGTTAATGTTAACTAGTAAACTAATGAACCTTATTGTAAAGTGTTACCCTTTATCTTTACCTGTACATTTTCCCTTCCTGAAGCTGAACTTTGATTGATACAGTTTTTGCAAACTGATTAAAACTTTAAACTTGTCGTTTAAAACTTCTATCGTAAAACAGCTGTTTAGTTTAGCCACTTGCATCTTATCTCGTGAAGCGTTGCGTTGGGATCCGCGCGCGGCTCGCGCTTCTGTGAACATAAATCCTGCTTTGATCGGTCATCTCAAACATTTTGCCATTGCCGACGAGCGGCGTTTGAGTGCTGATGATGAGGTCGGTTATCGTCGCGATATGGTGGGGTGGGCCCTGCAGGCGCTACTATTATTCATGTTTTGTATCTCTTATTTCTTGTTCACACATCTAACAACTGACTTTTTTTTTTTGTGGGGCTGCGAGAAAATAATCATAAAAAATAGTGGGGCTGCGCTGTGACTGGGAAAGCATTCAACCCAGTGCCATGACAACACGGACCGGCCCTCCTGGCCAATAAAACAGACCGGCCCACCGGGAATTCTCCCGGTGCTCCCGATTAGCCAATCCGGGCCTGGTCAAGACAAATCAAGATGGCGGAGTGAGCGGTTCAGTCTCGAGCAGGCTCTGAAGGAAATTTCGTTTTTCAAGTCCAAACTTTACTTAAAGGAAAAATCAACCAAACCATATTGTAACATAAGTGACTTTTATTCGGTTTTGACAAACTATTGATCTTTTTGACGAATTAATTGCACCGAAATTACTACCGGAAAGAATGGAAAAACTTGGTGAAGCTATCATCGTCGACCATGACTACGGCACCACTGTGCTGAGGGATATGAGTGAAACGAGTGAACATGAAATAC
Source organism: Chrosomus eos (assembly GCA_036326025.1). Lineage (NCBI taxonomy): Eukaryota > Metazoa > Chordata > Actinopteri > Cypriniformes > Leuciscidae > Chrosomus > Chrosomus eos. The sequence continues at coordinate 14,260,744 of CM070819.1, read as the reverse complement.
AAGAAATGGAGCAATCTTTTGCTAATCTCGAAGACAACCAAACTCCTGTAAGTAGTCCGCAACCAAAAAAGTTGAGGAAGAGAGGCGCGAAGGCAAGGGAGGAGAATGCAAATAGCTTTACGCAAGCTATTGAGTCTGTGATGAAAAGATTTGACGGTCTAGATGGGAAGCTGGACAACATTGAAGCGAGAATGAATAATGTTCAAGAAGCTTTGAAAAAGTTTGATGCCATAGAAGTCAAAATACAGAACATCGAAGAACGCACCGACGCCATTAAACGAGCCACGTATGAAAATAAAGAAAACATCCAGAAGCTACAAAGACAAGTTGAGTTCCTGGCTACAGAAAACAAATCCCTGAAATAGAAGGTTTTGGAAGCTGCGAGATACAAGAGGAGATGGAACCTCAGGCTCTTGGGGTTACCTGAGCAGGAAGATAAGAAGACCAGAGACGAAGTCATAGGTATCCTTACGAGAGCGGTCCCCATGCCTGTGGACGAGCTCCGGCGAAATGTTGACACCGTTCACCGTTTGGGGATAAAAGGTGCAATGAATAATAACATGCCAAGACCCATCATTATGCAGTTTGTTTCGCGAACGGTGAAGGAAGACGTGTGGAAGATGTCGAGGGAGGCCAGAGTGTGCAAAGAGAAGAAGATCATCTTTAAAAAGGACTTCTCCAAAGAAGATCGGGAGGCGAGGGAGAAGCTGTGGCCACGGGTGGATGAAGCCAGGCGCCGCGGAAAGAAGGCTTTTTTGAAGGAAGGATACGCGATCATTGATGGGAAAAAGGTTTATCCTTGATGCATATGGTACGTTCCACAACGTTGATTGAAAAACGAATCACACGTTTTTTCCAAGTTGTTGTTTCTTCTGTTATTATGGGCTGTTGAATAGATTGGGGGAAAAAAGACTCATTGATATGATTAAATGGCCCAAGTTTTTGACTGAAACATTTAGAGGTTTGGTTGTTTGGTTAGGGGTAGCCCTAATATACTTTGGGCAGAATTGCTCATTCCTGCTCTGAACTGAAGGGACTAAATACAGACATTGATTAGTGAAGACAGGTGACACAGATGATAATGACGAAGAACAGGTGGATGCTGGAGGGAGTGAGATCAGGTGAGGAGACGAGCGGGATCCTGGGAAGTGTAGTGAAGACAAAGACAGACTGGTGCAGACGAGAGCTGTGTCCCAATGTGAAGGCTGCATCCTCCGAAGGCCGCGGACTTCGGAGGATGCAGCCTATTCGTCCTTAGAAGGACGCACCATGTAGCCTTCGTAGGATTTCCTAATTGCGCATCCAGGTGTTCCCGATTACCGCTCCTGGCGCCAAGCAACAGTGCGAGAGTACAGCTGCCCTCCTGATCATTCATTTGTTATAATTGAGTAAACAGATATGGAGCCAGAATTGGCTATTGTCATTTTTATGTTTTATATTTTACTGGAGGACATGTGAGGATGTTTCACTCATGTATTTTCGGTTTAGCCAAAACAATGGCCAGAGCTGGTTTACTGCGTCGAATTCAGAGGCTGCGTAGCCTACTTGCCGGATTACACTTTAAACTGTTCAAATATTGGGCGTTAATTTACGTAAATAATGTAATGAAATATATATGAAAAGAAAAGAAAACACATTAGGCATATATATATAAAAGGTTCAAGGCTATTGTATTATTATTTTATGTACATAAATGGACCATGGTGAATTTATTTACAGTACTCGGGTTTTCCAATCCGTTCCCAAGGGTTTGTAAACTCACGGATTTGTGGCCTCTCCCCCAGTCTGTGCCAACCTGGCCTCCTGTTTATGCGGGATGCATTTAATTATGTTTAACTTTATATTTCTTGAATTTTCTAAAAAACGACATTTAGGCCACTTGTCTTTAAAGTCAAATTTTATTGGAGAAAAAAGCTCAGTATAATAGAATAAGCCTAAGCAAAAAAATACTTCACATTTAAAAAAGAAATATAACACAAACACAAGATTAGGTTATATAAAAATAAAACATTCATATATTATTTTATGATTAACATATTAGCCTACTGTCTTCAGTGAACTCAACGCAAATGATAATAATATTATTAGCCTATTTAGGCTACACATTTAGAATGCGTTTTTTTTTTCCAAAAAAGGAACAAAGAAATTCGTCAAATGTCAGTCATAATACAGGGCTAAGATTATCACAAATAAACACAAGATTTTGACGCAAGTGTGTGTGTGTGTGGGAGTGTGGAGCGCGCACTGCATGGCACGGTGGCGCGGCCGCGAACACTTGCATTATAAACAGTAGAAACAACTTGAAAAATACTCTATAATTTCTGGTCATACAGAAAAGAATAATACATCATTCGCAACTACTTTTATTTGTCCAAACTCACATAACAAGAAAACGTTGTCCTTTTGCAAAAGAAAATAAAACAATCAATCACGCTTTCATGATCTCCGTGAACTCGAGCGCGTCTCAAAAATGAACTTAAACAAAATATACCTAGCCTAAAGCTTGAAATGATCACTTAAACGAACAATTAAAATGCCACGTATTTATTCAGACACATTTATTATCATAAATCATGGTTCCAGAGACATGGCTCTTCTTATTCAGCACTGCGGAAAAAATATAATTTACATGTTCTAATCTGGCCTGTCTAATCGACATTTTTTCCATAGTAATTTGTGAATGTTTTAAATGTTTAATAAAGGGGCAAAAAGTAATTTTTTTGTGCAGCATTTGTGTAGCCTACAGTTCAAATGTTGGTGTTCAACTTTGCCTTTTAAAAATACAACAATCGTTCATTTTTAGTTTTTCAATTAGGGGTTAAAAAAGAAAAATGAATGGACGCAATTATATAGCCTATTATTAAATATTTCAAATATTGTATTTGTAGAAAAGTTTGATAGTCAATAAAAATACTAGTAAAATCAAAGACTTTAATCAAAAAACTATCACTAAAAACAGTGATAACTATCACTAAACTATCTTTAGTTTGATGTCCATGTAAATTTGCATCCATTCGTTTTTCATTTTTTAACCCGTAATTGAAAAACGAAAAATGAACGGTTTTTGTATTTTTAAAACGCAAAGTTGAACGCCAACATATGAATTTGAACTGTAGGCTACACACAAAATGCTGCACTAAAAATGCTGTCGTCACCGGTGCGCAATGAATTATGGGGTAGATCAGGGTAGGATAGGCCGCTAAGGATCCATTTATGTATCCTTCCTTTCACAGGGAAACGAACATAGACAGTAAAAGAAATAGACAGAGCGACCCCGTTGATTTCAACGGAGATAGTTGAAGCCCAACATGGGCACTTACTTCCTGATAGCCAAGCGTACTGCGCATGCTCAAACTGAGCTTGACGACGTAGATGTGACGTGAGCAACCTGACTGACAGTTGTACGTCTTCTAGTAGCTGTGCCAAGAGGAATCTGAATCATTCCCTTCCGAATCTTGCAGAGCCGGAGATCGTGAGTATTAGCTGTTCATGAGCTCACAGCAGGAGCAACTTTATGACTCTCTATGGGCTTCTCCCTTGACTTTATGCCTCCACGTCCCACCGATTATGCGCAAGCTTCTACTTCTGTCTCTACGGTGAATGTCTCTTCTGCGCGACAGAGAGTCGCGTGTTATGACGCAATCGTTAGCCTATTTTTACAAAAACGGCTTCTACGGGGACATAACGTAAGATACAAAGTAATGGAGCCCTTTATACATTGTCGTGTTTCTTTAGAAATAAATAATGAAACAAATGGAGTCTCTGGACGCCTCAGATGTAAAGTTATTCGCTGTCAAAGTGACGCCAAAATGAATGGGAGTCAATGGGATGCTAACAGCAGGTGATAGCCAGCTACAATGGCGGCCTCCGGAGGCAGCTTCAACTTCCGGCTGATGGATTACCCCCTTAGAAACGAAGGGTGCATTTGGCGTTGCTTTTGAATCAGGGTAGCCTTCGTCGCGAACTTGAACAATTTACAATCGAAGATATTCTTATTTATAATTCTAAAATAACGAGGGACATTTCAATTTTGATTAACCTTATCATCATTATGGGTAAATACCACATTCACAAAAATAAATGGAAAAAACAATTACCAAATGTAAACTGTTTTAAAAATGAATTTTGTATGTTTTTATCCTCGTTGAACCTTGTAAAAAATTCTAAACAAACTGTAGAAGCTATATGTTATGCTGCTGAAATGTTTTTGATCCTGTAACACATTATTTATTTGAGAACAATGCCTTATTGTATTTATTCATTTTCATTTATTTATTTTTTCATTGTCAATCTGCATTGTTGATGCCTTGTGTTTTTTTGCTGTTGTCTCCACGAGAGTTTGTAATAAACTATAATAAAAATAATAATAATAATATATATATATTTTTTTAAATCTATGTGTCACACACACAGAAGGGAACAGACAGGTGGTAAGTGTAAAGGCCAATTTATACTTCTGCGTCGAGTGTACACCGTAGTCGTGAGCATTTATACTTCTGCGTTTAGGTCTGCGTTGCTCTGCAGTACAGTGCTGAAACGCTAGTTGGCGGCGGAGGGTTTTAATGTTCCAATGTTAGATTCCTCGCGACTGTTTTGAGTTTAGGTTACTACAAGCAATGGCGACTGAAAGAGAGCGGATCACGTTGGAGTTGGAGCTTAACGAGGTGGAAAAGATGTGTAGTTACATTTTTGAGGAGGTGCAACTACACTACACAAAAATGTAACTACACGTTGCGACGACGCGGACCGCAAGATCTGTGATTGGTCGGCTTGGTAGCATCGCGTTTCCTCCTACGCATTTCCGGGGTGTTCTTCTGCACCGCCCGCCATTTTTAAATTCTAAGTACAGCGAAACTGTTAAAAAAACTAAAAACGTACTGCTTTTCCACCTCGATAAGCTCCAACTCCAACGTGATCCACTCTCTTTCAGTCGCCATTGCTTATAGTAACCTAAACTCAAAACAGTCTCGACTCGCGAGGAATCTAAAAGTGGAACATTAAAACCCTCCGCCGCCAACTAGCGTTTCGGCGCTGTACTGCAGAGCAACGAAGACCTAAACGCAGAAGTATAAATGCTCACGACTGCGTCGCCTACGTGTGTAGCCTACGCCGTACACTACGGCGTACACTCGACGCAGAAGTATAAATTGGCCTTTAACAGTGTAACAGTCTTTACTGAAGCAGAGTGGTGAAGCAGTAGCTGGAACCAGGCAATGGAGAGTGAATGGTGACTGAACGATGCAGTTGGTGACTTAGGTGGATGGTCACTGAAGTGGGTTTCCATTGGGGGTGTGCACGAATATTCAAATTTTTGAATATTCGATCTGTAATTATTATTCGAAAAATAAAATACTAGTCTTTTTTGCTAGAATTTTACTACGTTGCTTTGCTGACCGTAAATGCAGTGAATCCATGATAAAACCCAAGCACTAACTTACTGTTATAATTAAATGCACTGGGTGGCGCTGTGGAGCGTGATATTATAACTCAGATTCATTAATTCATTTGGTCAAAAGTAATTCCATTTTGTAAGATCATTTAGTAAGATCATTTTCATCATTTTCAAGTAATTCCAAACTTCGCGAGGCAGACGACAAAACTATGTGATCAAATACAAACTTGTTAAAAGTTACTGTACTGGTTACTGTACTTCGTACTGGTTCTCCCCAGTACGTACATGATTGTGCCAAACATGATTGTACCTACATCTGTGCCAAATTTGGTGCTTGTAGATGAATTTGCGCGAACAATGGGGTGTAATGCCCCATACTAAAGCCCAAACTGCTTTTTTGGACAGCGTCCATATTGGAATTGGAGGATCAAGGTGTCTAGATATACTGGGTCATAAATATAAACATTCCTATGTGTTTCCCATGATCAATTAAGCTGAAAAACATATCAAGTTTGTATTTGTAACTCATGTGGTTCAAAAGTTATAGCCGGAACCCTTTTCGGGCAGGGGCCATATTGGATTTGGAGGACATCTTGGCCCAGAGGGTTGCTGGCTCCGGCGCCCTAGCTAAATCATTTCGGTATGACCTGAGCTACATCTGTGCCAAATTTGGCGCTTTTAGATGAATTTGCGCGACATGACCTATTTCAATGCATTCTCATCCCAAGGCGTCATATATTGATACTTTTGCCATTTTGTCTATATCGAATGCACATGGCACCCTTTATGTGCTGAAGGCCCCCAACTACTATTACTATTCCTTTTTTTATTCCGCCAAAAGTTTGATGCGCAACTCCTCCCGCAGCTTTTGTCACAGACCCACAAATGAGGCATCAAAATCGTACGGATTATTCGGGAATGGTGTGCTATGACTTTTATAAGCGATGGGGGGTACGATGTTCGCCCCAGGGGCGTTTGCATAGACATGCATAGACATAACATTGTGAAAAACTTTGACGAGTCATAGCTCTGAGCGAGGATTTTGCAGAAACATGTGATTTGCCACATTTGAAGAGGCTGACAGGCTCTGTAAGAACACTTCACAATGGGGTAAAAGTTGCACCCCTGGGGGGCAGGAGCTGCCCAAAGTTGCCCCATTGACTTACTATGGTGTAGGACGGCCCATGAAATGCAAAGGGGCGGGCTCATGTTACTCAGACGACCAATCAGTCTCTCAGGATCATTGTGAAGCTATTAAGCCACACCCTAGCAACAATTTAGAGCACCTTAGCAACAAGTTCCATTGACTTCCATTGAAAGAGATCAAAAGGATATCTCTGGATAGAAGTGTCATAGAAACACGAGGGTGGTCTTGTTTGACTCGGGGCAGCAAACAGCCAATCATGAATCACCTCAACACTTCCTAGCCCCTCCCTAGCAACCATTGTCGAGCACCTTAGCAACCAAAATACATAGAGGGATATCTTCCATTCTGAATGTCACAGAGGCATAGGAGTTGGTTTATATCATTCATAGTGACAAGAAGCCTTTAGAGATCCATCACTTGCAGCTGCCAAGCAACTCCATAGCAACCAAACAGAGATGGGGGTTGGTTTATATTATTCACACTGACAATCAACCTTTGGAGTTTCATGATTGGCAGCTGCCAACTACTCCCCTACAACCAGAGTACCCTAGCAACCATTTTGCAAGACCTATATCTCTGCATCAGAACATCGTATTGTTGGCTCTTTTGATTCATGCTAGCAAACAATACTTCCTACATGCTACACATGCTAGCTGTGAATAGTTACATGCTAATAGCGATTAGGTAAGTGCTAAATCACGCCAAGAAAATGCTAAGAACTCCAAAAGTTACCACCTGTGACAACTACTAACCGCCTAGCAACACCATAGCAACCACCCAGAACACCCTAGCAACCTCCTAGCAACGCCCTAGCAACCACCCAGAATACTGTAGCAACCACCCAGAACACCCTAGCAAACGCCTAGCAATGCCCTAGCAACCACCTAATAATACCCTAGCAACCACCTAGCAACACCATAGCAACCATCCAGAACACCCTAGCAACTTCCAACAACCACCCAGAATGCCCTAGCAACCACCTAGCAACACCATAGCAACCATCCAGAACACCCTAGCAACGCCCTAGCAACCACCCAGAATACCCAAGCAACTGCCTAGCAATGCCCTAGCAACCACCCAGAATACCATAGCAACCGCCTAGCAATCTCCTGAACACATGAATGAGCCATATATTAGCACCAGAACATCGTACAGACATGTTTGTTGGCTCGTATGCAATCATGTACCACACCCTAGCAACCGAGTGGCGAGTTTTGCCACTGCAAGCACCCATTCACATTTTCTTCTGTAAATGTAAATTATAGTTTTGAAGTACCCTCCCTTTTTTTATTTAAACCCTGAGTTCTGTCTGTTCATTGTCCGGGATCGTCTATGTTTTGTGTTTATGATTAACTCCTGTATGCGATCTCCTAAGTGTTCCATTGTTGGTTTAATAAAGAATAAATGTTGCTTCTCTACTCCTTCGTCGTGCGCATCATTACAACCACCGTGACACACATGACTTTGTCCCCTGTCAAGGTACTTCAAGAATGGTAAAGATAAAAAGAGATAACTGTATGCAGTCACAATTAATGGGGTTTAGAAAGATCACATGTTCCATCATGTGAATTTAAAGACCAAAATGCTGTACACTCAGAAACACTTGGTTTATATAAAAGTGAATTTAACTCTCTTTTAGGCAAGTGTAGCCATGGCGGCTTAGTAGATACCACCAGTTATAGTGACCCCACTGGAGGTATCAACAAGGATGACGTCAGCTCAAGTCATGGCTTCCTTCATCACCGTGCCGCAGAAATGGCCATCAACGCTACTATTGAACTGCTGGAAGACATCCGAGTAGCAACAGGCAATGTAGCCTTTCTTCGGTATGAGACTATTGACTTATGGTACTTTAGTAGCATAAAAGGAGAAATATTTTGTGCTACGCCTACAGTAGTTCCATAAGTGGTTCATATTTATGCACTGCACGTTTTCTGAAGCTATGCAATAGTTTTATGAAGAACAGGTGGAAAATTACATCACTGTGAACTGATGATACACACATTAGGTCAAGATTGGGCAAATTATTGTATTTCATCTGCTCTCTCTCTCTCTCTCTCTCTCTCTCTCTCTCTCTCTCTCTCTCTCTCTCTCTCTCTCTCTCTCTCTCTCTCTCTCTCTCTCTCTCTCTCTCTCTCTCTCTTTTCTCTCTCTCTCAGATTGATGGGCCTACAGCAGACCTCAGTTCTGGCTTTTGTGTTTGACACCACGGGCAGTATGTCTAATTACATAGCAGAGGCCAAGACAGTGTCCTTCAGTATCATAGACAGCAGGAGAGGAACATCAGAGGAACCTTCAGAATATATTCTAGTCCCATTTAATGACCAGGGTAACTACTATGCATTTACGTCAAAGAAATCGTTAGGTACAATGTACTTATTGTATTAGTTTTTGGTCCTATTGATGTGGGATATGGGTAAGGTTAAGGACAGGGTTGGTGGTATGGGTATAGGGGTGGATAAAGGTGTAAGAGAAGGGTCAACAGTGTAATTATATAGATGTAGCTATATAAATGAATTACATCTGTAATTACAGTGTAAAAACATGTATGTACACAATAAGTGCATTGTTAAAGACACTTAATATAAAGTGTGTAAAGATAACTGCTTCTACTTGCTTTACTTGTTTATCTGATAGCCCTACTGTATATACACATTGGATTCAGAAAGTATTCAGACCCTTCTTTTTTCACATTTTGTTGTGTTGCAGTCTTATGCTAAAATATAGTCACAGTTTGTTTAAAATGTCCTGTACATTTTGTTATTGTAGTGCCCTGTAGTGAGGTGTTTGTGTTTTTCACAGGTTTTGGACCTCTGATGAAAACTGAAAATGCAGATACATTTAAAGAGCGAATCAATTCCCTTTCAGCATCTGATGGTTCAAATCCAGGGATGTGCATTTCAGGACTGCTGGTGTGTGTGTGTGTGTGTGGTGTGTGGGGGGGGGGGGGCAGTAGTGTAAACCTTCATTTATCCTGAGAAAAGTTCACTATGAAACCAGTACACTCAAACAAATAAAATATTTGTTTGCACAAATAAGATGTTATGACCATTTAGATTTAGAAGAAATAATTGTTTTCTGCTTTGATATCCACAATAAGTGAAATTATTAGCGTAATTTTGGGAGAAGTACGTCCATCTAGTCTTCTAATTACTACCAAGGTATAAAAACCAGCCTCTTACCACTTCTCGTCGTTAGTTCTTTGGGCATCCCTTCTCCTCCCCTACTCATCCTTTTGTACCATATTTCGCCTGTGTAATAGGGGGCAATCAGAGCTCAAGTAGAATATCCTCTCTAGAGCCCCTCTATAGCAGTCAGCAAGCCAAATCCTTTTACCACTTACGCCAAGATTATATGGGCACACAAACTCGTGAAAGCCTTATATTCAGTTATTATAAAACTAAAAGGTCTTGTCTTTTCTGTTTCATATTTCATGGATCTACAGTTGACACTGACACAAGCTCCTCCATCATCAGACATTTTTGTTTTCACTGATGCTTCAGTAAAGGACCCAGAATTGAAAAGCGCAGTTGAGGCCATGATACAAATTACCAAGTCGACAGTGAGTATCTGCAGAACTGCTTGATTTGTTTCTTCAGTTGGGATCAGTTATGTTACAGATGTCTTAATACTTGTTTGTTCCTTCCCACACTTTAGGTCACTTTCCTGCTGACAAATTCCATCTCGTCGCGTAGTCAGCAGAATGTCTCGCTATCAAGATTATTGTCTCAGTCAGACATACAGCTGTACAGAAGCCTGGCACATATTTCTGGTGGACAAACCATAGAGGTCACAAACTCTACACTGTCTCAGGCCAGTGCAGTCATTACGGATGTAATCGCCGCTGGCCTGGTATGTTTCAACAACAAGATCCCTTTATTAACGACTTCTATCATTATTTAAAAACATGCATTTTATAATGTAAGTGTAGTTTGCTTTATACCACCAATAATATCCTATTCTGAATGCTTTTATTTGTGCTGTGCTGTTCTTTAGGGTAACTCTTTAAATCTCAAATGCAGTAAATCATGTGTTTCTTGAAGGTGACTGTTATTTACATAGAGAGAAGTCCAACCATTGGAGATTTTTTTTCTTTTGTGTTGGATCCATCTCTGTCCAATGTGACTGTGTATGTCACCGGAGACTCCGCAGTCTTTACCCTCTACAGCCCTACAGGTGAGCCTGTGCATCTATGAACAGAATGCTCATCTACAGAAGCCTATGTGCTTGATCAATCAGTTTCATAATTCTCGTATCATTTACTCCCCTTCATGCTGTCCCATATGTGTGACTTTCCTTCTTCAGAGAAACACAAAGAAAGAGTTTTAAAAAATAGGCCATCTCTATGATTCCATATAATGAAGTTGACACTTCAAAAACTACACAAAACACAACGATAATTTACAGCCGGAGTTGATGAATTAATGTTGTCTGAAGCTAAATGATAGGTGTAGGTAGGGAAAAAAGTAATATTTTAATGTATTCACGCTTGACGTAAATGTCAGCATGTTGTGAATCACGCACGTAAGCGTGTTGAGAAACTTGCTCGATAAATTGTTTTTTTGTGTTTCCGCATCACTTCTCACATGAGATGCTGATTTAGAACTTTGCAATGCTCTCATAAACCTGTGAATAACCATTGGCCGGAAAGAATAGTTTAGTTTAAAAAGTTTAAAATATTTGAATTTCTCCTAAACACTCCCACGTTTTGCTTCAGAAGACATTGTTTCATCAATTGTGATCAGATGGAATACTGCCATGTTTGCTTTGTGTGGTTTTTGAAGCATCCACTTTGAGGGACCCATCCACTTGCATTTTATGTGATCACAGAGATGCATTATTTTTCTAAAAAATGATGTTTGTGTTTATCTTAGGGTGAGTAAATGATAAGAGAATTTGCATTTTTGGGTGGAGTATCCATTTAAGGCTCCATTGCATGTCAGGGCTTTGACATTAGGATTATGTCATAATTATTATGCAATTAACATCCGATTTCATGAATGCTACTTTCAGGCTTGTCTCAGTCAAGTTCAGTGGCAAATGGTCCTCTGGGTAACATACTGACTGTAGGGAATCTAAAGAGATTAAAAATACGCTCTGACAACCAGACAGGGGAATGGAAGATTAATATCAGCTCCACAAGCTCCTACACCCTGAAAGTCATCGGTAAAGTTTTCATTTCTGCATATGACTTGCTTTTAAGATTTTATATGTTGTTGATTTTTTACTCCTGGAATTTAACTTAAAATAGCTTTAGCGATAATTAGTTATAGAAAAGCTTCATTAAAAAGTTATCATTACATATATTATTCACTATAAATTTTCTGGTGTTGATTTCCTGCCATGCACATTTAAAATACTAATTAAGATCATATCCTATCAATTATCACAGAAAACATCTTTATTCTGTCCATCAAAGCAAAAAAAAAAAAAAACATATGCCTGTCCATAATTCAGAATTCCTTTAATTGTGAATACAGGTCAGAGTTCTGTGGATGTCCTCATTTACTTTGTGGAGATAATTGAGGGAGGTCATGGAGACTCATGGGCACAGAGTTTCACCCGCCCTTTTATTGGTATAACATCATACATTCATTCTCCAAACCACTTGACCCCTGTAGGGTCTTGGAAGTATATATATGCATAATAATGGATTGGAAAATGTCACCCACACAAAATTATTTTTCTTTAAGGTGCGGTCACATTTACCACTGCTCAGGGAAATTTCACAGGCGAAATCCAGTGATTTCAATTGGAATCTGTGCAATCTGGAATTTTGTGTGAGGGCGAAACATGTACTCATGCAGAATTTGCATTGCGTTCAAGTTTTACACTTAAATTCACCACGTTTTTACAAAATAATACTGTTTGGTTTTAAGGTGACTTTTTTGTGAGCTTACATCAGAGATGGGCAACTTCGGTCTGTCCTGCAGAGTTTAGTTCCAAACCTAATCACACACCAGAACCAGCTAATCAATGTCTTCAGGATTACTAGAAAACTACCGGTAGGTGAGTTTTTTAAAAAAAATGTATCAGGGTTGGAGCTAAACTCTGCGGGACAGTGGCCCAACAGTGCTGATGTTGCCCATCTCTAGCTTACATAATGATACTATAATTGACAGTGGACAATCACAATTTTGTGACCACACCTTAAGTTTGAAAATATTCTTATTTGTCACAAAACATACATCCAGCCAAATTCTGATACTTCAGTGTTTTTCTGTAATTGCTGATCAGGTCGGAATGCTACTCTGTTTGTCTCTGTGACCGGAGGAGTTTCAGTCACAGTGACTGACGTGCTTCTAGTTGAAGCTTCAGGATCTGATGTTGTTAATGGAACCATCAAAGCAGTGGGAGCGACAGACTTCCTGGTGAACGTAGACAGAATCCCAGAGGGGCCATTTGTGGTCCAACTTAAAGGACTGTTGAATGGCTCCTCGTCGACTAGTCGATTCCAGAGACAGTCACCCACCCAATATAAAGGATCTAGAATAACCATCACGGTAAGAAATATCTATGAAAAAATGTTGGATACACAAAGACAAATAGCTGTAATTTACAACAATTATTAAACAATAATGCACTTAAATTTACATCACAGGTTGGTACAAAAAATCACTGTATGAGACAAATAACATACATTAACCATGTCTGTTCCTCCACAGGCCCAATCGCAGAACATTGTACAGCCTGGAGTCCCATTCAGTCTTAACTTCACAGTGACCTCTAACACTACAGGAGGCAACTACACTATCCGAGCCCGGACTGACCTGGGCTTCAGTGTGTCTTTTCCCCGCTATCTGATCCTTGTGGCAGGAGGAAGTGCTCAGGGAAGCGTCACACTGACTGCACCCTCTGATACCGAATCCGGGACAGATTTCACACTCACTATTGAGGCAGAAGCTCCGGGCTCCACCGACCTCAACTATGCCATCGAGCAACTTACTGTCTCCGCAGCAAATGCTATTTTCAGTGGATTTTACTCACTTTCCATATGTCTTTCTTTCTCCTGTTTTTTTTTGTTTCCCATTTTGTATGATTCTAAATAATATTTAGCACAGCATGTAATATTGTATGTTGCCTTCTTGTCTTGAATTGTCAGGTGTAAAATAGTCTTTGTAAATATTTAATAATTAAGGTTAAGGTTTACTATTGAAATTTCACTCTCAATTTCTGTAGTAAGTGAAAAGGTGTGTTTGAGACTTGATTTGTGGGTAAGCTGTGGTTTCAACAGTAGTGTAGACTCTTGATCTTGTAGGACTGAAAATAATCCAAGAAATTTTAAATGAACATTTGCTTTGCAAGACATTTGCTTTACTGTTTTCCACTCCCTCTTTCCACCACAAGAACCATTTGGAGTTCCTAAAGGTGCAGAGGTGCTGATAGTGATCAAGGCCTGCAGGCCCAGATGTGTGCACTCCGGGGATCTATGAATTGTCACACCTTTAGTACAATGGGGAAGTTTTAACTATCTGATTGGTCAGTTTGAATGTCTCACATTTGGGTTTTTGTCACATGGTCAGGGAAAGGATAAAAGAAGATTGTAACTGTTGCTCTGTCTCTTTTATGATCTCGCTCTCTTCTTATTCTCTGGGTCTCTTTCTTTGGGCTCTCTCTCTTTACCTCCTCTCTCTCTCTCTCTCTCTCTCTCTCTCTCTCTCTCTCTCTCTCTCTCTCTCTCTCTCTTACTGTCTTGCATGCTGGGAGTTGGGGATTGTGGTGGTGGTGAGAGCTGTTGTGTGAGGGTGAGAACTTCTCTCTCTCTCAGGTATCTCTCTCTCAGGTAACATTTTACATATATGCTGGGTACAATTAATGATACAAGTTATTATCATCTCATACAACTATTTTGTTACTATTTTAAGTGTAACCATAACCATATTTTGTCATTAAACCTTTTCAATTACAACTAATGTGCTAACTAGTTTTGATTTGGTATTGACTTTGAAGTGCTACCTATTGCAATACAATACTGTCACTCTCTATAGCAACGCTCTCCCACATATTAAGCTATTGTAACTGCGCTTATTTTCGTTGTTGGTATAAGTGGCAGTGGGTGGAATAGACAAGAAATGTACAGTTTTCTACCATCTTGCTGACAACGTTTCTTTAGTCATTCGGCAGTCTTGCAGAATTATTCTTGAACCCCTGCAGGAAATCCAGCCTTACATGTACAGTAAACACGCGCTGGATCGGCCCAAAGTCCGGCATCCGAACAGCACGGAAGATGTTACTGTCTTTTCTCGCAGCAAAGTCTTTTTGATTAAATTCAATACATCTTCTCATACTGTATGTATTAACTCGTTCTTTCATCTGACTCCATAAATGAAAAGGTTTTAATGATATCTGTGCATCATTAATGTATGACCTGAGGTAGAATCATGAATGAATGAATATGAACAAGAATCACGATAATCAAATATAACAATGTATTATGTCAAATGTATCATTACAATTTCATAATCAATTCAAAGATAATCAATACAATACATAAAATGTTTTGGAATGTTAACCCGACATTAGGAAATATATGAATGTTGAGTCTTGGCGACTCTCAGCATTCACGGGCTGATCTGAGATACAGAAAAGCCATGAACTCTCGTTGCGTTTCATTATATAGACTAACAATGGACTAACAATTTGCATTCAGACAAATGGTCAGAATGTGGTATCTCAAAGACACACCCTTCTGTGTGCAAGATATTTCTAAAGTTTTAAGAACTTTATTACCTTTTGATTTACTTCTTTGGGAATGAGACATTTGTACCAGTCACACAGAGACATTTCAAATAATACTAAACATGTCATTCACATTAAACCATTTTAGATTCTTGTGTGAGTTTGGGTAATCTCTGCCAGGGTGAAGAATGAGAATGAGGGAGGTCAGACCTTCGTCTCAATAGTGCAAGAGGGGGAGTCAAATGATAATTTCCTTTGTTCTCAGAGGATAACCCGCTCTTCCAGTTTTTCAAGTCTTACTTGTTTTAGAAGTTTATTAAAGACAAAGTTCATATTAGGGGGAGAATTATTGTCCAAACTCACTGCATTGCATTGTATTGGTTTTCCTTTTTGCATTTGCTTCCACTCTCATTCAGCTTCCCCTTTGGCTCAGGGACTTTACTGAACTCCTGTCACATGAGTCATTATCAGTTATAATACATTTTGGGAGGAAACTCAGAAGTGAAGACCAGGAGAGGTTGTATCTTCAGCAAGATTCTTTATTGAGAACAAGCGCGGTTGCTGCAGTCATCGAGTCTAACTCTGGAAGCTATACACTGTAATTTTATACACATTTTAAGGGGCAGTCCTTACAAGTGAAGACAAAGCACTTGGGTGACAACCTGAAACAAAGCATGTATGACCAGAGCGGTACTTTCTGTATAATTAGATTCAGATGAAAATGACTACGCCACTCTGGGATTTGTACCCAAGGAAACCCAAGAAAAAGAACACACGTTCAGTGATACAATGAAAAGACAGAGACGTGTTGTCCAATTTAACAAAGAAATAATTTTATTCAAAAGTAAAAAATGGATAAATAAATCAAACCAGAATGATCATAATCAAATACTCACTAGCAAGTTTATTACATAATGATATAAAAAACTCACAAGGCTAAAAAATAAAATTTCTCCAGATATCCGTATTGCAATGGTTAAATCAAGCCAAAAACCAACTTCACAAAACTCAAGAAATGTTGTAACTTCCCCACCAAAAGATATGTATAACAAATGTTAATTACAAAAAAATAAGCTGTTACAAGGCTAAAGCTTATCTTAGGGGCGCCAAACTAGCTGAAAGAAATCGTGCTCTCAACCACATGTGCACAGCAAACAGATAGAAAGAGGTGTTCAAACCCTGTTGCTCCAAACTCACAGGTGTGCTCCACCCAGGGGACTAGCCTCCCCCTCAAGGCCAATTTATACTTCTGCGTCGGGTGCGCGCGGTAGGTACGGCGTAGCACACGCACAGACGCGTGCCCTTCACAGTACCCTTCGCCGTAACCTGACGCGCACCTCCTCAAAAATGTAACTACGCGTTGCGGCGACGCGGACCGCAAGATCTGTGATTGGTCGGCTTGGTAGCATCGCGTTTCCTCCTACGCATTTCCGGCGTGTTCTTGTGCACCGCCCGCCATTTTTAAATTCTAAGTAGGCTACAGCGAAACTGTTAAAAAAACTAAAAACTTACTGCTTTTCCACCTCGATAAGCTCCAACTCCAATGTGATCCGCTCTCTTTCAATCGCCATTGCTTGTAGTAGCCTAAACTCAAAACAGTCGCGAGGAATCTTCTTCTCTAGGAACCGCGCGGAATCTAAACACAGTGGAACATTAAAACCCTCCGCTGCCAACTAGTGTTTCGGCGCTGTACTGCAGAGCAACGCAGACCTAAACGCAGAAGTATAAATGCTCACGATGGCATCGCCTACGTGCGTAGCCTACGCCCTACACTACGGCGTACACTCGACGCAGAAGTATAAATTGGCCTTTAGCGCACACAACCTTGGCTCAAACTAGAAAAGAGAGAAGAGTTAGTGGGTGTGGTACAAATTAATTATACTGTAGCCTACAAATAATCAATCACATACCTAAAAGCTTTGCATCGAGCATTCAATACGAACAATACATTCAAGCCATGAAGCAGCAGCAACCCTCTTCTGCCCTCCCCTGCCCTCCCCTTTTCCTCTGCCCTCTCCTTTTCCTCTGCCCTCCCTTGCACTCCAATTACTATTCATTACAATCACTACAAGTGTGCCAAATTTGAACATTTAAAAAAAACAGCTGTTTCAGTAGTACAAGTGAAAATGAACTCAAAATGAAGATTTTTTATATAAATTTGCTGCATGTTATAGTTTCCTGTCTCAGATAGACACCATGTCTGGAACTGGAACAACATTTCCATCACTTAAGGCCACAGTACCTCTTGCGGTCTGGGTATGTGCCACACAGGGTTCAAACCCACAACCAGAAAGGTTCGGGGTTAATGACACGTGGTTTAGCAACTTGTGCCACTCAGAGGACATAAATTACAAAGCTGCAGAGGAGAGGCTTCAGTGTAAAGGCCAATTTATACTTCTGCGTCGGGTGGCGCGCGGTAGGCACGGCGTAGCATACGCACAGACGCGTTCCATGCGGCGCACCCTTCGTCGTAACCTGACGCGCACCTCCTCAAAAATGTAACTACACGTCACGGCGACATGGACCGCATGATCTGTGATTGGTCGGCTTGGTAGCATCGCGTTTCCTCCTACGCATTTCCGGCGTGTTCTTCTGCACCGCCCGCCATTTTTAAATTCTAAGTACAGTGAAACTGTTAAAAAAACTAAAAACTTACTGCTTTTTCACCTCGATAACCTCCAACTCCAACGTGATCCGCTCTCTATCAATCGCCATTGCTTGTAGTAACCTAAACTCAAAACAGTCGCGAGGAATCTTCTTCTTCTCTAGGAACCGCGCGGAATCTAAACACAGTGGTTCATTAAAACCCTCCGCCGCCAACTAGTGTTTCGGCGGTGTACTGCAGAGCAACGCAGACCTAAACGCAGAAGTATAAATGCTCACGATGGCATCGCCTACGTGCGTAGCCTACGCCCTACACTACGGCGTACACTCGACGCAGAAGTATAAATTGGCCTTAAGAATAAGCACAAAAACTAGCATGCTAAGCTAGCTTAATGCTAATGTAGCTTATGGTCAGCCTGATAGCTGAAGAGCCACTTGAATGAATGGAGTAGAAAGAATGGCATCTGGTTAGCAGTAAGAGTAGTTTAATAATTATAGGGATATGGGAATCTAAATGACCTTGAACCCACTATCTTTGGGAGTGTTGGATGCCATGCCTCTTGATGCGCCACTGGGAAAACATGTTTTCATTCAGATGTAAGTTCAGTAGTTCAAGTGAGAATCAACTGAAAATGAATATTTTTTTTGTAGAAATACAATGCATGTTATATTTAATAAGTTCAGATTAGGTCATTTTCAGAAAGACACGTTGTCTGCAACAAACAGCACTTCTGATCAGAAATTATTGTTATCTATGTGCCACACTGGATTTGAACCCACAAAGGAACTGGGATTAAAGTTGACAATGTTAACACCCAATAATTAGATCACATGCTCACCAATTAATAATAATAAATCAACACCTGGTCTGAATTTGTAGTATATAAGGGCGATAAATGGCTGGTGTGTTACTTTTGTCTTCTTATAGCAGGTAATATTATGTCAGAGCTAGCTGTGAATTAGTTTTAATTATTTGCATTTTAATATCATTATATGTGTCATTGTAGTATTGAGGTAAAGTGCATTCAAGGGTAACACCATGTTGCTAAAGAGTTTAAAAATATCTGGAGTGTTTGCATTGAACATTTGGTCACAATGGCTACTTCTTTGAAATGTTTGCTCTTTACACTAATTGAAAGTTTAGTTTCTGTATTGTTAGTGTATTGTTTATGCTATGTCATTCTGTTGCTTATTTGATAATTAAATGTGTACAGTAAGTCCATTTAGGTTAGCATTTTGGTTAGTCCTGTTGGTAAATCACACAAACTTCCGATTGATAGCATTTTATGTGATTTACTTTTTAGAACAGTAACAGTTTACAAGGTTTAATTTAACATTATAATTTAATATTTATTTTATCATGTTTCTTCACAGTGCATTAACTAATGTTAAAATATTAAAATTTTGAAAATAAATATTTAGTGTGTTGAGATTAACATTAGCTAAGATTAATAAATATTGCTGACATATTTGGCAAACTTATAACTTAAAAAAATAATTACATTTTCAATACCCTTGTCATTGATTATTCACTATTTCTTTATAGTTTATGTGAATCTGTATAGCACAATATTTAATAGGGAAAAGTGTGACTGGTCAGTTTGTTAAAAAATGTTCATACTTTGATCAATCTTAGTTACTGATGTATCATATCAACTAATCCAGTTTTGAGATCTCTGTCAGTTTGACAAAGACTTCATGACTGATTTGGCTTCATTATTTTAAAATGGGTAGTTTATTTTCACGGGTAAAACTTTATAGTTGGACCAATTTGTAAGTGGTATAAAGTTATAGCATGGAAAGTAATGCATACCTCACAAACCCTTTTTTGTGTGTGTGTGGTGGTGTATTGGTAAAGACTGCAAGTTGAGGTATGTCAGTTTGTAAAGTTGCTTTTTTTAATCAAGAATCAAAGTATATGCTGATTAAATGTACAATTAAAGTTTAACCTTGCATGGCTAACAAGATTTTTTTTCATGTGTGCTGGTGCATTAGTAAAAGACTGTGAGTTGAGGTAAGTCAAATGTTTGTTACTTTTTTTGTTAATGAAAATGTTATTTAAAGTTTATATATGTCTGTATGAGATATTCATTTAAAATGATACTGCCGTGCAAAGACAAAAGACCGTAACTTCGTGTTTGGTCGAAAATGAGTTTTTTTTTATATTTTTGGCACATTCAAGACCTACTTTATCATGTGGAAAAGTATCTTGAGTCAATTCTTTTGTTATTTGGAGAAAATGATGGGTTGTCTTAACAGTAACTTCCAAAAGCCCATGAGAAACTAAGGCAGAACACCGTAACATGTGTTCCGTAACTGAAGTTACGGTTCTTTGGCTTTGTTTTGGAACGCTCATTTTGAGTTACTCTGCCTTTGTTTAGCCGCGCGTCAATATGAAGTTACTGTGCCGGTGTTCTATCAAATAATCTTACCTTTCAGATTGTACGGTGTTCTGCCTTTTGTTTTACTCTCCACTAAAATTTCAATTACGATGTAGCGTTTGTAGACTTTGTACAGCTGCCATCAGTCCCTGTAACTTCTGATGTCCTCAGAGCTTTGTCCTGCACAAATGCGGTCAGATCATGTAATATAGTCTGAACCCGCTCCATCGACAAACAATAGGCTATCCATCGCGAATGATATATGCAGAGTTGACAGAAAAATGTTGCACACGCCGTAGCAGCCCCGCCTCACCCAGTTTGGTTACCTTGTGGGTGTGTGTGCAGGAGAGAGGGAGAGAGGGAGAGAGGCGGAGGCGCGGGTGCGATCTAACAGTGGAAATATAAAAACATACTCCATAATTTTGTTTATACAGGACATCATTCAAACTGCAAAGAGTTTGCTTACATTTGTGTATACTCACAAAACACAACATTGTGCATTGGTTTTAATTTTTGTTTATTTTTTAAGTTACACATTCTACATAAATTAAAAAAAACATTAAATGCTTTTAATGGTAGTATTATTGGTAACGCTTTATTTTACGACCCGCAAACAACTGTGTAAGTAAACCGAAATTATGGTGTACGTTTCTGTAATTATAGCGTACTTCCGTGTAGGTATAGGAGAACAATATGTTAAGTTTGGGGTAATAAAGGGGTAACAAGCAAATTGTATACAACCTGCAAATAACTTCGTAAGTAAACTGAAATTACGGTGTACGTTTCTGTAAATATAGTGTACCTCCGTGTAGGTATAAGGTAATAAAGGGGTAACAAGCTATGCAAGCAAATTATTTATAATGTAATTATTTTAACAGGTACACCTATTATGTTAATATATTCCAGGCAAAAATTATACGTCTGTTGTATATAAAAGTTATCACATTTCTGGCAAAATATGTTCTTGTGCAATTTTACATTTAATTTTGGCATCTGTGGGTTGATTTAAGTTACATTAATTAATCTAGTAAGAAAAGCCAATAAATTCATTTTTTATCATACTGTGCTTACATACAGCCATACACGTTTCATTTTCAACCCACAGATGTCAATATTACCCTGTAAAATTGCACAAGAACATATTTTGCCAGAAATGTGATAACTTTTATATACAAAAGACGTACAATTTTTGCCTGGAATTTATTAACATAATAGGTACCTGTTAATTTTAAAATAATTACATTATAAATAATTTGCTTGTATATCTGCTTGTTACCCCTTTATTAGCCTACCCAAAACTTAACATATTGTTCCCTTATACCTACACGGAGGTACACTATAATTACAGAAACGTACACCGTAATTTTGATTTACTTACGAAGTTATTTACAGGTTGCATATCTGCTTGTTACCCCTTTATTACCCAAAACTTAACATATTGTTCCCTTATACCTACACGGAAGTACGCTATAATTACAGAAACGTACACCGTAATTTCGATTTACTTACGAAGTTATTTACAGGTTGTATATCTGCTTGTTACCCCTTTATTACCCAAAACTTAACATATTGTTCCCTTATACCTACACGGAAGTACGCTATAATTACAGAAACATACACCGTAATTTCGGTGTTACGCAGTTGTTTGCGGGTCGTAAAATAAAGTGTTACCGTATTATTTTATACAGAAATAAATTATTTATAATTCAGATGAGATTAAAGTTAGTATTAATAAATGTTAGGTCACTATATCTGCAAAATGACTGTGAGAATGAAGAAGGGAGGGGAACAATCAGGCCTCATGCCCTTCTGCAGACTCGCACAGCTCTGGGGTCTCATTTATAAAAACTGTGCGTAGAATCCTTACTAAAAGTGTACGTGCGTCCGAAAGCCAAAAATGGCGTACGCAAACAAATATTCTGACTTATAAAACCGTGCGTACGCCAGAACCTGCACAGAATTCACTTTATAAATCCCAGTCAGCGTAAGATTGTGCGCACATGCTTCTCCCCGAAACAACTATATATGGAGCTTACCACGCCTAGTTTTACTATGCATATCCTCATCTGCATACCATTTGCATATGATTATTCATCCACGTGATAACATGTTTAACGGTACTACAAGACATTTGGAAAATATGAAATACGGATGTGCCGTCACATTACATTAATAAAAAATAATCTAGTAGCCTATATCCTTACCTTGTTTTTGAATAGGCCTAAATAAATCAAATAGTGTAAAATACATTTCAGAGAAAGTTTTTCTCAATCTTTTTCACTGGCCAAATAGTATTTTTAATTGATTTATATTTTGAATGGAAACAGATAAACCTTGTTGTGCATTATTTGCACGAAACTATTTTCTCAGACAATCTGCTATTATCATAAGCAATTATCTGAAACATTAAAACACAGCATGCCAGAGGAAAAGTGTTTGAAAGCATTGCATCAACAACAAATATTTCTATTTATTGAATATAAAAAATGTTGTAACTTCTCAGTAATGATTTCATGTAATTTAAGTGTCTAACTCCATTAATCAGAATGGCATATTTAATCTAAATGTTTATAGCCTATCAGAAGTAAAACATAGTTTAAATCATTATTTTATTTATTCAAACTGTTATTGTGAACATATTTCACAGAACACTGTATTTATGATTATAATGAAGATTTACGGTTTTAGATAGGCTGCGTCAGTTTCACTAAACGGCCCAACACGCTCACTGGCGCGGACATTTAAAAAGGGATGGATGTTTGCTTCATGTGATAGGCTTGGTGAGTGAAATTATATTTGTATTATCTTTCTGTATACTGTATGTATAATTTTCTTTCGATTTTCGGTCTAAAAGTAACCAAAAAGACATTTTGCTCCAGCTCACCATCGGTGTCGCCAAACTGCTCCGTCTCCAAAACGTGCGTACGCACAGCTCAAAGTTTGCTTAAAGGTGCGCACATTCTCCCGTCAAGTTTAATTTTTATAGATCACAACCTTTGCGTGGAAACTGGCGTACGTACGTTTCCAGCCCCGTTTTGTGCGTACGCACGCTTTATAAATGAGACCCCAGATCTTTACACACACGCACACACACACACACACACACACACACACACACACACACACACACACACACACACACACACACACACACACACACACACACACACACACACACACACACACACACACACACACTTACTTCAGCTTTGGAATAAATTTTTCAAAAAATATTCCACATATTTTATACTTTTAGTGGTGTTAATCAACTCTGTTTTATGAAATTCATGTTAATTAAAACCATTCATATTTTTCCAACTATTCTCACTACTTACACTTCTTGTTGATACATGTGACGCTATTTTTATCATGAGTCCAATAGGGTTAATATTGCTTACATTTTAAGTGTTATCATAACATTGTGCTATAAAATAGAAGTTAAGGTCTTTTGCCTTGGTATGACCGATTGTGATTTTGTGGGCAATGCTAAGGCAGAATACAGTAACTTCCGAAAAAGGGTCAAAGGTCAAATTTGAGTTCAATTTTTTTTTTGTAGATAGGTTAATACAGGTATACACTACAAAATGTGAAAATTACAATATTATACCTATAACTCAATTGTCAGGATATTAAGATAACTTCAAAGTCATTTTTCTCAGTTTCACACTCTGGCAAGTTAAAGTAACAACAGGTAAAATTTAACTTTTGCTCTCAGGGTCCCCCCCTACAGTTGGGAAACAGTATTGTCCTCTACTTACTGTCGTAAACCGTCATGAATGTAGCACATGCATTTGTTGACAACCATTTTAGCCGTGAACACTGTAGGAGGAGGTCACATGCAGGTGTTCTGCTAGCTTGCGTCGCGTGTGAAATGTCTTCATCCCAGGTACAGTGGCATATATTTCAGCATGTCATATGAATATAATTTCATGGGTTTTATTTATTTTTTTCTAACGACAAATGATCGCGATGCTCACGTTTACAAGCCAGCGTCATTATAGTAGCCTAGTCTACCCTATTGGTTACCGTTTTACTGAATCTATACTTCAATGCAATGTTTGAGTGGTAGATAATAACCATATATCGTCAATATTATAATATCAAGCTATATTATTATATCAATAATGCGCGCGCGTGGGTATTAATGCGTAGGCTACTCTAGCACACACACGCAAGGTCTCTCGCGCTCTCTCTCCCTCTCTGTCCTGCGCGTATTCAATTTAATAAGTCGGGACACTAAAATTAGAGTTGAAATACGGGACTGTCCCGGGTAAAACGGGACGTTTGGTCAGGTCACCCTAGCTAGTATGCAAGCAATATACTTACTAGTACTGTACAAAAGCATTACAGCCAAGCCCGCATCGGTCAGGCACCCCTCCTCCTCCTTCAGCTCACGCCAGCGAGAAAACGCTGGCCCAATGTTGATCCTTGTTCTGCCTTTAACGCGATCACTTTCTCTTTTTGCTTTGCTCCGATAAAACCTTTGCTTTCTTGTTTTTCTGTGCTGCTTCGGCCATGACTATAACATTTGGCTCGCACGTCTGATTTTAAGGAAGTGGGGGTGGTGGTGGAAGTGACGTATATGCCGTAAAGCAGTCGAATTTTGTAGTTCTCTTTGTTCGCCGGTTACTACCCGAAACCCGAAGTTTAAAAGTACGATTAAAAACGCTACAGACCCCGTCAGGCTATGGCAGACGTGTCATTCAACCTATTGTAAGTAGATGCACCATCACAAGAGACTTGGAAATATATTATGAAGGTTAAAAAGTTACCCGGTGCTGCTTTAAGGTCTTTTGCCTTTGTAGGGCAGAATAGCCAAGAGGCTGTATGCACAACGATGTGCAACAGAGGCAAGTCAAGCAGAGGTTCAGCCGCTTCCTCTTAAAAAAATGGCAACTACAGAGGTTCGGCCGCTTCCTCTTAAAAAAATGGCAGAGGCTGCAGAGCTTCCTCTTAAAATAAGTCAAGCAGAGGCTGCACAGCTCCCTCTTAAAATAAGTAGAGCCGAAGTATCGCCACTTCCTCGTAAAACTAAGGTAGACTTGCCGGTGACTTCCGGCAAGTGCCATCGTGCAAACCAACAGGTTCCACTCCGTCCTGTATCAAAACAGGTAGAGGCTGCATCGCTTCCTCTTAAAATAAGTCAAGCAGAGGTTGTGCCAAATCCTCTTAAAAAACTGGTAGACAATGAACGCTTGTGTTCATTGTCCAAACATACAAATCCAAAGAACAAAAAAAACTCTGAACAATCTCTTAAAAACTCTGAACAATCTCTGAAAAACTCTGAACAATCTCTGAAAAACTCTCAACAATCTTTCAAAAACTCTCAACAATCTCTCAAAAACTCTCAACAATCTCTCAAATGCTCCAGAGAATCTGCAGAAAGGTTTGTGGTCCGGAAAAAAATTTATGAGAATGTCTTGAATACTTTACCTGCGTGTTTTGACTTCTTTCCACAGAAATCATTGCTGAAAGGTTCCTTTCATCAAGGTGATGCACGCTTTGGAGATTCACGCGGCAGACAGTGTGGTGCCATCAGTCTGACAGCAGTGTTGACAAGCAAGATAAAGAACGTGTTGACCTGGACAACACAAGATCTTAACGGTGTCTTGGTGGCAGGAACACGCCTTTATGAATCTTTACGAAACCAGGGTAACATAAATGACCGGGAAGTCATGGGTAGGCATTACATTGCAGTCCATGAATTACCAAGGAGACATGTGCTGGGTAATACTGTATTTTCCATTGAGTATGCAGAGTCTCTCACTGGATTTGTTAATGTTGATGACTATGATGATTCCTTAAGGAATGTGGCCATGCCAGTTGATGTAGCTTTTCAGCGAGCTTTACTGAGTGCTGAACCTTTCCTTTTATGTATTTGTGCCAACATATGTGCAATTATTAAGGAGGGCTCATGGTATGCCTTTGTTGATTCTCATGCAAACAAAACTGAGACAAGTTGTGTTGCTTATCACAGCACCATAGAATCTTTGTACAACTACATTAATGAGATTGCACACTCATTTGGGGTAATTGTGCCACGATTTGAGATAACTGGAGTTTCGGTTCATGCAGATGCTGAAGTTTCTCACTCGCTGGAGGCAGACCACAGCAGTTTCCCATGCTCTTCTGGTAAGGCACTTTACAGTGAAGTTCTAAAATGCAAACCTAAGGTATGCAAATCTGTGACAACTGAGGTAAGGTCATCTGTCTTTCAATTACCTGAGGTTGAAGTTCAAAATACAGGCACTAATGTTCCCATGCCACAACCAGAGTGTGATGTGTTGTCAAGTAAAGAAAAAAGGGGGAGAAGAGAAAATCGGGATGAACCCTTAGAGAAATGGGTTACAAAGACCCACTCACTGGAGGCAGACCACAAAACTTGTCCGCGGTCCTCTGGTAAAACACTTTACAGCGAAGTCTTAAAACGTACACCCAAGGTATGCAAATCTGTGACAACTGAGGTAAGATCATCTGACTTTCAATTACCTAAAGTTGAAGTTCAAAATACAAGCAGCACTAACTTTTCAATGTCGCAACCAGTGTGTAATGTGTTGCCAAGTAAAGGTAAAAGAGAGAGAAGAGAAAATCGGGACGAACCCTTAGAGAAATGGGTTACGATCACCCACTCACTGGAGGCAGACCACAGCAGTTGTCCGCTGTCCTCTGGTAAAGCACTTTACAGTGAAGTCTTAAAAACGCACACCCAAGGTATGCAAATCTGTGACAACTGAGGTAAGATCATCTGACTTTCAATAACCTAAAGTTGAAGTTCAAAATACAAGCAGCACTAACCTTTCAATGTTGCAACCAGTGTGTAATGATTTCCATTACACGAGAGTAGATGTTAAAACTTCATGCTGATTTGTACTCGGCTTTCGCCAAGATAAGCAAAACTAAGACGTAGCTTTACAGTACTATGCTTCTCCATCTATTTACGCTTCTTTCTATGTGGTGGTGTGACTCCCCTTCTGTCTGGCATTAACGGCTGCAGTGTACTTGGCACGTCAGCACACACGACGACTACAACTACAGGACCAGCACGACAACCGTCTGGATTGAGCCGAGTAGGGGACATCTCTAGGGTCTTCAAGTGGGCACCTTCTGTCCTCAGTGTTTCGTCGACTAGCCCACGACACCTCAAGAGGGCTCGACAGTGACTCTGGCATCCAAGTAAAGGAAAAAGGGGGAGAAGAAAAAAGCAGGAGGAGCAGGTCTCTGAGAAACGGGTTAAAAAATATCATGTTGAAAATGTTGCAGTAGATGACATAATTATTTCTGATTTCTTTCAATTCCAGAAGTATTTTTTTCTCCCTTGACTCTTAGAGATCAGCAAGCTTTATGTGAACTCTTGCTTCTGACAAATGATAACAGTGGCTGTGATGTTACAACAAACTTTGGTCCCACTGCAGGTCCGTGTCAGACAAAGAGTATCAAACCAGATGGTAACTGCTTTTTCAGATCACTGGCATATGCAATTTGTGGAAGTGAGGACAAGTATTTGAAGATTCGCCGTGCAGTTGTCAAACACCTGAAAATGAACGCTTCAATATTTGAGAGGTATGTGAGAAGTGAGTATACTTCAGTAGAGGACTATTTGACACAATTTAGAGTTTTTTATTCTGGGTCATGGGTCACTGAAATTGACATCTTTGCTTCTGCTGATCTATTTGGAATGCGGTGGAATGCACACAAACCAGAGGTGGGAGTAAGTCACACATGTGCAAGTCACAAGCAAGTCTCAAGTCTTAACCTTCAAGTCTCAAGCAAGTCCAAGTCATTTTTTTTTAAAAGCAAGCAAGTCAAGTCAAGTCACTGCCTTATGTCAAGCAAGTCAAGTCAAGTCGTAGCTTGGGTCACAAGTCACTGGCAAGTCATACAAACATTTGATGATTTCACTGAATTTATATATTAAAATAAGTTAAAACTACAGAAGTTGTGGACTATGGTTTTATTTGCAACATATATTTTTTTAAATATACATTTCCACATACAGCTGAGTGGTTAATACAATAAAAATCTAAAAAATAAATACAATTTCAAACTACATAGCCTAAAATGTAAAAGTTACTGAAATTAGGCCAACATTAAAGCATGAAAAAATAAATATGCCTCAAACATTGCAGAAGACCATTAAAATGTATAACAATTCACAATTCAAGTAATGGTTCCTATGCCACCAAATGGCATTCTTCAAACTGGCATCCCCTTTATATAAGTTATATGTTTAATTATGAAGTTAAACCCGGCAATAGGTGGCGCCAAATCACCATCTTAATGTACGAGTCATAGAAGCATTAATTTAACTTATGTTCAGATTGGCAGATTCGTTCTGGAACTAAGCAACTAGGTCACTGAATCACAAAAACGCATAACTCTTTCTGTGGCTTGTTTGGAACTATTGCCATTGGAGAAATAGAGCAAAAACAGAGAATATTTGTAATATTATGTCTAAAATGTCACATCACAATATTCACTCTTTGTTTACTGAACTGTTTTATAAAATCATCACATTTGAAATCGCGCCAATATTATGGAAATATTTTTTAATATCATGTTATAATTATGAAAATAACTAGGACAATTTTTCCACCATTAGAATTTTGGGTGCATATTAATTCTGCTGGCATTTTTTGCCATCAACCCCCTGATAACATCTAACCCTGCTTTAAGAGAAACATAAACGACAAAACTAACAGTTTTCTTTGTTGTTTTTCGTCATTGGAAAGAACGACATATTTGGCTTTAAAGCATGATTTAAAAAGAAATGTGGCAAATGTTATACAAAACATATGCCATCCTTAATTATCATTTGAATATTGACAACATTAAGCTAACGTTACATTTGAAAACATCTGTATAAAGAGCCATGCTATTTTGAGCAATATTCTCTCTAGATTTAAAGATAGTCAAATTAACTATAACAAACATAAACAAGCCATAGCTTACTTTTAGACGTGGTGAATGAAGTTCGACTGTTCGAGGTTGTGATGGTCGTCCGATTGCCAGAATGCC
The DNA here is from genome assembly GCA_036326025.1 of Chrosomus eos. Lineage (NCBI taxonomy): Eukaryota > Metazoa > Chordata > Actinopteri > Cypriniformes > Leuciscidae > Chrosomus > Chrosomus eos. The sequence goes on along the minus strand of CM070819.1, from coordinate 14,231,526 downwards.
AGTTATTATGCGTACAGCAAATCTTCTTGTATCAATATGGTCAATTTCTAGTGTTTATATCCAAAAAGAAACGATGCTGGGAGATGTTTTTGTATTTAGCGCGCTCACCGCGATGTATGTTTTTTTCGGGCTTGTGCAGCGTCACGCAATCGCGCAGAATCTGATGACTGACGTCAATGGTTCCGTTGCTTTCATTTTGTTCATCAATTGATGTTGCGATGATTTATATAAAAATGTATATCGAGTCATTCTCGAGTCATACAGTTCAAGTCAAGTCAAGTCTCAAGTCATTGGATCTCAAGTCAAAGTCAAGTCAAGTCATTTCTTAATTTAGTCAAGCAAGTCTCAAGTCATTAAATTTGCGACTCGAGTCTGACTCGAGTCAAGTCATGTGACTCGAGTCCCCCATCTCTGACACAAACCTACTGGAGAGGTAATTGCAAACAATGCAATATATTTGAAAAACTGTAATGGTAATCATTATGAGTTGTGACATGTGTTAAGGATATCTCTGTATATTGTTGCAACACCGCCGCCACGACCGATCAGACGGGGATCATGTTTATAACAGTATCCTGGCGGAGTAGACTCATTTAGACCGAAATAATCATTTGGTTTAAGCCAGGTTTCAGTAAGGCACAGAATATCGAAATTATTATCTGTGACCATTTCATTTACAATAACCGCCTTAGGTGTGAGCGATCTAATGTTTAGAAGACCTAGCTTTAGAAATTGTTTTTGTTCACTAATAGCGATATTTTTTGTTTTAATAACAATTAGATTTTTTTTAATCCCGCAGTAGATTTATTATTTGATCTTAGTAAACGAGGAATAGACACAGTTTCTATGCAATGTTCTACACTAGTATTAATATCAATTAAATTGGTGCAGTAGAGACTGTGATTTAGATTTTTGGTTACTAGTCAAACGGTATTTAACATCTTGGAGATGTTATCCGACAGAACATCTGCCCCGATTCTACTTGGGTGTAAGCCATTAGCGCGGAAGAGCCTCGGTCGCTCCCAAAACAGATTCCAATTATTTACAAAGAGCAGTTTCTGCTCATTGCACCATGACAATAACCATCCATTTAGCGCAAATAATCTACTGAACTTTTCATGCCCACGTCGGTACGTAGGAAGCGGTCCAGACACAATAATCGATGTTTCAGGCGATGTGCTGCGTACCGTATCGATAAGGCTCCTGAAGTCTTTCTTCAGAACCTCCATCTGTCGCAGCCTAATGTCGTTAGCTCCCGCGTGCAGCACAACAGCTCCGACGCACTCGTCACCGTTCAAGATCTCAGTTACCCGCGCAGTGATATCGAGAACACGAGCACCAGGAAAGCAATGACTGTGCACTTTACTTTTACCTAACGTAGCGTGGACGTGTCGGACGGTGGAATCGCCGATGATCACAGCATCGCATTCCGTTTCACGAAGAGGGGGGAAGCGGTTCTGAGTGGAGATCTCGAAAACCGGGAGGGGCGAAAAGATTCTTGTCCTGGCTCGCGGCTTCCGCGGATCCACCCAGGCTTCGTGGTGGTGTGTTGGAGCCGGAGTGAATGAAACCATGGCTGTCACCGTTTACTTCTCAGAAAGCAGGTTACTGAATGCAAACCAGAATGCTACGAAGACAAAGGAGAAAAAGTTTCCGCTTTGGCGAGAAAATGCATCACCCTGAGGTATGTGCATGTTTGTGATGAAAAATGTCATAAATCCTTCTGGTTTTTCTCCAAGGTGCAAATTGTGGATTTGTCCAACTTGTAATCGAAAAATCATCAGTGGAAAACTACCTGAAGAGAGTGTTGCTAACAATATGCATTTGGTGTACATTCCAAATCAACTTAACTGTCTTAACTCTTTGGAACAACATCTTGTGGCACGTAATATTCCTTTTTTGAAGTTACTCTGTCTTCCACGTGGAAAACATAATGGCTGCCATGGACCTGTTGTGTGTGTTCCTGTAAACACTTCAGATGTTTCAAATATTCTTCCACGAAAAGAATGTGATGACAAGATGATAAGGATAAAACTGAAGTGCAAGTTAACCTACAAAGGGCATTATGAGTACAAGCATGTACACACTGATCGTGTTAGAAATGCTCTGAGATGTTTGATCAGTTGCAATAAATGGTACAAGGATGTGTAGAATACTGAACAATGGATCAACTCTTTGAATGAACCAGAAGAGAATGTTGCTGACGAAATGGAGGAACAAGCTGAAGTTGAAAAGACTGAAGAGGAAAATGATACTGAAGAACAGCCAGAGGAAGACTTGACTTACATCAAAGAGCAGAGTGGTCTTTTGTCAGACACATGCTTACAACCTGTCGATCTTGGTTCAGAAGTAATTGATCAGCATTTTCAAGATGTATTAAATGTGGCACCAGCTGAAGGTAACAGTCCTGTTAAATTACTGTCAAATAAAAGCAATGAAGCAAAATGTTTTCCTGTTCTCCTTCCAACTGGTGGTCCAACATTCCATGATGAGAGGGAAAAAAAGATCACACTGTCACGATAATTAAATGCAAGAATTCTCAATGCAGATGGACGTTTTGCACGGAGCACAGACTTTATTTTCTATGCACAATACATGTCGAGTTGGATCAAATTGTATCTAATGTTTCTATTGCTTGGCGAAAAGGGTCGGACAAGAGGTTGTTGCAAGGAGTAACCTCGGATATGCTGACAAACCCAGAGTCATTAGCTAAAATATTGAATTATGATGAAGGATACAAGTTTTTGAGACCAGTCCGTGGAACGCCACCCTATTGGCAATCGACTCAAAAAGATCTTTTTGCACTCATAAGACAACTAGGTATTACAACTTTCTTTGCATCCTTTAGCTCTGCTGATCTCAGATGGCCTGAAATGATCAACACCATTCTGGAGCAAGAACAGAAAAATGTCAGTGTTGATGAGCTTGACTGGTCTGATAAATGTGGAGTAATTAGACGAAACCCAGTCACTGCTGCAAGGATGTTTGATTATAGATGGCATTGTCTTTTGAAAGATGTCATTGTCACCCGCTCAACCTTTTGGAAAGATCAAAGACTACTTTTATCGTGTAGAGTTTCAACAGCGTGGATCTCCTCATGTTCATTGTCTGTTTTGGGTTGAAAATGCTCCAAAGTTAAATGAAGACAATGAAGACAATGATGCTTTGGTTGCTGCTTTCATAGATCATTACATCACTTGTGAGACAAAAGGAGATGATGACACTGGACTGTATGAGACTGTGAACAGTGTTCAAAAGCACAGCAGCAGACATTCCAAGACATGCCGGAAGAAAAACACAGCGTGTAGATTTAATTTTCCACGACCTCCATCTAGTCGCACCTTTATAACAAGAGCCATACAAGATTACTTGAAAGGCAATGATGGAAATGAGACTGCAAGTGCAATTCTGAAGAAAATCAAAACTGCGTTAACAGAATCTGAAGTCAATTTTGATTCAACAGATGCCTTTTTTCAATCCATTGGAATTAATCAAGCTGTGTTTGAGAAGGCGTACAAGAAATGTTCTAAAAAGAAAAGTGTCGTCTTAAAACGAAGTCCAAAAGATGTTTGGGTAAATCAATATAACCCTCATTTATTGTGCGCATGGCAAGGCAACATGGATATCCAGTATGTCACAGATGCTTACTCTGTAGTGGTTTATATTATTAGTTACATCACAAAAGCAGAACAAGAAATGGGACTGTTACAACATGCACAAAATGAAGCTATGAATGGAAATCTTGAAGCAAGTTCATCATTAAAAATGTTGGGAAGTGTATATCTACACAACAGAGAAGTTTCAGCACAAGAGGCAGTGTATCGCCTAACAGGTATGCACTTGAAAGAATGCTCTCGCAAAGTCCAGTTTATTCCAATTGGAACAGATCCTGTGAAGATGAGTTTGCCTTTGCGTGTTCTCCAAAACAAAGATGACCATTCTGGTGAAGAAAACTGTTTTTGGATGAATAGTTTGGTTGACCGATACAAGAGTAGACCAAAAACAGAACATTTTGAGATTCTATGTCTGGGCAGTTTTTGTTCAGAATACAGGATATTGTCAACATCTGAGCTATCTTCACAAAACAAAGAAACCGGGATCAAGCTTAACAACAATTGTGGATATAAGGTAAGAAGAACTCGAACTGAACCTGCAGTAATAAGGTATCCAAGGTTTTCACCAACAAAAGATACAGAAAAGTACCATCATTAACTGCTACAACTTTTTTTTACCACATTATGAAGATTGCCAGCTTAAGCCTGAGAAGTTCCACACTTATGAGGATTTCTACAACAATGGTGCTGTGAAATGTGGAAGTAATGTGACCGAAGTAAAATCTATTGTTGATTCTAATCGAGCACTGTTTGAAAAGGACTGGGTGTTGATTTGGAAGATGCTTGGGCTGCATTGTGTCCTGAAACCGAGAAGGAGCGCCATGAATGTATTGAGCTAAAGAAGAATAACTTACTTCCTGAAGAAGATGATTCTGACACACTTATTCCAGATCTTGTAGCGAACCCTCAAACTGCATTCACAATTGAGAACAGTAATGCTACAGTGTCTCGAGATGAAGCATTGGGTTTACTAAGATCATTAAATGCTAAACAGTCTGCAATATTTTACAAAGTTCGCGACTGGTGTTTACAAAAACTGCATGGAGAAAATCCTGAACCGTTTCGCTTGTTTGTTACTGGTGGAGCAGGCACAGGAAAAAGCCATTTAATCAAAGCAATATGCTATGAATCTTCTAGACTCTTGTCTCAGCTGTCTGACAACCCTGATGATAGGAGTGTGATTTTATGTGTGTTGTGGCAAAATTAATAATTAAACAAAGAGCATCACGTTAAGAGACAGGATTCAAAATTTTAATAAAAAGAGTATTTATTTCTGCAGAAATATGGACCCAGTCAACACACAGGCCAGCTGTGGGCCGAGTGGGACAAAAACCAGATACTGGCTAGCAGTCTTATACTGTTCCCTTCAATGATTGTTATTTAGATAAGAGGAACAAAAGGACTGGCCACCCCTAACCCCAGGGGTTTTCTCACAGAGGTGACACCCAAATATCTTCTGATTGTCTTTACTCATGCCCTCACAGCTGTGTAGACATCATAATAGTAAAACAGGGTTAGTTGTTCTCGTACTCAGAAAAACAGAGATTATGTGGTATTTCAATGCAATGTTCATTATTAATCAGCTAATATTAAAATCTACATCTACAACATGTGCATCAACTGGAGTAGCTGCATACAACATTGGCGCTGCTACCGTACACAACACTTTTTCAATTGGTGCTAATGTCAAACTGCCATATCAACCACTTGTGACACTGCCACAGTAAAGCCCTGCCCAATGCTCGCTTAAGTTAAAATACACTGTACTCTGTTTTATCTGCATGTATGTTGGTTTCGAGCATTTCCCTATACCTTTTTTTGTTGGAGGGGAATAAGGGGGACTTTTGTTGGACTCTTATTGTGATAAGCCTAGGGTTAAAGGAAGGGGGGCGGCCATTTTGAAAGGTGTGTTTTTTTTGGGTGAGGTGGCAGATTACTGTTTGGCTAACCAAGCTCAGGGTGAAGGCCCAAAAATTATCTCTGGGAAGAGAGACGGGGTATTGAAGGCTGGAGCCATTTCACATGCACACACTCTGGTCTGGGATATACATGGTGGACTATACTCTGGGGATTGTTTTTTTCCGAGCTGGAGGATAACCTGTTTTTTGTGGAACCTTGAACCAGTGGATTAATCTTTTTCTCTTTTTTGGGGACCTTGTTTTTACATCCGGACTTCAAATTGCCTACCTACCCCAAAGCAGAAAAGGACTGAGACAGGACTATTGAGTATTATTTTTGTTATTTATATTTTGCTTGCACGGATTTATTATTATTGAACTTTCCCTATATGGACTATTTCCTTTTGTTTGCATGGGCCATACACGTGTCTCAGTTGCCTTTATATCTGCAATACAATGTTTTTTGGGGACTTTTCTGTCTTTGCATTCATGCTGGTTTTGTGTAGTGCTATTGGGTAAAGAGTAAAAGGAGACAATAGTCAACTCCCCTTGATATAATGATTCACCCTTTTATGAGGAGTTGAAGTTGTTACACACTAAGTGATGACAAAATCAATTCTCTGCGTTCCAAACTTGGATGTTTGCAGATTTTGATTATTGATGAAGTATCCATGGTTGACCATCACCTTTTGTCAAATGTTCATGGGAGATTGAGACAAATCAAACAAACTGGTGATTACTCTCTCTTTGGAAAAGTAAGTCTTGTAGCTGTAGGAGATTTTTTTCAGCTGCCGCCTGTCAAAGGAACTCCACTCTATGCTGATACAAAAGGAGTGAACCTTTGGGAAAATAACTTTGAAATTGCTGAATTAACTGAAGTTTTTCGGCAACAAGATGTAACTTTTGCTGAAACCTAAAATCGTCTGAGAGTTCGTAAAAAGAATGAACCTCTAAGCTCAAGTGACATCAACATGTTGAAGCAACATGAAACAGGAGAAGAATGCGGGGATGTTCATATATTTCCTACAAATAAAGAGGTTGATGAATACAATATTCAGAGACTAAATGAGGTTTTTCCTGAGGCAATCAGTATTCGAGCTCAAGATTTTGTTAGAAATCCAAAAACTGAAAGGATTGAAAAAAAAAGTTGGATTTCATTCAACAGTTTTCAACTCATGTTTGGCTAAATGTGTTTCCTTGGGTGTTGGAGCAAGAGTAAGTACAACGGTAAGTTTTATTTAAGTAAATTTAAGTTGTGGGCATTTATACAAACACTGATTAATCTAATGGTACACTTTCAGATTTGTGCAGAAACTAAATAACTACTGTTGATATTTTGAAGTCCACATATCCCTATACAAATGTCCACAAAAGGTAAGCTAGCAGACCATGTCTATGTTAGTTATGGAATGTTTAATGTTAAGATTTCACTTATAGCACTTTGGTGAATTTCAGAAATCTGAAAATATTACATTCATTCAACAAAGTCCTAACTTCCTCCATATATCCATCACAAGATTATCTGCACCATGAACTTTTATAAAGAATCGCACAACTATTAAGATGTTAAGTTTTATTGAAGTAAATTTAAGTTGTGGACATTTATACAAGCACTGATTAATCTACTAATGGTACACTTTCAGATTTGTGCAGCAACTCTAATTCTACCAGAAAGACTCGGAAGATAAAATGATGTAACAAAGCATCCATTTATTGGCAGCCCAGCAAGCAATTATTTGCAAAGTTCTTTGGCGTAGGCCCCGTCCATAGATCGTAATCCGAGGGTAGCGGATCAGCATCTCCTGCCTGAAGACGAAGGCAGGGGCGTAGCCGACCCCTCAGGGGAGTGTAGACAGGACCATCCTGGTGGTGGTGGGGAGGGTGGAGGTTGTCGCGTCAGCATCTGCGAACTCAAACATGTGTAAGTACCGATCTTTTATACGATAAGAATAAGGACGTGATTGGATGAACTTGAAGGTAACAAGTGACGCAGTAATTAAGTCTTCCTGGCAGAACTTATGCTAAAGCTTTCATCTACTGTTGATCACCTCCGGCGATGGATTCGATAGCACAGCAGTAAGTCAATAAGCATTATTTATGATGTTTTAACAATTGTGTTAACGCCTTTTAATTGTAAGATATGCCGTAGAGCACGTCATACATGTTTTAGGTTAAAAAATGTTTTGATATGTGTTGCATTCAAAATGACAGGGTTTCAGCGAGTCTTAAAATAATATACAAGTCTTAATTCGCCTTTAACCCTTGTGTGGTGTTCATATTTTTGTTATTCAGCCAGTGTTCGTGGGTCTGGTGGACCCGCTGCATTTTGGGGTTTTTAATTCAACATAATCAAACAATTTATGTTAAAATACTCAACAGATGTTTACTTCAACCCAATTACAAGCAATATAAACAGCATATATGGTTAATATTTTCCCTTTACCTTTGTTAGATCACATTTAAGAATTGCAACCTTGTGCGGGAATGGCAGGGGTAGAAACAAAACTCACTTTTGCACTCACACTCACTCATACTTAAACACACACACACACACACACACACACACACACACACACACACACACACACACACACACACACACACACACACACACACACTACACACACTTGGATATGTGGTTTATGGGGACTCTCCATAGGTGTAATGGTTTTACAAATGTACAAACTGTATAATCTATCCCCCTACACTAACCGTACCCCTAAACCTACCAATCACAGAAAACTTTTGGCCCTTTTTGAATTTCCAAAAACTGCATTTAGTATGTTTTTTTAAGTCGTTTGGTTTATGAGGACACAGATGTCCTCATAAACCATGTTTACGTTGTACCCATGTCATTATACACATTTGTGTCCTCATAAACCATATACAAGAACACACATACACACACACACACTAACAGCAAGCCCTGACAGGAGGAGGACAGAGTAAAGGTACACAGGACTTAAAATTTCCACACTTTTATTAGCCCTGGGTCCAGTGGACCCGAACATCCTGTGTGTAATATAAATGTGTAGGGGGGGTGTACAGTGTTTGGTCATTGAAAATGTGTTCAGATATATGTTCTTCACAGAAAATGAGCAAAGGCCAATGAGCCTGAGGTTGAAAAAAATATTAATTGTACATTTTTTCTTTTGATAAAAAATGAAAACGGGTCCCATACAAGGGTTAAACAAATTAAGGCTTGAAAGATGTCTTCAAACAGAGCAGAAAGACTTAAATTAATGAAGTCATGTTACATGCATTGCAAAATAAATGTTGTTCCTCAGTATCAGATCGTACTGTAAAAGTTACATTCCTGAATGTAGTGATCAATGTACTACTGTTAAGTTATGTTAAATAAATTTGTGGTAAACTGAATTAAAAAGTAATGGAGTTGAACATTGTATTTTGCTAAAATAAAACTCATTGTGATTCTCCTTAGTTTTTTTATCATTTAGAGAGCATATTAATGTTTTTAGTTCCCTTAGATTTATTCAAGACATTTTCTTTACTCTTAAAAGGGTGTTAAAGGAAATCTTAAATTGACCTTCATGTGACTGTCAGAAACCCTGTAAATGTCAGATATAGAATAAAGCAAACCTTAACTTGATTGTTGATGTTCTATTCTAGATGCATGTTAGTGTCCGTAAAAAAATTACTTGTATGACTCTGTACTATTTTAATGCCTTTCTTCAAAATGATTCAATATTGTTTGTTCTGTATTTTATCTAAATTAGGTGTTGTGAACTGGAGTGCATTTTCCAGGCAATACAAGCAAGAGTTCCTGGTGCCGTACTCATTGAGTCTGTGCTTGCACTGCGATTCAATATACAAGGTCTTCCCACTGGATATATTGGTGATGGCAGAAGGGGAGTCCTGCGTGGATTTTATTCTGATAAGGAGGTTGAGGGCTATGGCTCGGTTGATTGTTTTTTCAATGATGGAGGGGAATTTCAAGCTGTGTGTGTGTGTGTGTGTGTGTGTGTGTGTGTGTGTGTGTGTGTGTGTGTGTGTGTGTGTGTGTGTGTGTGTGTGTGTGTGTGTGTGTGTGTGTGTGTGTGTGTGTGTGTGTGTGTGTGTGTGTGTGTGTGTGTGTGCGCGTGTGTTTTTGCAAACCACATGTTATTGCACTTTTGTGTATATAGCAGTACAATTAAATCAAAAGTGTGCAATACATTACTTTAGAATTCATTATTCAATTTTGCGCGTAACAATGCAATTAATCGCGATTAAAAATTTCAATCGTTGCCCAGCACTAATATATATACATATATATAAAAGTTACAAAATGAAGACAGACTTCACTGCCAGTTCCCCTCACTGTTCACACACACACACACACACACACACACACACACACACACACACACACACACACACACACACACACACACACACACACACACACACACACACACACACACACACACACACACACAACACACACACAGTTCCATTGCCGGCTATGAGAGTCCACTGTTAGATAGGTAGACATCGTTCAGTTGCAGGTCCCATCTTGGCATGTTTAATTTTTTTGTTGTTGCATATTTGAAGTTATATTATGAAAAAAGAACTTAAAAGAAAATTGTCTATGTCATTTATTTTTTCTTAAAAAAGGACCAGATGCAACTTAAAAGTTTTGAATTTGATCTTTAGGAAAGGTCCCCTGATAGATGGTACAGAATGACGTATGTTTGGTTGCATTTAAAATTAGCAATATTTCAAACACCGACTATATCTGTACATCAACATCCTAGAAACAAAAGAAAAAAGGGCATGTCTATTGATTTTATTAGAGTAGAAATTATGTTTTAATTAATAGGCAGCCAATACTATCAGTCGTATAATTAATATCTTGGTGTTCTTGACAATAAGCATATGGGATATGTGGACCAATCATATACTGTAAGTATAAAGCCACAACAGAGAATTAAATTCTTAAAGCAATAACTTTCCTGTATTGTCCACAACATAAAGTTTCTGATGTTTTATATTGATTTCATCGAAAGTGTTATGATATTCTGTATTATTTGTTGGTATGGAATTGCTACTGAGGTACAGACAAAATTATTAAGAAAAGTAACAATGGCAAGTAAATTGTTAGGGACTGCTTTAACCTAGCATAGACAGTATCTATGAAGAGAGAGCGTTAAATAAGAAAAATAATATTATGAATGATAAGAGGCGTCTTCTCGTCTCTGCTTTTGAACTGTTGCCGCTGGGACGTCTGTATTTTTTACCCGTTGAATGAAAATTAATGAAACAGATTCAAATGGTCTTTCCTCAAAAAATTAGATTTTTTAATTTTTGATAACTGATGGTTTGGTCATTCTTTTTTAAAAATATTATATTGTATATGTTTATCTATGCATACTGTGATCTTTGGTGCCTGTGTGAACATATATATAATGTATATACAATATATATAATGTAACTTGTATATATATATGTTACATAATGAAGACAGATTTCACTGCCAGTTCACTTCACTGTTCACACACACACACACACGCACGCACGCACGCACGCACGCACGCACGCACACACACACACACACACACACACACACACACACAGTTCCATTGAAGGCTAAGTCCCCACTTGGTTGGATAGAAATCGTTCTAAGGTCCCCTCTTGGCCAGTGTAGAGCGACAGTGCTATGTTAGTAATATAGACATGTATGTGTGTGTGCAATGGCACATAACAATGGCAAGCAAATTGTTAGGGACTGCATAACCATTATAGAAAGTATCTATGAAGAGAGAATGACCAGATGCAGAAAGTCAACTTAAAAGTTTTGAATTTGATCTTCAAGAAAGGTCCATAGATGGATGTTAAATAATGACATATGTTTGATTGCACTTAGATTGAGTATCTCTGTACATCAACATCCTAGAAACAAAAAAAAAACAAAAAAAAGGACATGTCTATTGATTTTTTTTATGTCTATTGAGTAGAAATTATGTTTTAATTAATAGACAGCCAAAACGATCAGTCGCATTATTAATATCTTGGTGTTCTTGACAATAAGCTTAAATGGGATATGTGGAACGGTCATATAGTCTAAGTATAACACCACAACAGAGAATTAATTTCTTAAAGCAATAACTTTCCTGTAATGTTGTGACAATCAGCGGCTGGAGTGCCCGCATGAGCCACTGGAGGGCACTCTCTTCCTGCGTTATGTTCCACCATGGACATTATGTTTTATTATGGTTTCATCAGTCTCACCTGTGCACCCTCAGCTACCCTTTATCTGGACTGTTCTGTTCTGTGCCCATTTTGTGAAGTATTGTTTTACCCAAACTCTGTCTCAGTTTGTTCCTCTTGTTTTTTAGTGTTTGGACTTGATCTTCTGTGTTTAAACTTGGACTCTGATATCGTTTTGTGAACCTTTGCTGCCTGCCTCTGACCATTGCGTGTTTGACTACGATTCTGGATTGCCCTTGACATCTTTTAAGTTTTTGTCTGCTTGTTCTCAGTTTGTCATCTCCTTTAATAAATATCTGCGAATGGATCCGACCGCTTCAGCCTCTTCGTTACAGAATACTTCACCACAACAGGATCCAGCAGCCTTGTATGCCTCCCAGTCAGCCAATGCAGATCGGAGCGCTGTGCAGCAAGTTCGACTGGATCAACTCACCTCGTCATTGGAGAGGTTGGCTAAGATGGTTCGCGGTCTTCATTTCTCCACACCGGGACCATCGCGCACTCAACGCGTCTCCACTGTTGTCAGCCCTGAACCGATCCGGGTTCCACGTCAAGCTCGCCCAGTGAAGTACGACACGGATACTGGAGCTGAGATCATGTGTCTACGCCAGGAGGGTCGTTCGATTGAGTGGTATGTCGAGGAGTTTGTTGAACTTGCACGCTTCACGAGAATGACCACCGTATGTTTAAAGCTCTTCTTCCGCGGGGAATATCGGAACCACTCCGGTCTCAGATGCCCGAACCTGATCCGCACGGCTCCTTAGAGTGGTATATTGACCTTGCCCTGTTGTGGAGCGGCTCTTCATTTACTGTGGGCATGGAGGAGAAAAAGCTGCGAGAGCCTGCGCTCCACGTGAGCCATACCCAGTCCGCGCTTCACGTCTGCCCAGCCGAGGCCGCGACTCACGTATGCCCACTCAAGCCCGTATTCCGCACTGGTCCTGTTGGATTTGCCAATCCGGAGACCGCGGAGGTTTCGCCGGCCGAGTCAAGTGAGTCAAGTCCGCCTGCTGAGTCAAGTGAGTCAAGTCCGCCTGCCGAGTCAAGTGAGTCAAGTCCGCCTGCCGAGTCAACTGTGTCAAGTGAGTCTACCAAGTCTACTGTGTCAAGTGAGTCTACCGAGCAGGGATGGAAATTAGCACCCGCCACCAGCCAAATGCGGGTGATTTTGTGTTGTGGCGGGTAAACTCGCTTCACTTACCGGCCACCGTGGCGGGTAAATAAAAATTGCATACTGTTTCACCCGGACGGCGGACACGTTCAACACGCGCGCGCTTTTTCCATCGAGGCTCGGCGTCGGACCGCGAGAGGCGGTTTGCCGTCCAAAGGGAGAGATAGTCGCGAGCGCATGGTGTTTTTTTTTGGGCGGGGTAGCTCTCTTGTGTAGTAAAGAGCCAGCCGCGCGAACATCTACCCGCGCGCTTCTTCCGTCGAGGCTTGAGCACGAGAGACGGTTTTGCCGTCCCAAAGGAGTGAGTGAGTGAGAGGCGCGATCAAAGTGTGTGTATGTGTGTGTGTGTGTGTGTGTGAGTGAGACGCGATCAGTGGAAACATAAAAAAATACAGGACATCATTCAAACTGAAAAGTGTTTACTTGTGTACACTGACACACGCAATAAAAAACTGAAAAGTGTTTACTTGTGTACACTGACACACGCAATAAAACACAACATTGTGCTTTTTTACACTCTAAACTCTTGTCAAACTGTAACCTACAACTGTCACCCAACCACACGCACAGTTTTAAAAGCAAAACATATTTATCCAACCCCATTTCAAAACAGGTTACATCTTTTGGACATCATATTGGTTTTCATTTCTTGTCCTTGGAGTCCGAGCACTAATCTTTTTTTTTTTAAGTTACACATTCTACATTGATTAAAAAAGAAAATCAAATGTGTTTTTAATGGTAGTATTTTTTTTATACGGAAATCAATTATTTATAATTCAGATGAGAATAAAGTGAAGGTTAATGAAAATTAAGGAAAACAAATATATTGATCTGAAATATAGCAAATGAATTTTAAATTCATTCAGGTACAATTGACCCTTCGCAAAGACCCGCCCTCCTTAGTTACTGTCGCTATGTTCCGACAAGCTATGCTGCTCTCATGCTCTCACCATGTTCTCACGCAGTGAAAAATACATCGCGGAGCAGAGAGGAGACTGACAACACGCGGACAGACAGGACAGACCAGGTTACTTTTCGGTTACTTTTGATATTAAACATATTAAACAAAGTCTCAGCTTTCAAATGTGGTCATTTTTTGAAAGAAATTTAAACAATAAATACCGTTTTGGGGCTCTTTAATGTGCCGTGACAGATCGCTGTAGAGCATCCGTTAAAGCTGCTCGTGATCCGATCATCTCTTCCTTCTAGTTCATTTATAGCATCAAATAAACATGAACGAACATAAGAAGTAATGTTGTTTTAACCGCGGAAAGGCGTCAGTATATTCATTTTACCAAGTTAAAATCCTCCTAACTCTACTGGCTGCTTTTTCGGACAAAATGGCGGATGGCGAAGTATGATTGGTTAGAACACCTGTCAATCAAGCTCCACGCGAAGGGTCAATTACCAAACATATCTCAAGGTCTTTTTTATTAATTTAATAAACTAATTATATAAAACTATTGTCAGTGCATTACAAATAAACTGGTTCTATGCCTTTATTAATAAAACATATACAACTTAAAAATACAATGCTTAAGACATTTATAAAAATGCCTTCTGCATTTTTGTTTTGCTTTTCACTCCATTGTACCGAAACCGTACCGTGACGTCTGAAGCTCCGAGGTATGAACCCATCTTTGACTTCTGTGTACCGTTCCAGCCTTAATGCAATACAGTTTCATTATTATCCATACCTTACTATAAATAATTTGTGCAACTAAATCATGTTTTGCGCCAGTAACTGAAAATGTTAGTAGCGCAAGTGCCAGCAGTGGAAAAGGTTAGTGTAGTTCCCTGTCCAGCATAGAGTGCCGTTCAGCATCGGTTCAGTTTTTTGTTTAATCCGCCCTACTCATTTAAATAAATGTATATCAGTTCATGGTTTGTGTGTGTATAAGAGAGAAAGAAAAAAATGCCAGTATTGCATTGAGACTTGAGATTAAATAAACTGCTTGTATTGTAGATCTTGTAGTAGGCCTATTAATTTTCACATGCAGTTACACATTGTCGGTTAAAAACAAGAAAGTGGCTGGTAAAAACATTGAGTGGCTGGTAGATTTTGAAATCCACCAGCCACAGTGGCCGGTGGACAAAAAAGTTAATTTCCATCCCTGCTACCGAGTCTACTGTGTCAAGTGAGTCTACCGAGTCTACTGTGTCAAGTGAGTCTACCGAGTCTACTGTGTCAAGTGAGTCTACCGAGTCTACGTTGTCAAGTGAGTCTACCGAGTCTACGTTGTCAAGTGAGTCTACCGAGTCTACGTTGTCTACTGAGTCAAGTACGTCCAGTAGTGAATCAAGCCCAGTGAAGCGCCGTCGCAGAAGGAAGAGAGGGAGGACCCGCTTGGCTCGCCGGGCTCCGGAGGGCATTCCCGGCCTCCTCGCCCTGCCGGCCCCGCCTCTGCGCCTCGCCCTGCCGGCCCCCGCCTCTTTATAGAAAGTATCTTTACACACACACACAGTTCCATTGAAGGCTAAGTCCCCACTTGGTTGGATAGAAATCGTTCTAAGGTCCCGACGACAGTGCTCTGTTAGTAATAAAGACATGTATGTGTGTTTGTGCAATAACACATAACAATGGCAAGTAAATTGTTAGGGACTGCATAACCTTTATAGAAAGTATCTATGAAGAGAGAGCGTTAAATAAGAAAAATAATATTAAGAATGATAAGAGGCGGCTTCTCGCCTCTGCTTTTGAACTGTTACCGCTGGACCGTCTGTATTTTTACCCCATTATAGATTTAAATGATCTTTCCTCAAGCAATAATATTTAAAAAAAAAATGGTAACTGATGGTTTGGTCATTCTTTTTTAAATTTTATATTGTATATGTTTATCTATGCATATTGATATTGTGATCTCTGATGACACACACACACACACACACACACACACACACACACACACACACACACACACACACACACACACACACACACACACACACACACACACACACACACACACACACACACACACACACACACACTTACATTAGTATAGTCCCCTGTTGGTAAGGTAGACATCGGCTAGAGTTTCAGGTCCCCACTTGGCATGTTTTTTTGTAAATAAAAAAATGCATATTTAAAGTTATATTATGAAAAAAGACCTTAAAAGAAAATTTTGTATGTCATTTTTGTTTATTCAAAATGTCCAGAAACACTAGTCCCCTCTTGGCCAGTGTAGAGCGATAGTCCCCTGTTGGTAATATAGACGTGCGTGTGTGTGTGTGTGTGTGTGTGTGTGTGTGTGTGTGTGTGTGTGTGTGTGTGTGTGTGTGTGTGTGTGTGTGTGTGTGTGTGTGTGCGTGTGCGGCTAACCCATGGGCAAACCCTACATTATGGGGACAAAATGTCCCCACAAAGATAGCAATATCTGAAATCCTTGTCCTTGTGGGGACATTTCTTTGGTCCCCATGAGGAAAACAGCGTATAAATCATACTAAGTGAAGTTTTTTGAAAATGTAAAAATGCAGAAAGTTGTGTGTGATGGGTAGGGGTAGGGTTAGTGTAAGGGGATAGAATATACAGTTTGTACAGTATAAAAATCATTATGCCTATGGAGAGTCCCCACAAATATAGCGGACCAGGTGTGTGTGTGTGTGTGTGTGTGTGTGTGTGTGTGTGTGTGTGTGTGTGTGTGTGTGTGTGTGTGTGTGTGTGTGTGTGTGTGTGTGTGTGTATGTACAGATGTATGTGATTAATTGTATGTGTACATATTCTTTTACACTATTATCTTTGTTTTGAAATAAAAGTTATCACTGTTATGAGTTTGGTTTTTGGAGTTGGCATGTATAATATGGGATACAGAGATTGACAGTGGCTTATGGCGCCGGGAAAATGGCGCCGATCTATGGCGACATGGTGTGGCTCTGTGTTTATGTTTGTCTCGTTTTGCTCTGTTTTGTTGACAATTCTGTCAGTCTGATTACATATGACAGACATGAACTACTATGTATTCGGGACACTTTGCAAAACCTTCCGGCCTCCGATTATTGGAGGAATGTTGCCGGAAATATTGGCAGTCAAGCCAGTGCTTACAGACACAAGCGACCTCCAAGGAAGAGAGGCAAACGAGCGGGGCGTTTTGGTTCGACTAAGACAGAGGGTTCACCGCTCTCCGCTTCCCAGCATGATCCTGTCGAACGTCCGCTCCCTGACTAACAAACAGGACGAGCTGGCTATCCTGATTCGATCTAAGCGGGATGCTGCTGACTGTTCTGTTATATGCCTGACCGAGACGTGGCTGGATGGCAGCACGCCGGATGAGGGTCTTCTCCTGCCGGGTTTCACTTTACTACGAGCTGATCGATCGCAGCAGGATTCACAGAAGAAGTCAGGTGGGGGTGTCTGTTTTTACATAAACCAAAGCTGGTCCACCAACTCTGTCGTCCTCTCGCGACATTGTTCACCGGAGCTGGAATGCTTAATTATTAAATGCAGACCTTTTTATCTCCCGCGGGAGTTGTCCTCCGTCATTTTCGCCGCTGTTTACATCCCACCTAAAGCGGGAGCTAAGGAAGCTTGCAGGCAGCTGGCGGCTCTCATAACAGAGGTGGAGAATTCTAGCCCGGACTCTGTGGTTTTAATTTTAGGTGATTTTAATCACGTGGACTTAAAGAAATCACTACCCAAGTTCAAGCAGCAGATTCATACTGCTACCAGGGGCGAAAAGACACTAGATAAATGCTACTGTGTAATTTCTAATGCATATCATTCTATTGCTTGGCCTCCTTTGGGACGGTCAGATCATAATACTATCTTCCTCATTCCTCGATATCGTCAGAGACTGAAATGTACTAAGCCAACAAAAAAAGTGATCAAGCAATGGTCTATACAAGCACAAAACGAACTAATAGACTGTTTTCATACTACTGACTGGTCTGTCTTTAGGGATGAGATCACTACCCTGGATGAATACTGTGATGCTGTTACTTCATATATTCACTTTGCTGAAAATGTATGTTTTCCCTCTAAAACTGTGACTGTTTATAGTAATAACAAGCCATGGTTTAGTAAGGATATTAGAATATTGTATCTGGAGCGAAAAAGTGCTTTCCAGAGTGGAGATATCTGTCAGTATTCTCTGGCTAAATATGCATTTGAAAGGGCTGTTAGAAAGGCTAAGGCCCCATCCACACTACTGCGTTTTAGTTTAAAAACGGAGAATTAAAACGAATACGATCTCCGTCCACACCAGCGTTTTAGCTGCGATCTCCGTCCACATAAAAACGACTGAAAACGCGTATCACGTGACCATTCACCTACACTGGGCATGCGCGTGCCGGTGTAAACACCATTACTCAGGAACCACAACTTCATTGATAAAATTATCCCGCATGCGCTGGTTCTTCCCGGCTTAACCCAAAACCGACGCTCCATGTACGGTCGATACCGCCGCTGCACACGGCACGGGAATTGTCACAGATCGCTGGAATAATAGCTTGCCTCCGGCGCATGTAGGCAGTTAACGTTACAGCACCAGGTAAGGATATGCTATGACTGATGACACCCAATCAGAGAGCCGAGCGCGAGCGTCTTGCGTCATCGTTTCTAAAGTCCTCCGTTTTGACCCGTCTACACTAAAACGCCCTCCTTTTTGCCCGTTTTTGCCGTTTTAGTGTGGACGGGAGGTACAAACGTAGCAAAAGGTCTCCGTTTTTAAACGAAAACGTAGTAGTGTGGATGGGGCCTAAAGCTGACTATAGGGCCAAGCTTGAAGCTAAGCTTGGTGTCCATGATAACAGGGGTGTTTGGCAAAGCCTTCAACAGATTACTAATTATAAAAACAATTACACAGTTTCTGATGATGACCCTTCACTACCTAATAAATTAAATTTTATTGTAGATTTGAATGTAATTCTGAATGTTCAGTCAGCTCTACTTTCCTCAATGACACAGCTCCTCTCGAACCACCTTTTCTGATAGAAGAAACAGAGGTCAGATCTCTGTTGAGGAAACAAAATTGTAGGAAGGCATCAGGCCCTGACCAGGTCTCTGCTGCCACTATTAAATGGTGTGCCAATGAGTTGTCGCATGTCTTCACTGACATTTTTAATTGGTCCCTTAGAGTATGTAAAGTCCCAGCATGTTTTCAATCAGCTGTAATCATTCCTGTGCCCAAGAAGTCGAATGTGAGTTGTTTGAATGACTACAGACTAGGGGTTTGAACGACTTCAGATTTTTTGAAGTCGACTGTTATGACATCAAAGTCGAGTCGACGTCGACTAGTCGATGACGTCATTCATAAAAACACAAAAGATGGGACTGCTTTGCAACATGCCACAATTTGCAATTAATTAACAGAAAATGATACAGATGCTGACAGCTCATAATGGGGCCGCTTACACCTGGACACTTCATGCGTTTTTACTGATCTGATTTATCAAAACGATTCCATTTACACACAAATATGTTTTCACAAAACGGATATAAATCCGATCTTCAAACAACGCGCTATATGCAGATTTAACGGATTTCACGTCACCAACAGTAATGCGCTGCATTTTATTGATCATCAGCTAATTTCAAAATCAAAGACCGCAATAAGAGAGACAGCACTGGTAAGATTATTTTGTTTCTTTACTTTTAACGAAGATGATTGTGTGTTAAGCGTCTGCGACTTACTTTCACTTTGATTTGCGATAGTTTGCACGTTGGCTTGATGAATAGACGATCAGCTGCTCATCTGCGGTGATGCGTGTTGCAGCTTCGTCGCTATAACACACTCTCACATGTTTATTTCTAGCCAGGCACGTGCACAGGTAGGGCTCAACCTGTGCAGAGCACATGCCCTTTTTGCTCTTACACTCGAAGTGCCCTTTCTTTGGTGGTGTTTTTTTTATTATTATTATTTTTTTTATATATATATCAATGCTATTGGTCACCCTTTACGTCTGTCTGTCTGTTTTAAAATATTTAGCCAATGACAGTTCTTAAAAAGAGCTTGTGTAAATCTTGTTCGATCCTCAAACTGTCAGTAAAGCTGATAACTCCGCCCCCGCTATCGTGACTGAATGAAATGAAGCTCCGCCGCAGCCGCACAGCAGACAGCAGCTGAACGAAGTTTTGCAAGGGTAAACATCTTGTTGTTTGAATAAGTACTAAACACTTTGTCTATAAAAGCTAATATTTTATTTATTTGATGTCTGACTGAGACATGAGGAACCTGAGAGAGAGGTCTAGGCTAGAATTTTCCATCTAGTCATAGCCAATACATCATACACTTAAATAGCCTGTGCATACACGGTAGCATTTCATCTTTTATAAAATGCGATTTTGGCCAAATGTATTTTACAACAGGGAAAACTGAGCGCCTATGTAGCTACAACAAACTAGTAACCTTCACTAGTAGATGAAAATGTAATGATGCCGCCGGAACCGTTTTAATGACGGACAAAATACACATTTGCACACATTCGCTGGTCAAAAACCCCTTAACTGTATTTGAGTTTGACTTTTGAAAAATGTTAACAATATAGTGATAAGTAATACAACAACATATAATTTGTTTTTACATCAAAAAATCATAAGCACAGGCGCGCCCCGCGCTGTTTTGTACTGAAACTACACAAAGCGACTGAGTGATTCTCGTCACCTAGTAACGTATAATTTTAAGATATTTTCTTCTTTGATTTATGATTGCTGATACACTTAATTTATTAACATTTCATCTTGTTATGGTAATAATATAAAATTATGGTTAATTCAAGGCTGTTAATATGCACATATTTGCTATATCGTTTTTTTAATCTATAGTATTCAATACTCTCCACTCGTCCTCACATGTATAAATGGAGTAAAACATGGTTTTACTACAGTAATGTTGTAGTAGTAACTAAAAAAAACAGGCCAGTTTTTGCCAGGTAGGCGGAAACATGTTGGATATGCTATAGTAATGGTATATGGCTATAGTTTCTTATAATCTGGAATTGAGTTGGACATAATTATTTAAGTTATATTTCTAAATAGTTTGTCAAAAATACTTGACTCATGTTTTATGTGTGACATTGAGACGAGGGGAAGGTAGAGCAATGTTAACCAAATAATACAAATTAGCTTATAAAACCAAACAGAATAGCTAAAAAAAAAAAATCTTGAACTTTATGTGTGCAAAGCAGAGAAAAAAAATTATATATATATATATATATATATATATATATATATATATATATATATATATATATATATATATATATATATATATATATATATATATATATATATATATATATATTATTTTTTTCTCTGGTGCATTGACTTCTCAAATATTATATATATATATATATGACCTTTGATTACTTGGGAAAAAAAAGGGAGGGGGGGGGGTGTGCCTTTTTTTTTAGTTTCAGCACATGCCCCTCAAAAGGTCTGTGCACGGCCCTGTTTCTAGCATTGTTAGGAGAAGTCCAATTTACATATGTGGTTTCAACAACCAGATGCATTTACACTTGTCCAGTTTCGTCTGTTAAATCCGTCTCGAATGCGTTATGGATGGCATTTACAGCCCGCTGTTTACATCATCATGATTATGATCGCATTAGTGATGCGCAGATCCAAGTAATAATATTCCAATTAATTGCGGGTAAATTAGAGGTAGGCTACATCATTAATATGTTATAAATAAATGAAAAACATAATGTTTTAATGATTTTAATAAAGAGACTGAACTCTAATTTCCTGGTAAAAGCGTGCGTCATGCTTTTACTTTCGTTTTCAACAATATGGGTTAGTAAAGTATTTACACACACTTAATGTACCAATGCTGCTTTCTTGCTGCAATAATCCTCTGGGCTCTTCATCTGTTGTCGTCTGCAACATGTTAGTATCAAAATTAGCGCAATCATAGGGTCACATAATCAACGCGACTAGTCGACGTCAAGCTTAAAGCGTCGCGGCATTGCATTAAGGCCGACTAGTCGACTAATCGACTAGTCGGTACAACCCCTACTACAGACCAGTGGCCCTAACCTCTGTTATTATGAAAGTTTTTGAGCGATTAGTGGCTAATCATCTCTCAGCTACGTCACTTGATCCTCATCAATTCGCATATAGGGAGAACAGGTCTGTTGAAGATGCAGTTTCTCTTTGTACTCATAATATTCTTCAACATTTGGAGGGGCCAGCTACATATGCACAAGTTCTGTTTATTGATTTTAGTTCTGCTTTTAATAATATTATACCAATGAGATTGTGTGACAAACTCCTGGGGTTGGGGGTTAAGGAGTCCATATGTAAGTGGATTCTAGACTTTTTGACTGATAGATCTCAAGTGGTTAGGGTTAATGATCTTTTGTCAAAATCAATGTCCACCAGCATTGGCGCCCCCCAGGGGTGTGTTCTGTCTCCCCTTTTATACTCATTTTACACTAATGACTGTTTTTCTCACCACGACTCAGTCAAAATTTTTAAATTTGCAGACGATACCACTGTGGTAGGCCTCATTACTAACGATGATGAATCGGCCTACAGAACAGAAGTGGCCTTGCTGGCTGAGTGGTGCACAATTAACAACTTGTCCCTTAACATCTCTAAAACTAAGGAGATGGTTGTTGATTTTAGGAGCAAAAATATTAAGTCGCTCCAGCCCCTGGCCATCAAGGACAAAACTGTAGAGTGGGTGGAAAGTTTTAGGTTCCTTGGGACCATAATATCCTCCAGTCTCAAATGGAACCTAAATGTCAGCCAGATTGTTAAAAAAGCTCAGCAGCGACTTTTCTTTTTGAGACAACTTAGGAAATTTAAAGTGTCCAAGGCTGGAATGCTTCACTTTTACAGGGCTGTGATAGAGAGCATTCTCACTTTCTCGATCACTGTATGGTGGGGTAGCTGTTCGGCGGAGGATAAGTCTGCATTGAACAGGGTAGTTACACTGCGTCAAGAATAATTGGGTTGGACCTCCCAAAGATCTGTGACATTTATAACATCCGTCTACTCAAAACTGGTCTGAAAATACTCAAGGATTCATCACACCCTGCTAATCCCCTTTTCATCCCTCTACCATCAGGCAGAAGGTTAGGAAGCATAAGATCCAGAACCACCCGTTTTTCTAATAGTATTTACCCGCAGGCAGTGAGAGCTCTCAACTCACAACAACAATCTCTATCTACTTTACTTATACAGACACAGCTTTGCCCTCCTTCTTCTTAGGGTCACTAAACGCACTAGCACTTTGTCTGATTAATTTTATTACTATTTATTAGCAGTAACTAAGTATTTGTTCTCTGTTTAGATTTAATGTTTTAATTGTATATGTGATGTTGCATTGTCTTGTGTGAGCCAATTCACCAAAATGAATTCCAGGCGATGTGGGTCGTTCTGGCAAAAATAAAGACTTGACTTGAGTGTACTGTATGTAGTTTTTTTTAACTTCAAACTGCTTTTTTTGGAATAAAAGTTTTATAATAACCTATATAATACACAAAGATAAACAATTATTAACTATTAAAGCGGAATGATTAAAATAAGAAATATATAAGGTGTCATTTATGTTTACAGTGATTTTGTAATTTACACAGTGAAGTGCAACATAATGTGAAAATAAACTTTAAATAAAATACTACACTGATATCATATTACACTATATATATATATATATATATATATATATATATATATATATATATATATATATATATATATATATATATATATATATATATATATATATATATATATACAAGGGCGTAACTTTGGTTTGAGAAGTGGGGGGGACACAAAATGATGGAAAATGTTTTCGATTTGAATCCCATTTCCTGGATGTACATACATTTAGGGACTATGGTGATACAAAAACCAGAAAATAATTTGATTATAATGATAAATTCTGCCAAAAAGAATATATATACACTACCGTTCAAAAGTTCGGGGTCGGTGAGATTTTTAATGTTTTTAAAAGAAGTCTCTTCTGCTCACCAAGCCTGCATTTATTTTATTAAAAATACAAAGCAAACCCAGTAATATTGTGAAATATTATTTCAATGTAAATCAGGTGTTTTCTATTTGAAAATATATTAAAGTGTAATTTTATTCCTGTGATCAAAGCTGAATTTTCAGCATCATTACTCCAGTCTTCAGTCTCACATGATCCTACAGAAATCACTATAATATGATTATTTGATGCTCAAGAAACATTTATGATTATTATCACAGTTGAAAACAATTGTGTTGCTTCATATTTTTTTTTGTGCAAACAGTGATTCATTTTTTTCATGATTCTTTGAAAGTTCAAGAGAAAAACATTTAATAAAAAAATAAATATTTGCATTATTATAAATGTCTTTACTGTCACTTTTGATCAATTTAATGTGTCCTTTATGAAGAAAAGTATTAATTTCTTTAAAAAAAAAAAATCGTATTGACCCCAAACTTTTGACCGGTAGTGTATATATAATATATATATAATGAAAATATGTCTTACTTTATTGTTTATAGGGGCCGATCGCCAAGACTTCAGAGAATCATTTTATAAAGTCAAAATGTCAGCCATTAATGTTTTGTGTGTAAATAAAAATGTAAATATGTGAGCTTCAATTTCCACTGTAGAAACAACATAAAGACAGTATATTTAGAATAATTGTTTAATGTCATCTGTTTAAGACCAGTATCACTTTATAGCTACTGATGTCTCGATGAAAATGACCCCCCCCCCCCCCCCCAATTTTATTTTAAACATTTATTAGGCTTAAAAAAAATAACTTATAATTTAAGTGAACTTAAAACAAACCTTGCATAAACCCAAAATAAACGTCATATTTACCTGTGCCTTCAGGTATGAAATATACAGAAATTGAATAAGGTTACCAAACAGTCCGCACTGCTTAAATATAAATTAAATATAGATTAATCCTTATTAAAGCTACAAGCATTATTTAGTCAAGAGCAGTTAGTAATTTTTTCTGTTCCCTTTGTTCTTTGGTTAACTTTACTGACAGAGAGAATTAGAGACTGCTGTCACTTTAAGATCTGCCGCTGCTGACAGGATCTCATGCATCTCATTCTCTCACTTTACTTTCATTTAAGATTGTATTTAACTAATTTAAGACTTATTCTTGTGAGGATACTCGACAAAGTATCCTGTGTTTTTGTTCGTTCAAGCGGCGAAATAGAACTCGATACTGGCGCGCGTCTTTCTGTGCGTCGTGTGTGTGTGTGTGTGTGTGTCAGGAGGAGATTCACTGGCAGCGCGTTCTCTTTTTTTCTTGTCGCGCATAAATGGTTTAAAAGCATCTGCATGAATAAGAGCAGGATCATTTGACACTAGCTTAAAGTCACCTGTTGTTTCTGGCGTTTCATCGCTGACAGTGCCGCAACCGCGGAGGAGCAGGACCGAGCCTGTGTCGATGCGCGCGTCCACGTCCAGGAACGTCGCGTGCACCACTCTGAAAATAGCTCACTGAAAGTTCTAATGAGCAGGTATCGCGGGTGCGGCAAAGTCGGCAATGAAACGACATAAACAACAGGTGGCAATTAATTTTAGTTAAAAATCATAATAAAACGAATTTGAAAGTGGGGGGGACACAAACAGGATTTTGAAAAGTGGGGGGGACATGTCCCCCGTGTCCCCATGGAAATTACGCCCGTGTATATATATATATATATATAAAGAAACACTTATAAGGAATTTCAGAGTATATACTCTGAAATTCCTTATAAGTGTATCTTAAATCAGGCATAGTTAAACTATGATGTATGCTGAACTACTTTTTGCTGCTTTCATTATTACTTTAGAGTTTTTTAAATACATTAACATTTTTTAAAAATATGTCAAATTTGCGTGCGTTTTAAAGGCGCGGGACGTCAAAACACGTGACATAACCGCGAACGCGCATGCGCTGTCACCGCGATATGGCGCATGCGTGGTAACATACGTGTACGTCACGTTCATACGTGACATACATACATGACGTCACCAAGCTACAGTCTGCAGCGAGGAGTACTTACTTGGATTGATCTACTAATGCTACACTTTCAGATTTGTGCAACAGCTCAAGAACTACTGGTGATATTCTATGGTCCACAAATGCCCGCTACTTACAAAAAGGTAAGCTATGAGGCAATGTCTATGTTCTGTGAACCCTGAAGTTTTTCAAGGACTTTGTTCAATGAATGTAATGTTTTCAGATATCTGAAATGCACTAAAGTCATAACTTCCTCCCATATACCAATCAAAAGATTCTCTGCGGTATGAACTTCTGTAAAGTGTACAACTGATTAAAAATGGTAATGTACAATGAATATATTCAAACTTGTTACTGGAAATGTATCATTTTGTGATTTTGATTATTGCTTTTCCCCTTCTAGCAATAGTGACAACATTCTTCTCATCTATCAATTCAAAAAATGTTCTGAAAGAAATTGAAACGCATGCAGGCAGTCAATAGTCAATTAAGTTATTTTACAACTGAATACATAATCTCCACAGTGTTGAATGGATGGCTTGTATTACATTTGGCCTATGTATAGTTAGTTTAATATGTGCCAGCCAAAAGAGGATGGCCTGCCCCTGCTGAGTCTGGTTCCTCTCAAGGTTTCTTCCTTTGCCACTATGTTGATTAAGCTCCACCCCTTGATCCATAATGTTTCACAATGCTATCTAAGGGAGTTTTTCCTTTCCACTGTTGCCTTTTGGCTTGCTCACTGGGGTATTAAGGTATTAACACAACATGTTTAAAATAAAAATGTAATGTTTTTTTGATAAAATGATTGAAATCTATTTTGTCTCTGTAGTCTTATATACTTCATTTTAAGTAGTCTTATACTTCATTTTAAACTCTATTGATGTTCTACTTGAACTGAATGGATATAGGTGCTATTTAGTATATTAATTGATCATAAATAAACTTGGTGTCTTTAACAAAGTATGTAATAAAAGAGCTTAGTGGATGTGAGCACTTACATAATTTTAATTTAATTTGTAGTAGGCTATTTTTCAACAGTTGTTTTTATATTGTTTTGACTAATTGTAAGTAACTGTCTTCAGGACTACAGTTATAATGTTGTCCAACCTGAATGGTAATTATGCTATTCTTGTGTGGAATTAAAAAATAAATATTTATGTAGTTAACTTGATATTTATAAAATCCAGCCTTATTTAAAAAAAAATAGGTTTACTTGGGCCATCACAAACATCCAATCACACTCTTCTGCTCTCTAGCTCATTACACACAATGCACAAAAAGAAATTGAGATGAGAATAACAAAATATGCAAATAAAAGTTTATTAATATGAAGAAAACTGCATACATTGCAAGAATAGTAAAAAGTCAATGACTGCTATAACAATCCTATTTAATCACAAAACTTTCTGGATACTCAAGACTCAGGTGAAAATGAACATAGAATGAACAACATTTCTAATCCCAAAATAAAGATTAAAACAATGCTTACCTGGATAATAACTGAACAATTTTATAAGGCTTTAAGTTGTCCTACACAGGGCTCAAACTCACAATCTCCGGGTGATGTGACTGTTACTCATCTAGTTGCATCATTGGGAAAACATGTTTTTTGGATGGTTTTTACAAAGATGCCAAAATTCCATTATTCAAGTGTGAATATATAAATGTGCCACATATTATATTCTAATGTGTTACTTCTCAGAAAGACACTATGTCTGTAACAGAATGGTTTGAGCTAATGGCTCATGGTTTAGCAGCTTACGCTTGAGCTGCAGAGGAGAGGCTTCAGTGTAAGAATGAGCACACAAAATAATTATTTAGCATCTTATCCAGTTTAACATGCTAAGATAGCTTAATGCTTATGTAACGTGTGGTTGGCCTGATAGCTGAAGAGCTACATCGTATTGTTTCACTATAATGTTCCGTTGCAACCTCACTGTGATTTTCTGTAAAACTGCTCAAAAGATATTGGCTAATATAGTTATTTATAGATCTTATGACTTGTAGGTGGCGCTGTTCCTAAATTCTGAATGGCCCCTCAGTCCATCTCATCCTGGCAAAATCGGTATCGACGGATTCGGCATGATCCAAGGGATCCATATATAACACAATTATGATTTTCTGACAAACTGTTCAAAAGTTATTGGCCAAAATAGCAATTTTTCATGTCTCATGACTCATAGGTGGCGCTGTTCCCAACTTTGGCATGGATCCTCAGATCATGCTTCAGATGAAGTTTACCAATTTTCGTTTCGATTAATCAAACTTTGGCCGAGATACAGCCTCTTAGCCAATTTTGGGTGGACCTCGTTAAGTTTGTGACACCATAACTTTTGAAGAAAGATGAATAAAAAAAATCTGTTCACTCACTTCTGTGCGGCTTAGTCAAAAGATCATTTCAGCAAATTTTGGAGAAAATTTCAGAGAAAAAAACTGAATACTGTACTTTTCAAAATGGCCACTACTGTAATGGGCGGAGTCTTAATGTAAGCTATTGATTGTGATTACCATGATAAGAGGAATCATACTAAGTTTAATTTTTCTAGATCAAAGGGTTCATAAGTTTTAACCATTTCAATGTTGCATTTTTGAACTGGTGGTGGCGCTATAGAGTTGGTCCTAAGGACTCAAAAATTGGTCAAATAGGCCGTAAGGTGAACACGTTTTAAGTTTAATCCCGTTCCCATATATGGGGCACTAAATTGTTTTAATTATAATAAAAAGATCTATTGTTTCTGGGCGAGAAAATAAAAGTTCTCCATGTGTAATCCTGCAGTTTATTTTGTATTACTGTTTAAAGTCGGCAATAGTTCTTTCCTCGCGTAATCATATTTTGATCATCAGTGATGAGGCTTCGCGGAACAATCATCACGTGCTTCTCGCTAGACCAATAAGAAGGCTGCTTTTTTGGGACGACAGGTAAACATTAGTCCAATATGTCTGCGTCCATGTTGTCAACATCGAGAGGTGAAGAAGAGGAAATTACGCCCAGACCTCCTTCAAAAGTCCGTAAAAAGTATTTTAAATAATGCTACATGCATCTTACGTCCATAAAGGAAGAAGAAACAAAGGATTTTACACGCACACGGTGGGATACATTCAGAAACTCAGTCAAACGGTGGCTTGGTTTGCAAGGTGAGAATCAGAGAATAGCAGAAACATACAAACATTGTCTAGAAATCGAGTTTGACAATGTTCCCGAAGACGCTGGGTTTCATTATACTTGCTACAGGCGTTTCATTGACAAAAAACGTTCGGATGTGGCAGAGAAACGCGCCACACAGCGTCCCGAAGCTCAAGATCAAGGCCAGTCTGTGGCATTGGGTAACGTAAGAATCGCTTCAGTTGAATGTCCGACAAAGAAACTTAGGTCCAGGACCGCCTGTCAGTAGCTTCTGCTGGTCCTGTGCTTCCTGCCTTGTGCATAATTTGTAAGAAAACGGACAAGTGCATTACTGTGGGAGGCAAACGCCAGAAGGACCATCTTTCACAGGCAGAAACGTTGTCAGCAGGTAGGTAAAAACACACACACGTTTGAACTTTTATTCCCTTAAGCTGGGTACCATGGCTAACTTGCAATTGCAATTACATAATTTATGTAATGTTTATTTTAAAATCAGAGACATGTTTGCATTGTTTTGCATACAGCTACAGCCAGAACACTCAATATTGTTTAACTAATAAACAATAGTTTTTAAATTAGTTTTTATTTATTTACAGGCCAGTTGCTGAGATGAAGTAAGACACTAGCATTCTTTTGCATATTCGTGACAAAGACTGAGTCTCTGGAGATGCGATACCACAAGTCCTGTTATTATAGACAGTACACCAGGTTCTTGACAAAGTCTAGTGCATCAGTTACTGGGACCTCAGAAGAACAGTGAGTAATTCATATTTTATATTATTAAATAATAGTTTGCTCACATTATAAATCATTGACCATCTATATTGTCGATTTGTCTGTAAACGCAGTCTTGACTGCACAACTATTGCACCTGTAATTCAAAATGCTGAATAATAATTTTTAAAAATCTCAAATCACTTTGTCAGGTTTCGATTAGCTACTATTTATTCTACATTTAAAATTGAAGCCATTGTGCAATAGTTATGTGACATAAAGTAATACATCTTTTCTGTTTTTTAATGTGTTTTCTTTTCAGAAATGAGCCAACCTTCGATGCCAGCTACAAGATCTTCTGTGAGAGGATCATCCGCCATAGAATAATTGTAAACCAAGAGATGTTGACAATGACTCAGCTAAGAAGGATCTTTTTAAATCTGGTGAAAAAACATGAAGATCTTGATGCTTCAAACTACAGATAATTTGACGCCCTGTACCAACACGGCAAAAGGGCAAACTACCAAACAGCCATAATGAGACATTCTCTGAAAGCTATAATGTGTGCCCCTTCACCCGTTGGCAATGGCTGGCACCTCGAGGATGGTGAGTTAACAGTGACCTGGATGACAAGAATTCCTGCCCCTGAAAGTGTGTTGCAGGCAGTCCACTGCAGTTGCAAGCATAGCAAATGTGAGACTGGAAGATGTTCCTGTATGTCTGCAAGACTGTCTTGTACTGATTTTTGTCTGTGCCAAATTTGTGCAAATGTTTCACAGGAAACAGAAGAAATACCTACATGGGATGATGCCTCTGATAGTGACAGGGATGATACCGATGAGTAAATATCCACTGTGTTATAATTTAAGGTGATTTTGAGCTGTAAAAAATCAGTTGTAGAATTGTAATTTTTTTTGGCAGCATTCAAAAATAAGGGGACAGTGTAGCATTTCGAGTCATTTCAGCCAACTTGGGCCAAAGTGTGCTTATATTTGTATATGTCTGTAATTGCACAGTACCTACTGAAAATGTTGATGTATAACACATCACAGTTTTGCTAAATTTATTTTGTTTATGTTTAATTTTGTTTACTGCCAATCCGTGAAGTTGAGGCATATTTTCTACAAATGTGACATATTTCATGGTCTACAATCAATCTTGAGTATATAATCCACCAAAACCTGTCTCAAGTGTTTAGGTACATTTATAAATGTCAGTTTGAGAGATATTTTGTGTTGCTAAAATGTATATAAATAAAGTTACAAACAGAATCAGAAGCATAAGATTTTAGTTTTTTCCAATTCACAATTATATACATTAATGGATTGTGACAAAAAACTGCAGGGTATTTTGCGGAGAACTTTTAACACAAAGTCGATAATGGTATTGTCTATGCAAAAATTAATTTAAAAAGTAGTGCCCAGGTGTGGGAACGAAAATCATTTTCTAGCCACTTTTTCCTAGTTCACCTTATGGTCTAAAATTACTATTCATTAAAATCACTACAAGTGTGCCAAATTTGATAATTTAAAAAAAAAGCTGTTTCAGTAGTACAAGTGAAAATTAACTCAAAATGAAGATTTTTTTTATATAAACTTGCTGCATGTTATAGTTTCCTGTCTCAGATAGACACCATGTCTGGAACTGAAACAACATTTCCACCACTCTACCTCTTGCGGTCTGGGCATGTGCCACACAGGATTCGAACCCATGATCAGAATGGTTCGGGATTAATGACACGTGGTTTAGCAACTTGCGCCACTCAGAGGACATAAATTACAACATAGTTAACAAATCATGTTAACGAGACTAGCATGCTAAGCTAGCTTAATGCTAATGTAGCTTATGGTTATCCTGATAGCTGAAGAGCCGCATTAGAAAGAATGGCATCTGGTTAGCATGCTAACCAATTATTATGCTAAGCTAACTAGCATAAGGCAAC
Source organism: Chrosomus eos (assembly GCA_036326025.1). Lineage (NCBI taxonomy): Eukaryota > Metazoa > Chordata > Actinopteri > Cypriniformes > Leuciscidae > Chrosomus > Chrosomus eos. Next base: position 14,199,953 of record CM070819.1, on the reverse strand, counting down.
AAACACAGGCAAGGTCAACTTTGGAGACAAATATCTCGGGAACGGTCGTGAATATGAAAAATCTGTTCAGTCATTTCCTTGCGGCTCGTTCCAAAGACCATCTGATAAAATTCTGGACAAAATTGAGCATAATTTGAAGGAGCAGTACTGTAAAAACTATTTTTCATTTGCCCCAATATCGTGCAGTCACATTGTTGGAAAATGACAAACAAGATATTGTTGGAATTGGTATAAGCCAAGGAATATAATGACATAACGTAATCAAATTTTGAACTATATTTGCAAAAGTTATAAGCATATTTTCAAAAAAAACTTATACCTTTGGAACACTAGGTGGCACTGTGTTCAATCTTCTCAGGTACCTTCAGGCCAGGCAAATGATGATCCATACTAAATTGTGTAAAGATATGTCAAATATTTTAAAAGATATGGCAAATTATGACAAAATTCAAAATGGCGGACACGTGGTACATCCAATGCAAGGACCCTCAGACCATGCATCCGATGAAGCGTACCAATTTTCGTTTCAAATGATCTCGACTTTGGCCGAGCTATAGCTTCTGAACCAATTTTGGGTCGACCTCGTTAAGTTTGCGACATCATAACTTTTTAACAAAGATGAATTAAAAAAAAATCTGTTCAGTGATTTCTGAGCGGCTCAGTTCATAGATCATTTGAACATATGTTTGGACAAAATAGGACAAATTTTGAAGGAGGAGTAGCAGAAAAACTGTACTTTTCAAAATGGCCACTACTGTAATGGGCGGGTCTTAATGTACGATATGGATTGCAATCATCATAATGAGTGGATTTAGATGTATTAAGTTGAATTTTTCTAGATCTAAAGGTTCAAAAGTTATAACCATTTCGATGTTGAATTTTTGAACTGGTGGTGGCGCTATAGAGTTGGTCCTAGAGACTCAAAAATTGCTACAATTACTTTTCATTACCATCGCTACAAGTGTGCCAAATTTCATCATTTTCCTATATGCGGTTCATAGGGCTGCCATAGACTTCCATTGGCGGAGGAAGAAGAAGAAGAAGAAGAAGAAGAAGAAGAAGAAGAAGAAGAAGAAGAAGAAGAAGAGAAAAAAAGAAGAAGAAGAAGACTAAAAGTCAAGTCAAGTCATCCTCATTTATATAGCGCTTTTAACAATGTAGATTGTTTCAAAGCAGCTTTACAGAGACAAACAAAATTTAAGGTAACAAAGAATGGTTTGGTTTTATAGCGGTTCTTGAATATGTTGTTTCCAGCTAAAGTTAGTTTTGATTGATTCACTTCCCTCGAAATGATCATTTGTTATTAAATTAGGGGCCGCCAAGACGACGCCGTTCTCTCTAAATAGACTTTAAACGCGAACCTGTGATAAACGCTGATGGCTTTCACATGTGCATTAAGAATTTATTCTATAGTTATGTGCGTTTGAATATATGTGCGCAGGTTTGTAATTCGCTACAAACCATGCCTACACAAACTACTTGTCTTGCCTATAAATTTTGATGCAGAATTTTATTTTATCAATTCGGGGGAGGGACGCGAAACCGGAATTTCATAGCGCTTTATCTGTAGAGTGGATTAGATACAACAGATACAGATACAATAGGGGCTATCCCCTTCGGGGCTTGGCCCCTAATAATAAGAAAACTAACAGATACAATAGGGGCTATCCCCTTCGGGGCTTGGCCCCTAATAAAACAAACAAATCAATACTATAAACACTAAAACAAACGATACTGCATGTAACATCAGCCACATACCTCAACTACAGTGACAGGAAGAGGGGCGGCATGACAAAGCCTATGTTCTAACATTTCCTTCACACGCATTTAATACACAGTCTCTTCTGAATTACAGTACCCATTCCCATAAAAGTATAACCAAATAAAGGGGAAATCCCACACTACTACACACGGAAATGAAGTATCCAGGTACAGGAACCTGCCCCAGACTTTAGAGTGTTCCCAGTCCTAATCCTAATTCTATTCAAAGAATGGGACAGGGGATCCAAGAGCAATTAAAAACAAAGGGTGAGTGTGCTGTTACTTATGTCTAGCTGTGTTTCGTTTCCGCCTCCTACTGGACATTTAAGGTACTGCACTATGTTTATATAGTTTACTTTCGGTTTCCCTCTGTGAACGCAGTCAAGAACAACTTGCACGCAGTTTCTATCGGCTATTGATTTCATCGTTTAAACCTTGGACATATATGTCTGTAAGTGCAAATTTTACACTAAATTGTGATTTATAGTGTTTAAGGATAATTAGATTGCTATATTTCTGTTACAGTATACTCACTCTTGATTCATGTTATTGGTGACGTGCTATGTTGTAGCGTACTGACATGCTAATTTATCTTCTGTTTGTACATAATCTAATTTGAACATAATTTCTCTGTGTATATTACTTAAAATTACGTATGTAAAAGGAACTATGTACAAAATCAAACCGTAATGTTAAGCTGGATATGTGAATGTAAATGTGAACATGGATGTTAATACATATTTTTTCTTCTTGTTTGTAGTTTTACAGAAATATTATTGAGAACCTAATCACCAGTAAAGTCACTAAAGTTATGAAGACTGCTTTCTGGAGTTCTTTTTTCAAGTTTAACGCTATCTGTTAAGCCTTTCCTCAAGATACGCAATTGGTCAGAACAGAATAGTAAAAAGACATTGACACAGTGGGTGAAGACAGTGGAACCATACATCCATTGTTACATTGCATTGCTCAACTCTTCAGAAGCAAGTAAGGTATGGAGTCACACAGTGTTGAGAACGATAAATCTCAAGCCTTTGAGAATAAATCACAATCTTCTAGCTGCAAGTCTTCTCAAAGATCAAGTCAGTCATCAGTAAGTGTGGCAGTGACTCGGGCTCGAGCTAAAGCCGAAGCAGCTCAAGCTAAAGGATCTTATGCAGAAAAAGAAGCAGCTATGATGAGGAAAAAAGCAAAGTAGAAGCAGATCTATTCTTGCTACAATCTCAAAAAGAAGCAACTCAGCGTCTGGTGAAGCAGTGATTTATTAGGCAGCAGCAGACATAGAGGAGGGTTTATAGACGAGGATTATAGACGAATTGGACCATGAGACAAACTTAGGTTGCACTCAGCGTACTAAAAAGTATGTTCAGAAGCATACAATGGAACAACATCAGCAGCGGTTTCCTGATACTCCGATTCTGCAGTCATCCATGATGAGCGCTGAACCTCTTCAGTGTGAAGCTACAGCAACATCTCCACATGTACATCCATCGTATGGAATGGATGAATTAAAAATAAAACAGGAGACAATGGATAATCAGAGAGGCGAAGATCATGGGCAAAGCTCTGCTTTTCAAGCTTCTCCTATTCCCAGCTTTAGAGCTCCCATGGTTAACCTGCCATACACATCTGATTTAGCTAACTACATGGTAAGAAGAGAGATGGTGAGTTCTGGTCTTGTGAAGTTCGATGATCACCCTGAGAACTACTGGGCCTGGAAATCCTCTTTTCAAGATGTCACAAAAGACCTCGGATTAACAGCCAGAGAAGAGCTCGACCTTCTCACAAAATGGCTTGGCCCAGAGTCATCCATGCAAGCAAAACGGATCAGATCGGTTCATGCGCACTATCCTATATCAGGTGTCCGTATGCTTTGGCAGCGATTGGAAGAGTGCTACGGGAGCCCAGAAGTGATTGAGAATGCGCTGTTGAGAAAACCGGAGGAGTTTCCAAACATTTCTAACAGAGATGGGCAAAGACTCAGGGAGCTAGGAGATATGCTTATGGAATTGGAATCTGCAAATACAGGTGGACATTTATCAGGTTTAGCCATTCTTGACACTGCAAGGGGAGTCAATCCCATCATTGAGAAGCTTCCCTTTAATCTGCAGGAAAGATGGATCACTCACGGAGCTGATTATAAAGAGGATTATCAGGTCTCTTTTCCACCATTTGGCTTTATTGTGCAGTTCATTTGCGAACAAGCAAGAATAATAAATGATCCCCGTTTTTTTTATCTATGCAGAGTCGTCTTGAACAGGAGAAATTTTCACGGGTCAGCAACAAAATACCTGTGTCAGTAAGGAAAACTGAAGTGCTAGTCACAGTTTCAAGAACCACAACCAACCAACCTCCAGAACAATAGATTTTGGACCCTAGTAAGCAATGTCCAATTCACAATAAGCCGCATCCGTTGTCAAAGTGCTGTGGTTTTAGAGGAAAGACCCTGGATGAAAAGAAAACTTACCTCAAAGAACAGTCTATCTGCTTCAGATGTTGCGGTTCCGCCAAACAAATGTAGAGAGTGTAACAGTGATCGCCATGTCTCTGCATTGCACCCAGGGCCTGCTCCATGGGCCGAGGAAGCTCCAGTAACAGAGCGAGAGCAAGGCGGGGAATCTGAAGGAGATACATCATCTGATGTTACTTCTAAGTGGACAGAAATCTGCGGCAAAGCTCCCAGACCTAGATCATGCTCGAAAATCTGTTTGGTTGACGTTGATCCATCTAACTGTCCTAAAAGGCTAAAAGGATGTATATAGTTATGGACGACCAGAGTAACCGGTCTCTAGCAAGGTCTGACTTTTTTGAGTTGTTTGGGATCGAAGGAGACTCTTTCCCTTATACTTTTCGTACATATGCTGGTTCATCAAAGACGATGGGAAGAAAGGCAGACAATTTCATTGTTTGTTCACTTAATGGGAAAACGCAGGTGCCACTTCCCACTCTCTTGGAATGCAATATGTTGCCTGAAGATGGTGACGAAATTCCGACACTAGGAATAGCACAATACTTCCCTCATCTCAAGTCAATGGTTGACAAAATACCACCTTATGATGCAAGAGCTCCCATTCTTCTCCTTTTAGGAAGGGATATCTTAAGTGTGCATAAGGTTCGAGAACAGTATAATGTACCTGGTAACACGCCATATGCTCAGCGTCTCGATTTAGGCTGGGTCATTGTGGGAGAAGTGTGTATGGAAGGAGTACATAAGTCCGAGACTGCAAATGTTTTCAGGACAAACATACTGCAAAATGGACATACTTCTTTTTTCTCACCCTGCTCTAAAGGAATTCAGGTCAAAGAACAGTTTGGCACTCTGCATAATCTTTACCAGTCCACTCTACCTAGCTGTCCAGTCACAGGCTGTCTTACAGATCACCTGGGTGACAAGGTCTTTCAGAGGACTCCTGATGATAATAAACTTTCTCTGTCTGTTGAAGATGAGATCTTCCTTCATGTTATGAACAGAGAAATGTACATGGATGAGACGAACCACTGGGTAGCTCCCTTGCCATTCCGTTTACCTCACAGCCCACTACCGAACAACCGGGACCAAGCTATGAAGCGTCTTAATGCCCTGCAACGCACCTTACAAAGGAAACCTGAGATGGCTAAACACTTTGTGGAGTTTATGCAAAACATGTTCATCATCAAACATGCTGAACTAGCTCCTCCACTGCAGCCTGATGAAGAATGCTGGTATTTACCAATATTTGGTATATACCACCCTATGAAACCTGGGAAGATTAGGGTCGTCTTCTAGTGCACCATGTGAAGGCATCTCTTTGAATAGCACACTTCTTAGTGGACCAGTCCTAAACAACAAGCTACTCGGGGTCCTGATGCGCTTTCGTAAGGAGCAGATTGCAGTAACAGCTGATGTAGAACAAATGTTCTACTGCTTCAAGGTCAGAGAAGATCACCAACACTTTTTGAGTTTCTTGTGGTTCAGGGATAACGATCTGTCCAAAGAAATTACAGAGTACCGAATGACGGTTCATGTTTTTGGGAACAGCCCATCTCCAGCTGTGGCAATCTTTGGAATGAGCAGCTGAGTTCGGAGAAGAGGAGCATGGTAGATAAGCCAAACAGTTTGTCCATGAAAACTTTTATGTGGACAACGGCCTGATTTCGGTATCCAGTGCAGCTGAAGCCATCAGTCTCCTGAGAAACACCAAAAATATTTTGGCTGAGTCAAACATCAAGCTCCATAAGATTTCATCAAACAGTCATCAAGTCATGGAAGCATTCCCTCCATCTGAAAGAGCAAAAGACCTGAAGGATCTGGATTTGAGTGTCGATCCTCTACCTCTCCAAAGAAGCTTAGGGTTGAGTTGGAACTTAGAGACCGACTCTTTCACTTTTCAGGTATCTACAGAGGTGAAACCATTCACACGTCGGGGCATACTTTCAACAGTTAACAGTCTCTACGATCCTTTGGGACTTGTTGCCCCTGTTACCATGCAGGGTAAGGCTTTGGTAAGAGAGCTATCATCAGAGCAGCTTGACTGGGACACACCGCTTCCAGCCAATGAAGAGGTTAAGTGGAAAGCATGGACAGATTCTTTAACCGACCTCAAAGAAGTTCACATTCACAGACCCTATGTACCAGTCTCTATGTCCTACACTTCCAAGAGAGAGGTGATCATTTTTGCTGATGCTTCCACTTTGGCCATATCAGCCGTTGCTTACTACAGGGTTGTAACTATAGACGGTCAATGTCACATTGGGTTTGTAATTACCAAAATCAAAGTTGGCACCATACCCTGCTTACATAGTGCCACGTCTAGAGCTGTGTGTGGCAGTTCTTGCTGTTGAGCTGGCAGGGCTGATTAAAGAAGAGCTGGATTTGAATTTGACTGCAGTAGAATTCTACACTTACAGCAGAATTGTTTTAGGATAGATTTATAACACATCTCGACGGTTCTATGTCTATGTTGCTAACAGAGTGGCGCAAATGTTTTACAAAGCCAGAACAGTGGCATCCTGTTGATTCAGGCCTGAACCCAGCAGACCTTGGTACCAGATTCATTCCAGCAGCTGTCCTACCTCACAGTAACTGGTTCTCTGGTCCAGAATTTCTCCATCAGTCTATTCTCGGGGAGATACCTGAAAATGAATCGTTTGAGCTTGTAGAGCCAGAGGAGGATCAGGATATTCGCCCTCAGGTGCTAACCTTGGCCACTAAGATGACAGAACTGTCTCTAGGATCACACAGATTCGAGCGCTTCTCTGAGTGGAGATCCCTTGTAAGAAGCATAACTATGATTGTTCATGTTTCAAAATCATTTTCTCGAGAGGGAAATACAGGGGATTGTAAAGGCTGGTATTGGTACAAAAAAGTCTCCAGACTGAGCGCACACAAGCAAAAACCTTCATCATTAAATGTGTGCAGCAAGAGCACTTTAAAGATGAACTCAAAAGCTTGGAGAAAGGTTAAAAAATCTCACAGCAAAGTGCTCTGAAGAACCTATCTCCCTTTGTAGACAGCGAAGGACTTATTCGAGTGGGAGGTCACTTACAATCAGCAGAAATGTCTGAACAGGAAAAGCACCCACTAATTATTCCAGCGAGTCAACACGTAGCCACGTTGTTGGTCAGACACTACCATGATCGAGTGGCACATCAAGGACGTCATCTAACTATCTAACATCTAACATCTAACGGTGCACTACGATCAGCAGGGCTCTGGAATTGTAAAAGGAACTAAACTAATCAACCATGTGATTCATCAATGCGTTATCTGTAGGAAGTTAAAGGGATACTCCACTTTTTTTGGAAATAGGCTCATTTTACAACTCCCCCAGAGTTAAACAGTTGAGTTTTACCGTTTTCGAATCCATTCAGCTGATTTTCTGATATTTAGAAGAATATCAGTAAGCAGACAGTTTCTGGTCTCATTGACTTCCATAGTAGGAAAAAAATATACTATGGGAGTCAATGAGACCAGAAACTGTCTGCTTACTGATATTCTTCTAAATATCAGAAAATCGGCTGAATGGATTCGAAAACGGTAAAAACTCAACTGTTTAACTCTGGGGGAGTTGTAAAATGAGCCTATTTCCAAAAAAAGTGGAGTATCCCTTTAAGAGGAAAATTTGAAGAGCAGAAAATGTCAGATTTACCTTCGGGCAGAGTTAAGTGGATCCTCCATTCACACATGTGGGCCTGGATGTTTTTGGGCCATGGAATATAATATCACGCTGCACTAGAGGGGGCAGTGCTGAAAGTAAAAGATGGGTCGTCATTTTCTCTTGCTTAAGTACTAGGGCTGTCCACCTGGAAGTCATCGAGTCCATGTCAACCTCAAGTTTCATTAACGCCCTCAGGCGGTTCTTGGCAGTTCGCGAAAGAATGATCAACATAGCACGACACATTCTGGATGCATTACTGCTAAAAACTGGTCTTTCCCGTCTTACCCATGAGGTTTTGACTACTCTCATGTCAGAGGTCATGGCAATAATGAATGCTAGACCCTGATATTTTAGCTTACTATTTCTTCTGATTCTGATACATTGGAAGTTCTATCCCCTGCAATGCTTCTCACCCAAAAGGCTAGCACTATACCAGCACCTCTTGCGGACTTTGAAATGAAGGACCTCTACAAGAAAGAATGGAGACAGGTTCAGTGTCTGGCAGACGATTTCTGGAAGGCATGGGGGAGAGACTATCTTGCAACATTGCAAGTACGGAGGAAATGGACTGAGAAAAGGCAAGATCTTGAGGAAGGTGATGTTGTCTTGCTTAAGGACTCAAATGTGAAACGTAATGAGTGGCCGATTGGACTCATCGTGAAAACCATACCCAGTAGTGATGAAGTGAGGAAGGTGGAGGTAAAGATAATTAAAGAAGGATCTGCAAAGGTTTACTTAAGGCCTGTCTCAGAGGTAGTCCTACTCCTGCCGGGAAGTCACAGGATAAATAGTGGTATAATAATTTATTATACCAAGCGGGGAGTGTGCTGTTACTTATGTCTAGCTGTGTTTCGTTTCCGCCTCCCACTGGACATGTTTATATAGTTTACTTTCGGTTTCCCTCAGTGAACACAGTCAAGAACAACGTGCACGCAGTTTCTATCGTCTATTGATTTCATCGTTTAAACCATGGAAATATATGTAAGTCTGTAAGTGCAAATTTTACACTAAATAGTGATTTAAAGTGTTTAAGGATAATTAGATTGCTATATTTCTGTTATACTCACTCTTGATTCATGTTATTGGTAATGTGCTATGTTGTAGCGTACTGACATGCTAATTTATCTTCTGTTTGTACATAATCTCAATGTTAAGATGGATATGTGAATGTAAATGTGAACATGGATGTTCATACATATTTTTTCATCTTGTTTGTAGTTTTACAGAAATATTATTGAGAAGCGAATCACCAGTAAAGTCACTAAAGTTATGAAGACTGCATTCTGGAGTTCTTTTTTCAAGTTGTACGCTATCTGTTAAAGTGTAAATTGCAGGTTAATTTTTTTTACGAGATAATGCAATGTGCTTAAAGGGGTCATATAATTGTACATGCATTTTTTCAAGTTGATTGTACTGAAATGTGTGTTGGCAGTGCCTGTACACAGCCATCATATAATTATAAAAATCCATCCAGTGGTTTTGTTTTAATCTCCTTATATGTTTTCCCCTGCCTCAAATCGAGCCGTTCGAGCCTGTGACGTCACAAGCTCGCACGCCCCTCCCATGACTGTTGATTGACTGCAGTGTTTCAACACAGACCCGCCCTCGCTCGTGATTGAGATGTCAATCATAGTTCGTCATTGTTGATACACTGGAGCAGAATGGCGCCTAAGCGATTGTGGTGTTCTGTTCTTGGGTATAATAAGGAACACAGCAGTCATTTTAATGTTCCTAAATCCGAACCGCTGAAGACGCAGTGGCTGAGTTTTGTTTATGAAGGGAATATTTCCGACGAGCAACGTCAATGCGCTCATGTTTGCGCAAATCATTTCTCACCAGACTGCTTTTTAAATGAGGCAAGGGTCAATATAATTTAGGTTTTGCTAAGAAGCTGCTACTGAAAAAGGAATCGGTACCAACTATTCGTGTTCCCGCTGGACCTCCAAAAGAAGTGAGTGTAACGTTTCAGTCACCTTTATATTAATCTTTGCAAATCCCTTGCATGCTTCACGATGATTGTGGCTAATGTTTACACTCAGGGTGCGTTACGGCATGTATTCTATGTAATGTTACAACGTTCTCAATATAATTCATAATCCCACGTTTATAATGAAAAATGCGTTATAGTTATTGTGTTATTAAAAACTGTGTACGCAGGTGTTACAGTTAACGTAACAGGAATATTAACAGGAATATCAATGCAGTTACAATACTATAGATGTACTTAAAAGTTTTAAAACATTTTCGTACTGCACTAAACATAAACATACAACAAATTCTTAGGTATCCTTCAACTACTGCTAGAATCATTACTGACATGACCTCAAGTCACAAGTCAGTTTCAGTCACGATAGTTGTACCTAACACTGAGATAACGTTACGCATCACTGACAAGCCTACATTTACAAAAAAAAAAAAAAAATTTCAACATAAATCTGTCAACGAACTAACCTATAACTTACATTAGTAACGTTAAACACATAGCGTTTGTATCTCACAACTCTAACGTTACCCTGCCAGTACATACAAAAATAGACCAAAGTGACATTGTTAACCAACCATTCTCGTCCTGTTCGAGCCTTAATTGTCGAACTTCTTCGGGCCGTCATCTTGTTTCGGGTCCGACTCCGGTTTAAACTTATATGGTTGCACAAAATGTGTCCTCAGAGAGAATCCCGCTGCCATAATAAACCCTGAACTGTTGTCAAGTCAACACTCCACGTGCGTTGTGTCAAAGCGCCCACAGAACAGAGGGGCGGAGTCAGCGAAGCTCATTATCATTTAAAGGCACATACACTTAAACGGCGTGCTGAAAACAGAGCTGTTTTTGAGCAGGTAAAATGAGTGTTTTCTTACAATACTAATGAGAATTTTTAATAAAAGTATATTACAAAGTTTTCATTTAGACCCTAAAGATTCATATTAACTTGTACAAAAATGGCATTTTATGACCCCTTTAAAGATAAGAACCACCCAACATTGTTTTGTATGTTTTTTATACCAAAATGCTGAATATAATTAGCCTGGATGCCAGCCCGAACCCCGCCCACAACATTTTTTGGTCGGGAAGTTCGGTCTGGACTCGATCCGTTGAGGAGTAATTATGATCAGCCAAAAAATGGTCGGACCAATCAAATTGCCAGGGCGGGCTATATACGATGATTGACAGATGATGTGCAGTTACGTAATCACCACGTCATCGAAGAGCGCTTGGGTTGAATTCGTTTACGACAAAGATAACTGCCGCTGGAGAATTAAGATTTCACACTTACAAATAAGTCAGATAGAATAAATGCGTATATGACGTACTGTCCGAGGAGAGGGCTCCGTGATCGGTATTCGGCCCAAACTCAGAGTAACGTTGCTCCCCCGTATTCCTGGCTGTGGAGGAACAAGCCGAGAGTGAGGAGTCGGGGTGGTGGAGGGATGCTGAAAACTGTCAAGGAGTGTTAGGTGAGTTGACAGAGTGAATATGCAGCGCTTCCTCTCGTGCTGGTAACGTTAGACATGTATGTTTGTTTTGGCGGATGTGGTATTGTTTGATGACAAGTTGATTGGATTGATTATTTGAGGGTGCTCCTCCCGAACTTTGTTTATGAAACCTCATGTGTAGATAGATTCAGCCATCGCGTCTGTTATAGAAGATATCGACAGCGCATTGCTTTTAAAAGAGGAACAGAGAACCGCGATCAAGGCATTTGTCGGTCGGAAAGATGAATGAAGAACATGCGTCATTTACTCCGTTGCTCTGATTGGTTGTAAGTCTATCCAATTGAATGCAGAGGCATTTTATTTCCTGGTTCGGTTGAAACACGCCCCATAATCACAGCCCAATGGAGCAGTTTCAGACTCAAATTCTTTCTAGAATATGAGTATGACTAAGTCAGGCTAGAATATAATATGAAAAGTTGGTACTTTTTACCGTGGTTTTTAGCACTCCCCCTCCCTTCCGCTAAGCTAGTCTAACGGCAAGCTTTCTTTTTAGATTCAGCAGTGATGAATGAAATAACTCAATTGTAAACACAACACTCGTGTGTGCTGGCTTCATGAGGACCATGATCCTGCCTGAAATGAGAGTAAGCTATTCACAAAACAAACGGGCATGCGTCAAAACCAGGATGCTGCGTGAGGCACGTCAGATTTGCTGGTCGAGCTGCTCCACTAAACTCCAAAACGCGTTCACCTCACGGCAGCACACCTCCACTGCTGATTCCATTGGGTGGCATAGCCCACACAAACACCTGTCTCTGTTTCTTTCTGACAATGAGCATCGCAAATTAGTAGCGTTTTAGCACAGGCAATATATCGCGTTCTGTCAGCAGATGCCAGCAAAAGCGCCATTGTGTCTGTGTGTCTGTGCATCTCTACAGCTCTGATTAGGACTAATGTTACTAACACCATGTAAGAAAATAATGTCTTCAGTCGTTGTCCCTCCTCTACATGACGGCAAGATTTTGAATAGACTTTGGCTTGTTCACTAATGTTATCCGTGTTAGCTTCAGGCTAGCTCTAGCTACTCACCAGGACACCTGACCAACCCTCCACTCATTTTCGTCACACCAAGCATTTATTACTCTTTGAGGGCCATGATTTCTGCCAATTTCCTCCGCCCTCTCTCACACCTGACTAGTTCAAAATTATAAGGCTGTGGTCCATCAAAAATTTGATGGTTTTCCACCTCCTCGTTCTCCATAGTCAAGCCACAAACAGTGGTAATCTAGCAGAGTATGGTTGCGACTCACTGGTATGACATCATCACAGTTACTGTAAAAAACACGCTACCTTTGAAGAAACCCCAATAAATGTTATTTTAACGCATTTTGAGACAGAAATGTTTAAATATATACATATTGAGCATTTTATTTACACATTAATTGATTGTGGTGGTTAACCTGCAATTTACACTTTAAAGGGGTCATATAATGCCATTTTTGTACAAGCTAATATGATTCTTTAGGGTCTAAACCAAAAGTTTGTAATATACTTTAATTAAAAATTCTCATTAGTATTGTAAGAAAACACTTATTTTACCTGGTCAAAAACAGCTCTGTTTTCAGCACGCCGTTTCAGTGCATATGCCTTTAAATGATAATGAGCTTCGCTCACCCCGCCCCTCTGTTCTGTGCGTACACCGTTTTTAACACAATAACCATAAAGCTTTGTTCATTATAAACGTGGGATTATAAATTATATTGAGAAAGTCGTACATAGAAAACATGCTGTAATGTACCCTGAGTGTAAACCTTAGCCGCATTCATCGTGAAGCGTGCAAGCGATTTGCAAAGATAATATAAAGGTTAATAAAACGCTACACCCACTTCAGTTCTTCTGGAGGTGCAGGAACACGAATAGTTGGTATTGATTCCTTTTTTCAGGAGCAGCTTCTTAGCAAAACCAGCTTTATACCTCCTCGTTTATAAAGCAGTCTGGTGTGTGAAATGATTCGCGCAAACATGAAAGCATTGACGTTGATTGTGGGGAATATTCCCTTCGAAAACAAACTCAGGCACTGCGTCTTCAGCGGTTCGGATTTAGGAACATCAAAATGACTGCTGTGTTCCTTATTGCTGTGCAAACCCAAGAACAGAACACCACTTCGCTTAGACTCCATTCTGCTCATAGACAGACAGGGCTTCAGCGTACTTTTCGGCACAACACCGGTCCGCACGCACTATGATTGATCAATCAACAATTGTGGGAGGGGAGTCCGACCGTGTGACGTCCCAAGGTCGAACGGCTCGATTTGAGGCAGGGGAAAACATATAAGGAGATTAAAACAAAATCACTGGATGGATTTTTATATTATATGATGGTTGTATACTGCCAACACACATTTCAGTACAATCAACTTGTAAAAGTGCATGTACCATTTTATGAACCCTTTAAGCCTTTGCTCAAGCTACGCAATTGGCCAGAACAGAATAGTGAGAGTCTCAGTAATCTGACTCATTTGATTTGCAATAAAGAAAACAGGACTGGCAGGAAGCTCTTGCTAACATATTTTGAAAACTGAATCATACATCTGATGTTATCACACATGAATTCACATGAAATAGTTTTTTTGTGTTTCCGCATCACTTCACACATGAGCTTCATGCTGATGTAGAACTTTACGATGCTCTTTACGAAACCCGTGTATAAATATTTTCCGGAAGGAATGGTTTAGTTTTAAAAGTTTAAAATATTTGTATTTTTCTTTTACACACCTATCGTTTCACTTCAGAAGACATTGATTCATCAATTGTGATCAGATGGAATACTGTCATGTTTGCTTTGTGTGGTTTTTGAAGCATCAACTTTGAGGGACCCACCCACTTGCATTTTATGTCATGATTCTGCCATCATGTTATTGATTATTCTTAGTCTTGTGGCAGGATCATGACAGAACCATGTTTTGTGTACAAGCGCATGGCCAATTGTTTGGCCATGTGCTTGTGGTGTCTCGTTACGTTACCCCGCCCCCTTGTTATCCTCGTCTTGTGATTATTGTCTAGTCAGTTTCACCTGTCCTCGTCATTAATGTTCCCTGTGAGTAGTTAGTCTGTAATCTGTTCAAAGAGAATTGTGAGTTTGTTTCTTGTCAAGTCTAAGTCTTAGTTTGTCATCTTGTCATAGTCTAGTATTCTCCCCCTGTTCTGTTTTGCCCCCTCGTGGGTTTTGTTTTCTGTTTTTTTTTTGTCAATAATAAATCCCTGTTTTGAGTGACTTGCTGTCTGCCATTGGGTTCGTCCTTCTACCACATGACATTTTATGTGATTACAGAGATGCATTGTTACTAAAAATATTTGTTTGTGTTTATCTTATGGTGAGTAAATGATAAGAGAATTTACATTTTTGGGTGGAGTATCCATTAAAGGCTCCATTGCATGTGAGGGCTTTGACATTAGGATTATGTGATAATTATTATGCAATTAAATAATATCTGATTTAATTAATTAATGCCACTTTCAGGCTGGTCTCAGTCAAGTTCAGTGGCATCTAGGTAGCATCTTAACTGTAGGGAATCTAAAGAAATTAAAAATCAATAATTAGTTCTAGAAAAGCTTCAATAAAAAGTTGTAGTTGACAGAGAATATTCACCATAAATTTTCTGGTGTTGATTTCCTGCCATGTACATCTAAAATACTGATTAAGCTCATATCCTGTCAATTGACCATTCGCAAAGGTACTGCTCCCTTTAGTTACTGTTGCTATGTACGACAAGCCACGCCGCTCTCACGCCACACCATGTTGTCATGCAGTGAAAAATACATTGCGGAGCAGAGAGGACACTGACAACGCGCTGGCAGACAGGAAAGACCAGTTTACTTTTGATATGAAACAAAGTCTCACCTTTCAAATTTGGTCATTTTTGAAAGAAATGTAAACAATATATACTGTTTTGTGGCTCTTTAATGTGTCTGACAGATCGCTGTAGACCCTTAAAGCTGCTCATGATCCGATCATCTCTTCTAGTTAATTTATAGCAAGAGGGTTTGAACATAAGAAGGAATGTTGTTTTAACCGCAGAAAGATGTCAGTAGGCTACACACCGTTTTTCAAGTTCAAATCTACTAACTCTCCTGACTGATTTGTCATACTGATTGGTCAGATCGCCTGTCAATCAAACTCCCTGCGAAGGGTCAATTATCACAGAAAATAATCTTCATTCTGTTTGTCAGAGCAAAATAAACATATGCCTGTCCATAATTCAGAATTCCTTGTGAATACAGGTCAGAGTTGTGTGGACGTTCTCATCTACTTTGTGGAGATAATTGAGGGAGGTCATGGAGACTCATGGGCACAGAGTTTCACCCACCCTTTTATTGGTACATACATCATCCATCCATTCTCGAAATCACTTATACCCTATAGGGTCTTGGACGTCATGCATTATATAATTTATATTCTAGATTTATATTTTGATGGATTGAAAAATTCCATACAAAATAATTTAGCTTTAAAGGAATAGTTCACTTTAAAATGAAAATCACCCCATAATTTACTCACCCTCAAGCCATAGGTGTATGACTTTTTTCTCTCAGACGAATACAATCAGAGTTACATTACAAAATATCCTGGCTCTTAAGTTTTATAATGGCAGTGAAAAATATTCACATTTAACACGTTACAAAGTAAAATTCTAACCCAAACTGCCATACACAATCTACTTGCCCCTAATGCGCAACTTATGAAACTTATGACGTCGGAAGTAGTGTAGTGGGTCATTGCGCAGCGTAAACATCAGCAGTATGTCGCAATACTCGCATATAAGTTACGCTTTACACTTGAGTGGAATCCGTATGTTTGTTTGCCCGGAAGCTTGTTATTTTACTAAAGTTTTAAATATTACTATTTTCTTACACTAACACCCCGAAGCCATGTGAAGTTTGTTTATGATGGATGGATGAACGTTTTTGAGCTTCAATCTTTTGGTTGCAATCCACTGCCATTATAAAACTTGGAAGAGCCAGTATATTTGTTAATAGGCTATATATACATAGGATGGCTTGAGGGTGAGTAAATCATGGGAGAGTAAAAAAGTGAACTACTCCTTTAAGGTCTGGTCATACTTACCATTACTCATAGAAATTTCACAGGCAAAATCCAGTGATTTCAATTGGAATCTGTGCAATCTGGAATTTTGGAATTCACGCTTGACGTAAACGTCAGCATGTTATGAAGCATGATGTTCTTAAATTATGTGTATGATTGTGATCTTTGAAGTTCTGGGAAAGTTTAAAGCATTCCAATCATATCAATGAATCAGGTTGATTCATTTAAAATTACATTTTCAAGTTTAATAAATTTGCAATATATATTTTGTAACCTGTACTTAGCATTGTTATAGGCCATTAAGAACTGTCATGGTAACAGAGGCAAGGTAAGATTGGATTTCAAAAAGGCACAATCAACAATGGTGGTTAACAAGGAAGTAAGCATTCTTTCTTACTGATTTTGGTATTCTCATTTATGCAATCCCTTATATGTCACAAAGTACGTGTGACGCTGACATTAATCACTTAAAGGTGTATAAAAACACTGACAGAGGCTAGGCACAAGTTACAGTATACACACAAAATCTGCGAAAAGGTAATTCTCTATTTTTACTTTTTAATTCACAAATTTTCTCTAATTAAGTGTTGTATTTTATGTGGAAATTTCCAAACCTAGAAATTTCCATATCTAAGCTAATCTATCTTATTTGTAATGTTTAGTTAAATTTCATCAAGATTTTCTTCACTGGTGAGAGAAGACTGAATTGTCCCACAGCACCATTTATTGTGGACAGTAATGGTTTCACTGGTTGTGGTGGCTGTATTTCTTCTCTGGGGGACCCTGTTTCAACCCCCCCAGGCAGCAGCATTCAAACCTCTTTTTCATGATGGCTCCGTCACCCATCGAGAAATCACTCAGATGGCCATCCTCCGCAAGACAGCAGAAGTGTGCCGTGACATAGCCACTGCCCAGGGACGAGACTTTACACTGGCTGTAAGAAAAGAAAATGAGAGTGAACCAACTGAATTGTTCTTAGAACCAGGAAGATATTAGCATTTTAAAGTCACTCAAACTATTAATGAGTAAAAACAGGGTCTGTGATTATGATTCCTTGAAGAGACTTTTTATATTTTGATTTACAACATAATCATACTGTACCTCAAATGTGATTTTTTTTTAAGTTGCTCAGTGTCAAGTTATGCTACACTTACGTTACACCTGAACAGACAACTGAAAAACAGAGGTAATTTGAATTATGTTTTAATAATAATAATATTCTCCTCTTTCTACACCTCACCTCCAGATAAACAACAGACTGACTGTATCTGCTGTTCAACAAGCCTGCACAACACATCCTGATTCATCTTCTGCCATCTCTTCACTGGGTTTTTATTCAGCGATAGCAGGGATTTACTTAAGCAATGCAGCCATAGATGCAGTGTTTGCTCTGAGTGCGCCACGTCACATAGACAATGAGGCTTTCGGTGAGGGCCGGGACCTCATCACTAGTGGCCTGGCTGCAGTAAAGGCCAGTGTGCAGCAGGGGAGCTATATCTCTGGTCGAATCACACTGGGGGCTGTATGTCATACTCTACAGGTACGTTATAAATTGAGATTATAGTAGGGTGAACTGAAGCTAATCTTTGATGTTTTTTTCTTCATGCTGGCTTTATACCAGACATGTATTCGCGTTACATCCAAAAACATATATCAAAAGTGACTTACATCATATGTTTTTTTATTTATTTATTTTTTTTTTTTTATTGAGAAAACGTTAAAGGGAAATACAGAGACATTTGAATCCGTGAAACAAACAAACAAACAAAAAAATTCACAATTCTGCATATTTCACATATCTATCAAATTTCTAATACATTAAGTATCCTTTTCAAACAGTTTTGATGTCTTTACAGCTTTGCGGTTGCTTTGTTTACATCATATGTTATCAGTTCATGCATTCTCAGGGAACCCATGTCATTGATAGCACCATTTACATTGAGGTGCCGATTCACTCTTCTTTTATTTTATTACTTCTTTAACCTTTGTTTTAGCTCTGGAAGTTACCAGTTGCTTTCCTCCAAGTGGTTGTTTTTTAATGTACGCTGGGTTTTGACAGATCTGGGGAAAATGGCATTTTCCTATTTTGCACCTTGGTCATGAAACAATTAACAAAAAAATGTGTGCATATTTGTATCTAATGATGAATTTAAGATAACCATAAAGAATGAAGTGAATGAGATATGTGATTGTTTCTTGTAAAAGACCTCTGTGTTTAAATCAGTGTTCTAAGCTATAGGCATTTGTTGTATCATTCTCAATGGGACTTCCTGGTAAAATAAAAATAATTAAAAATTAAGCATTTTAAAACAGCTATTCAATTTATTTTACTTTTTTTACTTAAATAAGAGTATTTGAACAATTTTGGACACTTGTTTGTTTGAATGGAAATATTTGACCAAGTGACATCTACAAACATGATGACAGAGCTTTTTCAGTCCGTACAGGTTTAGTTTAACCACCGCAAATGAACTGTATGCGCATGTTACATTATGTTTGACAACCACATACTTTAGAACTTTGGACAGTATTATTTGTAATATTTGATTTGCAATGTTTGTGTGCAGGATTTCTATAGCCACAGTAACTGGGTGGAACTGGGAAACACTGCTCCTTTCAGCCCCCTGATCAGACGTGAGCTTCCTCTCAACAATCTAGCAGGTATGACAAAATACAATTACCCTCATTCTACAATTTCCTGAGTGTTTAGAAACTAGTTTCACATTCTTATCTTTTATCTGTATGTACAGACCGCAGCACACCAACATGCAAAAGCTGCACTGGGCAAGACTGTAGTGATAACATTCTCCCAGAAATATTGCTGAATAAGAAACTAACCTCAGGATATTTCAACATGGTCTTCTCTGCAAAACCTGTGGGTAAGGAAGCTTAGCATTCCATGTGTAGTGTTGATCTGCCTATCAATTAAAACTCCTCTGTATAGGCCTGTCTTCACAGTCCACAGGATGTTTGAAATTGGAACTAAAAATCTATACATGCTGACATAATTTTCTCTCAGGCAAGTGTAGCCATGGCGGCTTTCTTGACAGGACCAGTTACAGAGACCCCACCGGAGGTATCAACAAGGATGACATCAGCTCAAGTCATGGCTTCCTTCACCAGCGTGCCGCTGAAATAGCCATCAACGCTACTATGGAACTGCTGCAAGACATCCGATTGGCCACAGGCAACCAAGCCTTTCTTCGGTACACATACCTTCCTTTTACACCACTCTTTGAGCTCTTCTTTAGCGTATTAAAAAAATTCACATTTAAGTCCTTCTGGAAAGTTCATATTTACAAGGTCAGGTGCATTCAAGTACTTTGGTCGAAGTAACATGGCGATGTACCATTTCTACATAAAATTAAGCTAGATTTTTTAACTCTACCCAAGTGAAAAAAAAAAGTATACTTTATTGTATTTGATATACAGTCGTGCCCAAATTAATCATACCTCTGGTAAATATGATAAAAAATGGCTATAAAAAATAAATCTGCATTGTTTATCCTTTTGATCTTTCATTAAAAAAATTGGCAAAATCCTAACCTTTCATTGAAGTAAAAGATTTGAAAGTGGGGGGGAAATCACATTATAAAATAAATGTTTTTCTCCAAAACACGTTGGCCACAATTATTCATACCCTTTTATTAAATACCTTTTTGCAATCTCCTTTTGCCAAGATAGCTGCTCTGAGTCTTCTCATATAATGCCTGATGAGTTTGGAGAACACCTGACCTGAGATCAGAGATCATTGCTGCATACAGAGTCTGTCCAGATCCTGCAGATTCCCAGATCCATGTTGTGCTTCTTCTCTTCAGTTCACCCCACTCATTTTCTATATGGTTCAGGTCAGGGAACTGGGACGGTCATGCAGAACCTTCATTTTGTGCTCCCTAACACATTTTTGTGTTGATTTTGATGTTTGTTTTGGATCGTTGTCCTGATGGAAGATCCAACCATGGCCCATTATAAGATTTCTAGCAGAAGGCATCAGGTTTTGATTTTTTATCTGTTGATATTTGATAGAATCCACAATGCCATGTATCTGAATAAGAAGTCCAGGACCTCCAGCAGAAAAATAGGCCCACAACATTAAAGCTGCTGTCCGTAACATTTTTAAGTTAAAAATAATCCAAATGAATTATTTAAAAAAAAAAACATCTTCAGCCAGTGTTCAAAACTATCTGCTTGCCATAGCTAGATTCAAAACGGTTAGCTTGTAATAATGATTTTAATTCCAGTGGTACTGGTGGGTTTTCGCGGGAAATTCGAGCATGTCTTTGCGTCATTACGTCACATCCGTACACATAAAGAAGGAGTTTCGGCTCTCGCTATACTGCGCGTGAGGAGATGTAGAGATTTACTATCTCACTTAGATGCACACTTTACATGATTAAACTCATGGCGGATCCAGAAAGATCCAAACAACAATCATCAGTGTCAACTGGAGATTAACCAGTTATAAAACCCAAAATACTTCGTACTTCGGATTTAAGGTGGAAAGAGAAAGAAACCGTCTCATGCGAACACAAGGATACACATCGGCAGGGCTTTTGAAAGGTGCGTGAACTCTGTGTTTTGAAGGGGTTCGAAACGGAAGAAGAGACAGCTTTTTCTGCTGAACAAGTAAGACATTTCAATAGTTCAATCGTGTAACAAACTGTACGTTTTCTTAATTCACACAGTTATGGAGTTGCATTTGTTGTGCCTTTCTCGTTTAGCTATTATGGAGAATATGAATTCTGAACTACACAGGTAATCATAAAACACATTAAATAACGTTAGTCACGCAATGCTGATGTTGATAACATGAACAATTTGAGAACAAAGTAGGCTATGATTTGCACGGTTGCTGTAAATCGCGCTGATTAAATCTAACGATCGTTGTCATGTCGAAAGCTTTTTCCCCCTTAGTTGATCAGAACAAAAATGGATGTTACTTACTTGTTCAGAAGACATTTTCCGGTGAAAATTCTTATGTTGGTCAAGCTTTCAAAAAGTGAATCTGTGATTCTGAATGACAGTATCCACACAGTGCGGTGATTACAGCAGCACTCGCCTCAAAACACTGTGTTCATCCGCGCTGTTTCATGCCGATTTACACCCACGTAAAGATTATAATTCCGCGAATCACTGGCGACAAAAAGGGACAAAAGAAAATGCTACGGACTGCAGCTTTAAAGATCCAACCGTATTTAAATTATACACATGGGGTACTTTTTATTCTTGTGTGCACCAAACCCATCTAGTGTGTTTGCTGCCAAAAAGCTTTTTTTTTAGTTTAATCTGACCACAGAACCCTGCGCCGTTTGAAGATCCAGTCGTGTCTGACACCTGATTATGCTGGAGTTTTTATTTGGATGAGCGAGGAGCATTTTTCTTAAAACCCTCCCAAACAACAAGTGGTGATGTAGGGGTTGTTTGATTTTTTTTTAATAGGCTTTCTGACCCCAAGACTCAACTAATCTCTGCAATTCTCCATCTGTGATCGTAACTTCACAAACTTTCATCCTCACCGTCCATTAAGAAAATATAGACGTCCTCTTCCAGGCAGAATCATAACATCTTTAGTTGATTATAACTTCTTAATTATTGCCCTGATGGTCAAAATGGGATTTTTCAATTCTTTAGCTATTTTCTTACATCCACTTTCTATTTTGTGATGCTCAACAATCTTTAGATGCACATCAGAACCATGTTCTGTGGTTTTATTCATTGTAATGGATGATTAAGGGAATTTGGCCTTTGTGCTTCCTCATATTTAAACTCCTGTGAAACAAGAAGTCATAGCTGGACAATTTCATGTTCCTAGTCACCCTGGTGTGCTAAAAAAGGTAAATATTAATGGGAATATACTTCATAGATATTTTATTCATAAAAAATTCTAGGGGTATGAATAATTGTGGCCAACGTGTTTTGGAGAAAAATATTTATTTTATAATGTGATTTTCCTCCCCATTTTCAATTCTTTTACTTCAATGAAAGGTTAGATTTTTGCCAATTTTTTTAATGAAAGATCAAAAGGATAAACGATGCAGATTTATTTTTTACAGATATTTTTGATCATATTTACCAGGGGTATGATTAATTCTGGGCACGACTGTATATTCCCTTTTTCAATAGTACATTGCAAATATACAAACAAAAAATGTCAAACAAAACGGAGGCTAGCTAGACCCTCCCTCCTCCTCATCTGCGCACTAATCCCCAAAACCCCACCCCCAAATCCTTCTTGTCGGATATTGGCTGGAACAGTTTGTTATGTTTGGTGGTGCGGTTTGGCCCAGTTTGTTTTTGTTGCCGTTTGTGGTGCTTGGGGTGTCTGCAGAGACAACGCAGTCTCATGAAAGTGCGTATCAATACCACAAATGTTATTTCTCGTGGCATTTATACGGCAAAAATGGTTTTGGCGTGTATATGCTACGCACTGAAAATCCCTTGGGTTGGATTAGGGGGAGGGGGGATGGGGGTGTGTGCCTATTACACGCCATAAAGTGCGTATCATATGCACGCGAAAACTGCGTATCATATACACGCCAAAACTGATTTTGGCGTATAAATGCCACGAGAAATAACATTTGTGGTATTCATATGCACTTTCATGAGATCGGGCTGGCAGAGACCACATTTTTTTACAGTGTGTTACAGTGAGGAGATTGTGGCAAAAAAAAATTTGGCCTAAAAAACATGTGACATTGCTTAGAGCACCTTTAAATACAGTATATTAAAAGTATATTAGCATCATGCTTTTACCTTATTTTCGCAATACCACTTTTAACAAACTTAATATATTAATACTTAATATATTAATACTTAATATATTAATATAATATAGCTTCACTTAAAATAATTGTATTTTAGTTTATTTTCTAACAATATATGTTATATGAAGATATATGCAATATATGAAAATTCAGTTTATTTTTTAAAAGTGTATTTATTTGCACTTTATTAAAAATATATTATATGTATATATTATAGGTGTATTTTAACTGTATGCTGGAAATGATCATTGTAAAAATGCATTGAAAGTATACTTTCAAAATACATTATAGTATACAATAGTATTTTGTACAAAGTATAGCTAAGTATTATCTGTCTAATAATGTGCATTTGTCATGAGAAAGTGCACTAATTAAGCCATGCTGTGATTTGGGAGACCCAGTTTGACTCGTCTGTCTGTCTGTCTGTCTGTCTGTCTGCGATTGTGCTGCATTCACTAACAAAAATAAATGTTTTATATATTTACGGTAGGAAATGTACAAAATATCTTCATGGAACATGATCTATACTTAATATCCTAATGATTTTTGCCATAAAAGAAAAATCGATAATTTTGACCCATACAATGTGTTGTTGGCTATTGCCACAAATATACCCATGCTACTTGTGACTACCAGAGTCACAATTTTATGTCATTTTTCAAAACCAAAATCGACAATATTCATCAACAGCTACTCACCTCACATAACAGTGCACTTTATCCAACTGCCTCTGCCCCTCCCCCCACTACTTTATTATCTAGTTTCATACTCCCAACTGTTACTGAAATATCTGACCTTGTCCGGAAATCTAAGCCAACCACCTGTCAACTTGACCCTCTCCCTACCCACCTAGTTAAAATCTGCTTACCCTCCGTCTCCTCTT
Source organism: Chrosomus eos (assembly GCA_036326025.1). NCBI lineage: Eukaryota > Metazoa > Chordata > Actinopteri > Cypriniformes > Leuciscidae > Chrosomus > Chrosomus eos. The sequence continues at coordinate 14,175,876 of CM070819.1, read as the reverse complement.
TTATAACTAACATTATCCACTCCTCTCTTACTTCTGCTCATGTTCCCTCATCTCTCAAAACTGCTGCTATTACCCCTGTGCTGAAGAAACCTGGTGCAAATCCCAACGACCTAAATAACTTCAGACCAATCTCAAACCTGCCATTTATCTCCAAAATCTTAGAAAAAACTGTTGCTGCGCAGGTCCATAAACATCTCATCAACAATAACATCTATGAACAGTTTCAATCTGGTTTTTCGGCCTCTCCACAGCACAGAAACAGCCCTAATCAAGGTCACCAATGACGTACTAATGGCTGCTGACTCAGGTCTCCTTACCATACTCATCTTCTCCGATTTGACTGCTGCCTTTGATACAGTCTCTCACAATATCCTTCTGGACCGTCTAGCCTCCATTGGTATCATCAACACATCACTAAACTGGTTTGCGTCTTACCTGTCTGGCCGCACTCAGTTTTGTACAACTTAAAAATGTTCGATCACAAGCCTCCTCCAGTCACCAGTGGTGTTCCCAGGGATCAGTCCTTGGTCCCCTCCTTTTATAATTTACCTACTTCCCCTTGGTTCTATTCTCAGGAATATAAATTCAAATTTCACTGCTACGCCGATGACACCAGCTCTACTTATCTACCAAACCAACATCTTTGCTCACTCCATCTTCTCTAATGACTGCTTAGATGAAGTTAAAACCTGTTCAATCAAAAACTTCTCAAATAAACAGTGATAAAACTGAAATTATACATGTTTGGCTCCAAATCCACCCTAGCAAGATGTCCAAACTTAGCTCTCAACATTGATAATTCCACTGTTCCCTCCACTACCCAATGTCAAGAGTCTTGGTGTCATCCTCGATAGCACACTTTCTTTTGAAAAACACATTAATAATCTTACCCGGTCTGCTTATTTCCACTTACGCACCATCAACCGCCTTCGTCCTATCACTTACAAACCATAAACACTGCTACTCTCATCCACGCTCTTGATCATTTCCGTATTGATTATTGTAACTCCCTTCTCTCTGGTCTATCTCACAAGTCTATTCAAAAACTCCAACTGGTCCAAAACTTCTGCTCGCCGTATTATCACCAGAACCCAGTCTCTGAACACATATTCTACCCACTTTTGAAACAATTGCACTGGCTCCCTGTCAAATACCGTATTGACTTTAAAATTCTACTCCTTACCTTCAAAGCTCTCCATAATCTTGCTCCTCCTTATCTCTCTGAACTCCTTCAGCCTACACACCATCCCGAACTCTCCGATCCTCTTCGTCCTCATTACTGTCCATTCCTTTTGCCCGCATGGCCACTATGGGGTTCAGAGCCTTCAGCTATTGTGCACCTCACCTTTGGAATTCCTCCCTCTATTCATCCGTACGACTGAGTCCTATCCTCCTTTAAAACTTCGCTCAAAACACACTTATTTAGAAAAGGCATACCCCACATAACTCTGCCTTCCACCGCCTCCAGATTTAATTGTTTTCTTTTATTCTTTAAAAATCTTTTTATTGTATTTTTCATTGTCTAGTTCTGCTTTTTATTGTCTTCTTAAATTGTATTCGAATAGTTTTAATCTGTAAGGTGTCCTTGAGTGCCATGAAAGGCGCCCACAAATAAAATGTATTATTATTATTATTATTATTATTATTTGTAATGTACTTATAACACAAATAAAGTACACTTTATTATCTGTAACAAGCATGCAATAATTAGTCCCTACACAGGCATATACTTAAAGTATGCCTGAAGTTGTTCCAATTTAGTACACAAAAGTACACTAAATACACTTAAAGTTATGCTTTACTACGATTTAATTACAACTAAAATATACTTATTACAAAATGAGTTGTTCCAAAATAGTACACTTTAAGTCAACAAATCATTAATCATTACTGTTTTAAGTATGTTAAATTAGTCTGGCTGCATGCCAGTGGCCTCATTTATAAAATGTTGTGTAGAAACTGTTCAACATTTGTACATTCTCACGTATACTGTATGTGATTCAGAGAATGAACATACAGTACATACTACAAATAAATAAATAAACTTGTGTAGGCTACGCCTCACTTCCAGTTGTGAAATCTATAAAAATCGCAAATTATCTTAATAAATTGTGCGCAGCTATATGATTTCAGATCTCTGCCTTGTAAACATCCCCTATTAACTCTTTTCCTGTCATTGACTGAAATTTCCGTCATTTGTTAGAAAATACTTTCCCGATTTTTTTGTGTTTCCGTGTTTTCACTGTTATACGGTAGGGGACGCTATTTCGCATCTTCTGAAAGAGTACTGAATTTGGTCAAAACACATGCGAAGAAGATGCAGAAACTTGTGATCTCATATGTAATATGTATATGTAAAATAACGCGGCATTCAACATTTAACAGCATATCAATTAAAACTGCTAATGTTACTGAATGAAATGTCGACCAAGGATGAGCTACAGGACTGTCCGGGTGTTGATGGACTCAAGCTACTCCATCTGTGTTTTGATCATCGTTCTGAATCCGATCTGGATGTCTTTGACAATAACTCAGCTTTTTGCTCAAAATGCTACTTTTTTATAATACATTCAAGTGTTGATAAAAAGACTGAATCAAGATAGAATAAAGCGCGAACAATTAACTTCCAAATGCTTTACTTGAAAATGGTGAGCGGCAAAAATTGTATAGATTTCCAAATTCCTGCATTAGGCTACTTTGACTCTCTGCCACAATAAAAGTGTTACAGTTTGAAGCTAAATGTGAAAAAATGTTGCTGTTATTTCAGCGTGAGCCACTTTACAAACGGCGCCCTATAAACTACCACCAAAATCATACATTTGATTTTTTTTGTATAATACCTACATTTCCCTAGCCTGACTTCGTCATACTCATATTCCTAGCAGACTGTGAGTCTGATACTGCTCCATAGGGCTTTGATTATGAGGCGTGTCTTAACCGAACCAGGAAAAAAAAAACTCTGCACTCAATTGGATAGACTTACAACCAATCAGAGCAACGCAGTAAGTGACATATTGAGCGACGCATAGTTGTCAACAGAACTCATGCACGCACTCTGGAAAAGAGTGTTAAGAGAGAGTGTTAACGATCTTTGTCGTTGTTGCAAAAAGAATTTAAGGATTCGCGGAGTACTTGCAAAACGAAAAGCATATTTGAAAGAAATAGAAAAGGTGAATGTATATACGAACAAGTTCTCCATTAGGATTAACGTTAGATCTCGACAATAAAGCCAACAAATCTGCTCGCATTTGTCGGCCCTGTCTCAACTTTATAACACAGTTGGAGCGCGACTTGACTGATTTTAACAAATGGAGAGACGACGAAAGAGACCAGGCTGAAGAAGCGTGTTCATCCGAGTCTTCAGAGAAAAGAGATCGGGACTTTGGGAGCCTTTCCCCTTTCAAGACGCCCATGGCTCTGAAGCGTCTGTCCATCATCGTATAAAGCCCGCCCTGGCAATTTGATTGGCCCGACGATTAATAGCATAATTACTCCTCAATGGATCGAGTCCAGACCGAACTTCCCGACCAAAACATTTTGTGGGCGGGGTTTGGGCTGGCATCCAGGCTAACATTTCCCATGACTAAATATAAATCCTTGGTGGCCAGGTGCCACACTTTTACGTCTTTTACCCATCCAGCCACAGCATATTGATATGCATCAGTACTCTTGAAAGCCTTCAAGTGATTCCCACTGTATGGGGAGGGGTTATGTACAATAACCACTATTATATATCTGGGGCAGATAATAATGGACAAAAGAAAACTGGGGGTAACAAATAAGGATCGGAGCCTAAAATAAAAAAAAATTGAATTTTTAAAATCTCTGTCTCTCTCTCTCATTGAAATGGGCAGTTTGGGCGGCCACACCGTGCGAGATCGGTCGTAAATATGGCGGTGTTCTATTTTGTAGTGACGTAGGTGGCATCTATGAATAGCTGCCGACGGCTTGGTTATACAACGCACGATTTACACACATCAACAGTCTTGTAGTTGATCTGAACTCTCCGGTAACTTTATTAAACAAAACATTTACATACTTTAGACTGGTGAACATCCAACTTTGTGTGGTAAAAACTGTATGCGTTCATTCCCGCACCAAGCCCTCTACCTCTTCGTGTAAAACACCGGTTTAAAATCCCTCTGTGCACATACTGCCCCCACCTGGTGACAGTCCGAAATACACATTAACATCCAATGTGTATCCAACAAAAAGTGTGTACTGTTGGGGGATTTACAGTTGAAGACCCAAGGACCAGAAATTATTCATTAAGACCTGGAGTAAGAAATGCAGTCAATTTAAGACAAGAGTCAGAATTATAATAACTCAAAGACATTTTTTTACTGAAGATAGTTTTAAGTAGTGTCCAAGGAGTGGACACTATAGGTTCCAATTATCCCTGTGACCATAGCTGTCGGGTACCCCAGCAAAACAGATGTATGTATGTATGTGTCCTCTCCACCTATAGCTGGTGTGTGGTGAGCGCACTGGCACCGTTGTACTGTGGCTGCCGTCGCATCATCCAAGTGGATGCTGCACACTGGTGCTGGTTGAGGAGAGAACCCCTGATATGATTGTAAAGCGCTTTGGGTGTACAGTAGTACATATGAAAGCGCTATATAAATGCCTCATTCTCATTCATTCATGTACACATACTGAAGACCTTTCTCAAACAAAACGAGTCCATATTTAATTTCTGGAAGCCGGGATAAATGACCAAGCACTGTAACTGCATTCCTGGCATGGGCTAGTCCCTTCAGTTACCTCTCAGATATTTAATACAGACATTAGAGTATACATGAAAAGAACATTTCACTGGTATCTTCTATAACAAAGTAAAATCACATAAGCCTAGAGAAGTCATTCAACTCATGTGGTATTTAGAAGGAAAACTATTGATTAATAGATTGATTATATCACTTTAGCAAATTAGCTAAAAATAAATATTAATAATCAATCATAACTTGTAATAATTAATTATGAATATTTGGATCAGTTAATACATTTATTTAATGTAGTAAATGTAGAAATGTTCATTTTGTCACGGTTGGTTGAAGCAGAGGAGGAAGCAGGATCCACGTGCAGCATTCTTTTATCAAATAATCTCTAAACTACTCAAATATAGACTCAGGGACAAGACTCTGGAACAGAACAAGCAACAAACAACGTTAAGAACTGACAAAGACTGAAACTAGACACAGGGTTTAAATACAGAGGTAGACAAGCTAAACAAGATAACAAGAGGGCCTGGGTAATAAACACCTGGGGAGACTACTAAACATTAAACATAACGGGGAGCTTCTAAACATGGAACAAGATGGGAACACAGACTAGAATCATGACACATCTCCGGAGGAGGGAAATGTCTTTCTTACAGTAGTACTAAGAGCCTGTAATCAAAATCTAAATCATAAAATAAACTTTGTTGCAAGCAGAGAATCAGAACCAAATAGCCTACATATTGTGCCCAAGTTTTATAAACTAATCACAAAGATAACTAATCTAAACACAACATACAACCACACATACTTGGGTATAATGGTAAGTGACCGGAATGAAACCGGAAAAATGGAAATGGTTCTATGGAAAGGTTCCTATGGAAAAGATCCATTTAACTATGAAAAGAACCATCAGCTTATTATTTTCAGAGCACCTCATTAAATGTATACTTGCATGGCCTTTGCAGTGAAAACATTTTGTGAAGTTCCTGAGGAAGGATTTCGATGGTTCCATGAGTCTCAATCGATTTCTTCTGCATTGAATGAAGAAATTAGAGATGCACCGATTACAATTTTCTAGGCCGATTACAATTTTTCTTGAGTTTGACCTGCCGATACCGATTTTAGCCGATTCCGATTTCCTTTTTTTAAACCACTTTACAGCACACACAAATATTTATTCTCTACCTTCTCTTTAATAGAACATTTTGCATAGAACATTTTTAAACAGATAATCCCTATAAAATAGAACTAGCTTATATAAATTACTCCTGGTGTGGGAAATTCATGCACATCTAAAGTTCAGTGTTATGGAAGAACTATTTCTTTCTTTTCACATCAAATATCCAACTGAAAAAAATGTGATATATTTAGCAAACTAAACTTCTGTATGAAAACAGGCAATGGCAATAAAATAATATATAAATAAAAAATAAAATAAATATACCCTTGCAGTATAAAGATATTTCTCAACACACACACACACACACACACACACACACACACACACACACACACACACACACACACACACACACACACACACACACACACACACACACACACACACACACACACACACACAACACACACACACACCACCATGGTGAAACAGCCAGTGTTGCCACAGTTACTTTGAAAAAGTAACTAAGTTACTTTACAAGTTACTTGATTTTAAAAGTAACTAAGTTACTTTACAAGTTACTTGATTTTAAAAGTAACTAAGTTACTTTACAAGTTACTTTTATTAGTTACATTCAGCAGTTGCCGACAACACCCCCACCACCTCAACATAAAAATGACAACCGGTTTTGCCAACACTCACTTTATTGGAAGTGTAGTTTTAACAGTAATATCAACAATCTATCTCCTGACATTTAAAGTTGAACTTAAAAACTATTTCCTGAAAAAACAGTCTTTCTTGACTTCACTTAATATAAATACTTGTTTTTATAAAATATATATTGTTTTTTTGTTTTTCTTGACCCTGTAATTTAGTAACTGTAGAACACGTTAACTGTAATTTTGCGTATATGATGAAATTAATACAGTTTCTTGTCAATCTATGTCTATTTTAATGTGAACAATGCGCTGCCACTTTAATTCAGCACGGTGCAGCACAGCAAAAATAGACTAGGTGCGGAAACGATCTCTGCACTGCTGTATACTCACGCACCTGGAACGGATCGACGGACCGCACCCGCGTGCAGTGTGAAAGCTCTGTTAACATGGGAAAAAATATGCACCGCATACGCACTGCAGACGGAGACAAGTATGTGTGAAACGGGCGTAAGTTTGACTGTGCGGTGCTGCGACTCCATATGTTTTTTCAAATTCAACGAAGTGTTTCTGTAGGTAGATAACACTTTGTCGTCACCAGCACAGAGTTTACAACGACCTTAATGTTGCCATCTTTAGCTGACAGACACAAACTCAAAATAGTGACTGTATTTCCAGCTAGAAAAAGCGCATCTCTCTCCTCCTCCATGTTGTTACGTTTGTGTCGCTGCGTGGTACGTACACGTGACTGAACCTCATGCTGAAAAAGTGACTTGTCCCGCACACATCCCCGAGACAAGAAGAAATAAATATATATTTTTACTAAGGAAAATGCAAAATAGTAACGCACAGACTGGTAAGTAACTTTAATCTGATTACTGTTTTGAAATAGTAACGCGTAAGGCCATTGCACACTGAAGTCCGAAATTTTCGTATGCGTTTTTTTCGTGCCTCGTCAGCACAGAAACCTTGCACACTGAGTCCGATGCGTATTTATTAAACCTTTGCGGAAAAAAACGCAAAAAAATACAAAATGGATTCGTCAAGCAGTGAGGATGATTTTGTTGCCCTCTCTCTTCTTTAAAAGAGAAAAAGAAGAAAAAGAGGGTCCATCCAAATGTGCCGAGAGGAAGGAGAGTTTCAGCTCGTCAAGGAGTTGCGCAATTATCCCGAGCGATTCAAAATTTACCTCAGAATGTCAATGGAACAGTTTGATGCTTTGCTAGCGATACTGGAGCCACATATTAAAAAGAAGACCACCAAAAAAGCACACACACACACACACACACACACACACACACACACACAGCCGGCAGAAACGCTGGGCATACAGAACAGCTGTATCATGGTTTGTTTATCATACAGTAGGCTACTTTGTGCTGCGAGACGAAGTGTATCAACTTGTCAGATGCCATTCTGGATTGTGTCGTTCGCTTGTACGGTGGGTCTGAATAGTCATAAGACCTCTCAAAAAGCTGGCTGTGGATGCGAAAAACGCAGAAAATCGAACCTGATCCGAATTTTTTTATGACGGACGAAAGTTTCGGAGGCAGTGTGCAAGCGTGATTGACATAACGTGAGGTCGATTTTTTTTTTTAACGTGCGAAAATTTTGGATGCGAATTTCGGACTCAGTGTGCAATGGCCTGAAGTGTATCAACTTGTCAGATGCCATTCTGGATTGTGTCGTTCGCTTGTACGGTGGGTCTGAATAGTCAAAAGACCTCTCAAAAAGCTGGCTGTGGATGCGAAAAACGCAGAAAATCGAACCTGATCCGAATTTTTTTATGACGGACGAAAGTTTCGGAGGCAGTGTGCAGGCGTGATTGACATAACGTGAGGTCGATTTTTTTTTTTTTAACGTGCGAAAATTTCGGATGCGAATTTCGGACTCAGTGTGCAATGGCCTTTAGATTACTCGTTACTGAAAAAAGTGGTCAAATTAGAGTAAAGGCCATTGCACACTGAGTCCGAAATTCGCATCCGAAATTTTCGCACGTTAAAAAAAAAAATCGACCTCACGTTATGTCAATCACGCCTGCACACTGCCTCCGAAACTTTCGTCCGTCATAAAAAAATTCGGATCAGGTTCGATTTTCTGCGTTTTTCGCATCCACAGCCAGCATTTTGAGAGGTCTTTTGACTATTCAGACCCACCGTACAAGCGAACGACACAATCCAGAATGGCATCTGACAAGTTGATACACTTCGTCTCGCAGCACAAGTACTGTATGATAAACAAACCATACAGCTGTTCTGTATGCCCAGCGTTTCTGCCGGCCGTGTGTGTGTGTGTGTGTGTGTGTGTGTGTGTGTGTCTTTTTTGGTGGTCTTCTTTTTAATATGTGGCTCCAGTATCGCTAGCAAAGCATCAAACTGTTCCATTGACATTCTGAGGTAAATTTTGAATCGCTCGGGATGCGCAACTCCTTGACGAGCTGAAACTCTCCTTCCTCTCGGCACATTTGGATGGACCCTCTTTTTCTTCTTTTTCTCTTTTAAACAAGAGAGAGGGCAACAAAATCATCCTGGACAAACTATATATTCTATCCCCCTACACTGCCCATATCCCTAAACCTACCCATCACAGGAGACATGCTGCATTTTTAATGTTTTAATAAAACATTGTTTTTTATGTTTTTTAAGCCATTTGATTTATGAGGACTTTTGAAATGTCCTCATAAACCACCCATAAGTTGTAATACCAGTGTAATACACGTCATTATACAAATTTGTGTCCTCACACACACACACACACACACACACACACACACACACACACACACACACACACACACACACACACACACACACACACACACACACACACACACACACACACACACACACACAGGCCTATTGCAATCACTTGTACATCAATGGCAAGTTATATTTCTCAAACAGTTCTTTTCTCATTTGACACATGTCCAGGCTAAACAGGACAAGTGGAGCAAGTGCAGGAAAACGATTGGGAAATAATACATTTTTAATAATAGGTACATTTTCTATAAATATTTTTGAGTCTCAATTTTCTTTTCTGACATAGCCTAGGCTACTTCAGTTCTTGTTAAAACACACCAAACACGTTTTGGGTGAAATCATATTTATTTTGTCCATGAAAAGTGTGCTTTCACTTTGAGCGAGAGCAAGCAGAATAGACTCGGCGCCGAAACCTGCGCTTCACTGCTGCTCACGCGACTCTCCAGGTCGACGCTCACGCGCTGCTCCCGCTGCCGGTGTGAATGCGCTCATTGATTAACAGGCACGCCGAAGAAAAAAAACCCGCTGCTCACGCTGTGTGAAACGGCCATAATTCACGAGGTTTCCTCGTATGTGCGTTCCGTGTGCACGTGTGATGCTGATGTTGCGCGATGTTAATCATGCGGCGCCAGAGTGCATTTGACCGGCATAAAATCGGATTATGTCAGACTGACCGGCCGGTCGCCGGTCATGGCCGATCACGTGAGAATCGTCCGATTCTGATCACCAGCCGATCAATCGGTGCATCTCTAGAAGAAATGGTGATGAACTTGCATGGTTTGTTTGACTCTGTTCGCATGGCTGGAGTGCCGATTGTGGCCTGCCGGCCCAGGGTCGGAGAGGACACGCAGATCTACCAGGAGAAGGGAGGAAGTCGGAAGAGACGAGTTGATTGTTGGAGTTGTGATCGACTTCTTCTGCATTGAATGAAGAAATTGTGCCAAACTCCTGATGTTGTCCTTGATTCTGTTCTGGTTGAGAGAGTCCTCTCTCGGTTGAGAGAGTCCTCTCTCTCCTGAATGAACACATTGTGTTCAGGTGGCCACAACATTGGCCACCTGGTGTGGCCACGCAGGACAGCTATGCGTACCGAGATGGCCAAGATAGGCTTGTGTAACAGCAATTTAAAGCCTGAAAAAGGTCCCACCTATCAGGTTTGGCTTGACCAATAATAAAAGTTGAATTTCCAACCGGGAAATTCATCTGTTGGGAGAATTTATGACTCTGTCTTAAGTGTGGTTACGAATGAGCCTTGCCGTTTATGTCCATTTATACTCAGATATAACAAACACACACTGCATTCTATGAGAAGGCGATGTACACTAAAGTGTGAGTCATTAAATGAGGATTAATTAGATGGGAGACACGACATAGGTGGGGTTAAATTAACTAGTAGTTCCCTTTCGTCCTGGGAACTCCGACGTGTCGTCGGGGGAGTTCCCTGACGAATTGGGATCACGCTAGGGAGACCAATCGACTTCGAGTGAACTAAAACGAGCCAATAAATATTGGCATGCAAGATTTGCATTCCGCGACCCGCCTGCCAGTGCGGGTATAAAGGGCGGAAGCAAACGCATACACAATGCTTTTTGCTTCGGAGCCGACCAGTTGTGTCCTCTGAGTGGAATGAGCTTGTAGACTGTGAGTCTGCTGTTTCCTGAGAGTCTCTCTGTGCTGGTGTGACGGCGCTTCAGCGGTCTTCGCGATCTCCCGTCTGCTGTCTGTCTGTTACTACACGCGCTGTGTTTACAAAGAGCTGTTTTAACAGCTGGTATACGGTTGAGTGCACGCAGCGGGCTTGCAGTTTCCCCGCTGTGTTGCCGCGTTGATCCCTGTGTGCTTCAGCACAACTAGAGAGTATTTTTCTCTGAAAGAGCAACACGGGTGAAGATCGCGTCCTTTTCAGGATGACGTTTCACCTGTGTGTTTCTGGATGCGGTCGTTTCCTGTCCTCATTGACGGCCACGATCACTGTTTCACATGCCTGGGCTTAAGCATGTTGAGACTGCGTTCGTGGGTGGTTTGTGTTCTCTCACGAGAACATGACCACGTCGGCGCGTTGTTCGTCTCCCCTTTCTCGTAAAGGCTTGAGCCGTTCAGCGTGCCGTGTGCCGTCGAGCCGCCGGCTGACAGCGCGGTTGTCACGGCAACCCAGCGCGCGTCATTCGGCGCTCTAGATGCGCGGTCAAGACTCAAGTGCCTCAAACGAGGTGGAGTCCCTTTGCATATTCCCCGATCTAGTTCCTCTTCTGCACCAGAAGAGGGCTACTTTGGCTAATAGCATTGGTGATCTGAGGATTACAGTGGGGGTACCCCTCACTCCTCTAGCGCATCGCAAACATGCTGAAACTGTGTTCGTGGGTGGTTTATGCTCTCTTATGAGAGCATGACCACGTCGGCGCGTTGTTTGTCTTGAAAGAGCTTTCAACGTGCCGTGTGTCATCAAGCTTGATGGCCACGTTCACTGTTTTGTGCATGCCTGGCAGCTTACGGATGGAATTACTGGTGGTTCTCATGAGGAACCAAGTGTTTCATTCGGGGCTCCAGGGGAGGATCAGATGTCGATCGCTGCATCGGAGAGAGGGCTGTTACACTCTGGATATGGTGATACTGAGTCCTACTGTAATGGTGTGTGCACTCATGCTAAATCAGGTCCAGACTTGACAGCCACACTTCCCGGGCTACTCTGGGGGCGCAGTGCAACGCGTGTCGCCTTGCCCCGCCCCCGTGCTTGCCTGGATGTGTGTGAAAAACTTTTTGCAGTATGGAGGCATATTGGTGCCAAAATCTGTGAAAAATTTTCCTCTCTCACTACCCTTGATGGTGGTTTTGCTAATAGCAGACCACCTCTTCCCTGCATGTGATGGTCAGTGTAGACCAAAAAACACGCAGTGCACAAGGGTAGTTCTGAGTCGGGGTTGAGCTGTGCTTAGTGACTACCGTGATTTTAGTCACAGCACTGGCCCTCGGTCAGACGATGTTCACACTGTGGTCCAGAAGTTTCCCAGGGCTAACCTTGTAGATGTACGAGACATCGCCAAAGTTTTCTTTCTCGATGCTCCTATTTCTCAAGGTTTGCCCTATTTCTCAAGGTTTGCCCTGTTTCGGTGACACTGTTGGAGACTGTGCCCAGCGGCTCTCCACAGTTCAGAAGCAGGCTGAGGAAACTACGAGCTTGACTTGATGTGCTTCCGAGTCCCTCATACTCCTCCTCAGTCTGTTTGTCGCCAAGGGTGTCAGTCCCCTGTGGAAGCTGTCACAGCTAGCTCTACTGTGACGTCTAGCTTCGCAGGAAGACGGCGCCACCTGTCTCGGCAGCCCTGAGACAGGTGACCCAGCGTTGTAGGGAATTGCTCTCTCGGAGACGGTGCACGCACCTCTCCCTCCCCCCGGAGGAGGACGGGGTGGAGTATCTTTCATTCTGTTCCGCCGCTGGCTCCCCGGAGTCCAGTGGTACCCTCATTTCTAGAGCAGTTTCTTCCATCTCTGGGTCACGAGGGTGCGGACTGCAGTGAGCAACGCTCCCATGCCTTGCCACTCCTTTCCCCCTCTTCCATTTCTTAGATGTCAGTGACGCCGCCACGGCCTCGTCACTCTCATTCTCCGCTGGGAAAGGTGGTGCGAAAACCTGGACTCGACGCCCTCGGGCCTCGCTCCTCGTTTCCCCTCCTTTCTTCGCCTCGGGACAGCCCGCAGCCGAACGCCTCCGAGCCTTCCCTGCCGTCTGTTCCTCTGTGGAAGCAGGTAGGTGTTGCCAGGGGCGCCGTATAGGGGGGAAAAGTTAGGACAATTCCAAGGGCCCCTGACTGACAGGGGGCCCAGCAAATAGGTAAAAACTTTTTTTTTTTTTTATTATATATAAAACATCATCATTGAGTATATTTCAAATAATAATAAATTGAATTATGTCTTTGATTTGATTTATTTTGGCAATAAAAGTTAAATATCCCATTGACTAAAAAGTAAATATCCATATTGACCGACCACCCCCATGTATCTGCATGAAATGGTTTGGTCCTGCCTAAGCACGCGCATCGGTGACGGTGTTTAGCAGACAGTCAATCGCAAGGCGAAGGCGCCGGCGTGCTACAAATACAGAGAGACCATAATGTCGAATAGTAAGATAAAATCTGGTTTCCAGAAAAGGAAAGAGAGAGAGGAAAGGCTGTCGTTCTGTATACCAGTTTTTCACAAAGAAAGGTGGGTAGCCTTTAGTCTGTTAGTGGTAACCTGTTGTCCATAGTGAAATAAGCTAGCTAGCTGCAGGCTAGTGTTAGCCTACATTTCATCAACATTTAATAAGTGCAGGGAAACGTTTAGCAATATATTCATATTGAATCATCCATGCCCCTTTTAGCAGACTTAACAACAACAACAGATGGGTCAGCAGCACCCCAGTCTCCCCATACTAACTGCACCCCTCCCTGTCCCTGTCCCAGTGAAGAAGGTGAGCAACACTGTGTTAATGACTTAGCATCCTTCCAGGGAGTCTGTGTGGGGTTCTCTGTCTCTCTTGCACTTTTTTACCATAAATTTTTTTTTGACATCAACAAAAATATTTTTGCCCATTATGACAATAAAAAAAAAAATCTCCTGTCTTTACAGTAGATGCAGTTAGAAACAATAAGTAGCTTACCTCAACCTGCAAGTAAGTTACAGACAGTATTAAAATAATCCAGTTTGATCCGTTCATTTAGACTGAATTTTGGCCGTAAATGACATCTATACAGACTTTATTATTTTCCATCATGAAGGGCAACACACACACACACACACACACACACACACACACACACACACACACACACACACACACACACACACACACACACACACACACACACACACACACACAACACACACACACACACACACAGTATCTAATGTATTTGTGTCAATGTTCTGTAGTGTTAGTGTTATTTATTGGTGTCTGGCAAAAAAAAATATTGAAATGCATACTGTATGCAGACTTGCATTTATAAATCACCAGCAGTAAATATTGTGCTAGTACTAGTATTGAACTACAAGAAGCAAGACAGTTGCAAGCCTTTGATTAGAGTTATGTAAAGCTTTTGATGGGACAGGTCCTAGAGATGTGGTGACAACAGCTGCGTAAGAGGGGGCCCAATGTGATTTTTTTGTCATGGGGCCCAAAATCCGTGGCGGCGCCCCTGGGTGTTGCCCCGCACACCCAGACCTCTCTCTCGGCCGCAGTAATGCCTCCGGAGTCTGGTCCCTGCCTTCCACCTCGCTGCCCCTCCGCTGGTACGCCGGTGGTCCGGGTGGGTTCGTTGGTACAATTCTCAAAGCCTGGCTAGCGCTTCTGAGGCCGTCCCGCTGGCTCACCCGTTCTATCCGGCTCGGCTATGCAATTCAGTTTGCCCGCCGGCCTCCCAGGTACAGTGCCCCTGTCCTGAGGAAGGAGATCGACGTCCTGCTGGCGAAGGACGCGGTCGAGCCGGTTCCTCCAGCCGAGATGAGGTCTGGGTTTTACAGCCCTTACTTCATTGTACCCAAGAAGGGTGGGGGGTTACGGCCAATCCTGGACCTGCGAGTTTTGAATCGGGCCCTGCACAAGCTCCCGTTCAAAATGCTCACGCAGATACGCATCTTCGAGTGCATCCGTCCCCAGGATTGGTTTGCAGCGATCGACCTGAAGGACGCGTACTTTCATGTCTCGATTCTCCTTCGACACCGACCTTTTCTTCGGTTCGCGTTCGAAGGTCGAGCATACCAGTACAAGGTCTTACCCTTCGGCCTGGCCCTCTCGCCCCGTGTCTTCACGAAAGTCGCAGAGGCGGCCATTGTTCCCATGAGAGAACATGGCGTTCGCATTCTCAACTATCTCGACGACTGGCTCATAATAGCTCACTCGCGAGATCTGTTGTGCGAACACAGGGACCTGGTCAACTGGTCTTCAGGTCAACTGGGACAAGAGCAAACTCTGCCCAGTGCAGAGGATCTCTTATCTCGGTATGGATGGATTCGGTCGCTCAAGTCCAGTCAGTGCTCAACTGCCTGAAGTCCTTTCATGGCAGATTAGCGGTCCCACTGAAACAGTTTCAGAGGCTCCTGGGGCATATGGCAGCCGCAGCCGCAGTAACGCCGCTCGGCCTGCTTCATATGAGACCGCTTCAGCGCTGGGTCAGGTTTTAGGGTCAGGGTTTTTGGTTCTGTACTGTTCTTGTTGTTATTTATTCTTTTACTCTTTAAAACTCCAGAAATTTACTTCAGCATATGATATATAGCTTAATAAACACAATTTAGGATACAGTATTAAAAAAATGGTTATATCATGTAATCAAGCACAAACTGAATTTGATGTGACTTTAAGCACATTATTGGCACCATCTCTGAGGAAAGCTAGGTGAGATTTTGATACAGCAAGAGAGAAGACATTGATGACATGCTTTTCGTTTATTTGGCAAAAAAAGGAGAATGTGTTTTGCTATCTCTACAGGAATTTATGTGCCTTTTTAGCACACAAATATTGAAATTTACTTGCATTTATCAAACTACCAACTTCAGTGTAGCTCTTACAAAAATTGTATCTTTTAAAAGAAAAAGAGAGGAACTCTTAAAGTTCTGTCTTTTAAACAACTCAAAATATGTTAAACATAACTGCCTATAATGAGGCTATAACAATAGCAAAGGCCATAATCATAAAGTGAAGCATAAGTTCAACCAGCTCAACACAAAAACAGCATCAACAATGCTTCTATAGTATTCCCTGAGTGAGGATACATTTTTTCCACTTGAAATTAAGTGCAGTATTTTGAAACATATGACTGGAGTTCTTATCTAAACTTAAAGTGCCACTGTATATATTTAAATGTTAAAAACACAAATGCTGGCTATCAATATAAAATGTTGCATAAAAATCAAACACACTGCCCTGTTTAAAAACAACACTCCTCTGTTCACTTAATTTTCATATTCCTCTGCAAGAATATCAGTTTGTCCACATTTTCTGCCAAGAGGCGAGACCTACCTCCAGTGACTCCAGTGACAATGTCCCCTGCCGTTGAGAAAACACGTTCACTTGGCACAGATGTACCTTGGACAGCGAGGTTACGTTGGGCCAACTTAGCAATGTGAGGATACTTATCAAGAGCTCATTGCTCTTTCACCATGCGAGTGGGTCTTCATCCACAGAGATGCAGCCTGTGGCCTTGTATGAGGTGACCTCATATGAGGTAGCCGCGTTTCCACTGTCGGGCTAGGGCCGGGCCAGGGCTAACAGCGAGCCGAGCCGCGCCAGTGGCCTCGGGCCTCAAGCACCGGGCTTGCGTTTCCACTGCCGGGCCAGTAGCCCCGCAGCGCTACCCTAAACCCCGCCCCTAACACACTTTCCTGGATCAAACGTCATACAACCCAACCCATTTCAGCGGGTATTATGCATTTATTTATTTATTAAGTTAGGAAGATAGCATGTAGGCTATATTAACTCACCGGCCGTGGCTGCAATAGTGTCCCGATTGTCTCGCGAGTCGCCACTAACAGAGGGATGGTGACCCAGCACACCGTCCATCAAGTCGAACCATGGAAAGTTCCTTCTTTGAGCTCCGCTTTGTCCATTGTGCGTTTGAATCGCCTTGTACAATATAGCGCCCGCAACTTTTTTATTTTTTCCTGAACTTGAAGCGTTGAAGCGATTATTTTGCACGATATAAAAAGTGAAATGTTCATCTTGCTTTAAATCATAACGTTCCATAACACAGATAAACTCCGCCTTTTATTTTGAGCACGCCTCTAGCCCGAGCTGGCCCGCTTTGGCCCAAGGTATTCGACGGGCCAGAAATCCTGGCCGTTGGCCTCGAGTAAGCCCCGATCAAGCCCCGGAAGTGACAGTGGAAACGCGACTGGCCCTGGCACGCACTAGCACGGCTCGGCCCTGGCCCGGCAGTGGAAACGCGACTATTGATGTCTGACAAAGCTTTGTGCTTCTTTCCTCTCTTGTAAAAAACTCTGCAAATACCATTGCCGATGGCAGATTTCTTTCTGGGGAGGAGAGGTCTCTGATGGCCCTGATTGGGCTTCACTGTGTTGACCCTGATGAGTATATGACAAAATAGCCATTTTGGAAATGTTAATAACTACAAATAGCTCTCATAGCAGCAAACAATTATTCTCTACTGGGCAGAGGGGAATAGAAAAATATTACAAAGGCACAAATAGATACAATATGCTTGGCTTATTCAAAAAAGAAAAGAAAAACAGGAATTATCATTAGAATAATTGATGATAAATTAAATTTATGTTAGATATACAAAAAAAACCACAATACTTGCGTTTCAGTGTCCACAATGTCCGTGGTGAGATCATCGTAGATTTTTTGAACACAGGCTTCTTCCAGGTAAGGCAGGGACTTGAACCTTGGATCCAGTGCTATGGCTCTGTGCAGATAATCCTGAACACCAGGGTCATTGTATGCCTTTAAGGTCTTGACGGCTGCCTTAGCTTCTTTGATGGTGGTATTGTCCTCTGCAGTTGATGTTATGGATTTCAGTATCATCTTCTGCAGTGGGATAATCACTGAAACTTAGGGGTTGTTTCTGTGCTCATGAGGGTGATTACATTCTTCAGAGGTTTGAGAATATTAATGAGGCCCTCTGCCAGTTTTGTCTCACTTCAGTTAACAAGGCAATGTCCTTGACTTTCTTCTTCATATCCTTGTCCATCAGGGCAGAGTAGATGGCATTCTGTTGCTCCACATAACGTTCTAACATGTCATATGTGGAGTTTATGTATTAGTTTGTGAACAGGCAATTCCAGCACATCCTGCTTGGTTTTCAGGGCATGGGCAGCTGTTGTGCTTCGGCTCGAGTACTTTCATCAGCTGACAAAATCCTTCACACTCAATCACGCTGTACGGTTGCATATTTTTTGCTATAAACATCCCCAATGCTTTAGTTATGGGTATTTCCCTGTCCGACTTATCACTGAGAGGTTGCTTAAATGCTGTGGACAGTAGAAGTTGTTTCCTAACTGGCTCTCTCCTGCTTACGCTGTCTACCGACACATTGGCGTGATGTCTTCTCAGATGAACTGACATATTAGAAGTGTTTCCATTAGCACATTGAATGCATTTTGTAAAATGCTTGCACACAGTCGCAGTTCTATCTATTGTTTTATTTCCATTGCATCATAAGTAACATGAAATCCAAAATGTTCCCACACACCGGACTTATACGACGCTGGCTTATCTCTCCCACTTTCTACACGTGATGTGACCTGCAGCTCTCCGTACTCCACTTTTACTGTCTATATGCATGTCCACACACCTCATATTCGCACGAAAAGGTAACACACTGTCTGAGGTCACATACGGGCACGAGGCTACATTGCGCGTGCGTCGAACCGTGCAACGCACACGCGCTCCGAACCGAGACAAGTGAACCGAACGGTTCGGATGTTTTTTCATGTACTGTGCCACCCCTAATAAATACCTTTTTGTGGATCTTTATTGTGTCTGACAGATCGCTGTAGAGCCTCAGTTAAAGCTGCTTGTGAACTGATCTCTTCCTTCTAATTTATAGCATCAAATAAACATGAATGAACATAAGAAGGAATGTTGATTTAACCTCGGAAAGACGTCAGAACACAGTACACACCATTTTCAGGTTCAAATCCTCCAACGTTAGTCTAGTAACTCTCAAAATAATAACAGTGAAGCAGATCCTCGCGCACATTCAGCCCGACGATTACTTCATTGCAGTGGATCTAAAGGATGCATACTTCCACATTCAGATAGCCCCGCATCACAGGCGCTTCCTTCGGTTTGCATTCAAGGGTGTGGCATACCAGTTCAAAGTGTTGCCGTTCGGGCTGACCCTGCCCCCCCGTGTATTTACAATGTGCATGAATGCAGCGCTTGCTCCCCTGAAGCTCAGTGGATTGCGCACTGAACTGGTTAGTCATCGCGCGGTCGGTGAGTGTCCTCGTGGAACACAAACACAGACTCCTCGCCCACCTGACAGGTTTGGGACTGTCTGTGAACATGCAGAAGAGCGCGCTTCAACCGTGCCAGTCCATCACATTCCTCGGTATGGTGCTGGACTCACGCACTATGATCGCAAAGCTGTCAGAGTCGAGAATCCAGTCATTCAGAGTGCGTTAGCCCTATTCGTTCAAGGCAGAGTCATCCCCTTAAAAACGTTTCAGAAGCTACTCGGTCTGATGGCAGCTGCAGCCTCAGTCTGCAGACTGGGCTTATTACACATGAGACCGCTTCAACACTGGTTACAGAGACGTGTACAGCCGTGGGCATGGAGAGCGGGAGCGGAACGCCTTATTATAATGCGTTCCTTGTGTGGAGACTCTAGCGCCGTGGTTCGACATGACCATGTTCGAGCAGGGGGCTGATTTGGGCAGAGTGGTCAGGAGCGTAGTGGTCACTACGGATGCGTCGCTGTCAGGCTGGGGAGCCCTCTGCGATGGCAGACCGGCATTCGGTATGTGGACAGGAGATCAGACGCGCTGGCATATAAACTGCTTGGAGATGGAAGCGGTTCATCTAGCGCTGCGGGTTTTCCTCCCATTTGTGAAAGACCGTCATGTTCTCATCAGAACGGACAACACGGCGGTGGTGGCGTACATAAATCGCCAGGGAGGTTTACGTTCGCGATCCCTGCAGGGGTTAGACGGACAAAGTACTACTGTCGATTCGAGCAGTGCATGTGCCGGGCAGTTTGAATTGCGGCGCGGACATGCTATCCAGGGATGGCATTGTGCACGGGGAGTGGAGGCTTCATCCGCAGACGGTAAACACGATCTGGAATCTGTTTGGCAAAGCAGAGATCGATCTCTTTGCATCGCAGGAGAACGCCCACTGTCCGCTGTACTTTGCATTGACGACAGCCCCTCTAGAGTGGGTGCCAAGAAAGGCGGCGCACTGTCGAAACAGAGGCTATCACACTGGATAGTGGAGGCTGTGCGACTGGCTTATACTTCTCGGGAGCGTTTGCCCCTTTAGGGCAACTCCACCAGGAGTTTGGCGTCATCATGGGCGTGGGCGAAAGGCATGTCTATTCAGGACATTTGTTTTGCGGCAGGCTGGTCGTCTCGTAATACGTTTGCGAGATTCTATAACTTGAATATTCCTTCATTCGCACCACATGTACTGTCAGTGCAGGGAGAGACAGCTGAGCTGTAATTGGACTAGGCTAGACATGCCCCGAATGGCGCGCGCTCTAGTTGCGGTTTTGACTAATTCGTCAGACAGTGTGAGTTATTAGCAATAGATAGCTGTTACGTTCTCTATATTGTGTCCCTTATTATGCCCGCATTCATAAGCCGGCAGTGTATTCCTAAGCACCAATCACTTTGCTGCAATCCCCCATTCATTCAGTTCAGCGTTGCTTAACTAGGTGGGAGGGGGCACGTTGGTGTAGATGCCGACTTGGCTCTGTGCCAAGAGGTGTTTCAACCAGGTCCGGTGCCTGTTCCTGAGCTGTGTAGGGATTAGTGCTTGTGCTATCCTTAGCAGAAGCTGGGCGGGGTTTTTCCCACGTGGCGGGGTTTTATTGTTCCCCATACGTAATGTCGAGAGACCGACTCGATAAGGGAACGTCTCGGTTACTCACGTAACCGTAGTTCCCTGAGAGGAGGGAACGAGACATTACGTAACCTGCCGTGTGGGAAAGACTTACAGTTTCCTTACTCTCGTTCAGCTAAGATTCTGAGGTTTTTAGCACCCGCCGTCACCTATATTGAGGAGTGTCAGCCAACCAGGTAATGGCGGGACCGCCATTGGCTATTTGCAAGCAAAAGAGTTATTCAATCAGACTTCATAGTTCGAGGAAAATGGATTTCCCCATACGTAATGTCTCGTTCCCTCCTCTCAGGGAACTACAGTTACGTGAGTAACCAGAGACGCTTTTCAAGGTCAAATCCTCCAAAGTTAATCTACTAACTCTCCTGACTGCTTTGTCAGACAAAAATGGCGCATTATGATTGGTCAGATCGCCTGTCAATCAAACCCCCTACGAAGGGTCAATTACAAACATTCAATTCATAAATACGATCTTTCCGACATGACTTGAACTCAGCATAACAAACTGAATTATATAGGATGCAGTATTGTAAATTTATTTGGGGACAGTTAGAAAAAATGGGGGGGAAATGCCATTTCAGCTGATGCTGTGGTTACACAAAGTTCTTAAGTTATAGCGCCCAGTCTTATTTGTTTTTTTCTTTCTCTCAGATTGATGGGCCTCAGTCAGACCTCAGTTCTGGCTTTTGTGATTGACACCACGGGCAGTATGTCTGATGACATTGAAGAAGCCAAGAGAGTTTTCCTTCAGTATCATTGACAGCAGGAGAGGAACATCAGAGGAACCTTCAGAATATATTCTAGTCCCATTTAATGATCCAGGTAGTCATATTGTGTATTATTTAGATGTCTATATTATAAAAAAAAATTCCAAAGGCAAAGGAGGCAGTGCCTCAAAACATTAAATTTGAATGACAAAATAATCAATCAACAGTAAAAAAAAAAAAAAGAAATATGAGATTTAATATTGAATTCTATCGACTACAAATTTTTTAAGATAGCTTATATGCACTCACTGTCCCACTGTGACACAGTGATGACACTCACTGTGGCGTGGTAATGCTGTGATTGGCTGATCACGTGGTCAAAATGAATGTGTGCACACAAATGAACCTGAATGCATCAAACATTTATTGAGTCATTTGCAGCAAGTGAAAATGGATGGAATAATTAGTAAACTATTCACCTATTCGGACAATCACTTTTGTTCAACTTGAACTTGCATGACTTGAACATGAAATGATCTGTGAGTGACTTGATTTTTATAGAACACCGGTATATTAAAAGTATATGTCTGCCATCATCAATACAAGTGTGATCTTTACAGAGGATCTGAATGATAGCTGAACAATAGTTAGTGAAAAAAATTATGTAAAGATATATAAATATTTCTGTTAGATTAACATTATTATAAAATGTATACATTATCAATTTAAATTATGTAAAACATTATCATTGCTGTAGTGTTCTGTGATGTGTTTGTGTCATACAGATTTTGGACCTTTGACGAGGACTGCAGATGCAGATATTTTCAAAGCGGAAATCAATTCCCTCACAGCATTTGGTGGAGGAGACTTTCCAGAGATGTGCTGTCAGGACTGCTGGTTGTGTGTGTGTGTGTGTGTGTGTGTGTGTGTGTGTGTGTGTGGGTTGTGTGTGTGTGTGTGGTGTGTGTGGTGTGTGTGTGTGTGTGTGTGTGTGTGTGTGTGTGTGTGTGTGTGTGTGGTGTGTTGTGTGTGTGTGTGTGTGTGTGTGTGTGTGTGTGTGTGTGTGGTGGTTGGTTTATGTGATTTATGAGGACACAAATTTGTATTATGACATGTGTATATACACTGGTATTACAACTTATGGGTGGTTTATGAGGACATTTCAAAAGTCCTCATAAATCAAATGGCTTAAAAAACAAAAAAACAATGTTTTATTAAAAAATTAAAAATGCAGCATATCTCCTGTGATGGGTAGGTTTAGGGATAGGGGCAGTGTAGGGGGATAGAATATACAGTTTGTCCAGTATAAAAACCATTACGCCTATGGAGAGTCCTCATAATGCTGTTGCACCAACACGTGTGTGTGTGTGTGTGGTGTGTGTGTGTGTGTGTGTGTGGTGTGTGTGTGTGTGTGTGTGTGTGTGTGTGTGGTGTGTGTGTGTGTGTGTGTGTGTGTGTGTGTGTGTGTGTGTGTGTGTTTACATGCATGTCTTTGGAGAGTTTTGTAAACATTCATTTAAGTAAGAAAAACACTCCTATTCACACTGAATATTACTGATAAATTATTTTGAATATCACAGCTGGGTTGAGCTTTTGCTGAGATAGACAGAATGGGAAAATTGTAATAATCTCGAGGTCCTCTTATCTTGTTTTTTTTTTTCTTCTTTTTTTTCTCATTGGTCTCCAGTTGGCACTAGCAGGTGCTTCTCCATCTTCAGACATTTTTGTTTTCACAGATGCTTCAGAAAAAGGGGACTCTGAATTAAAAAGCACCGTCAGGCCATGATAGAACGCACCAAAGTCAACAGTGGTGCCTGCAGAACACTTTAACGTCATTGCTGCTAATTAATGTGTTTTTTAAACTGTAACTGACATTTTTCTGCATTTCAATCTGCTCTCTGAAATTTTTCTCTCTGCCCTCCAGGTCACTTTCTGTTGACTGACCCCTTCTCTTTCCCGTAGAAAACGGGATGTCTCACAATCTCAACAGTTTTATTCAAGATCAATTCCTCAGTTAGACATACAGCTGTACAGAGACCTGGCTCAAATTTCAGGTGGACAAACCATAGAGGTCCCAAGGGCTACACTTTCTCAGGCCACTGCAGTCATTACGGATGCATCTACCTCAGCCATGGTATGTTCTGACATTGACTAAAATGTAAAAATATATATATAAAAATAATAATTATAGTATAATATATATATATATATATATATATATATATTAGGGAGGCACTGATCCCCTTATACCAGTTATCGCTACCAGTATTGGAATACAGAATTGTGATATTTCACTGGTATTTTAAACATTTGAACCCACTGATCAACCTTAGCACTGACCTTTGCCGGAACAGCTCTATTTTTTTTTTTTCCAAATTGGCCCCATGGTGTTACAGTGTGGTTTTGTGTCTTGTCATTTTCCCAGTGGTTCCCTGTCATGTCTATTATTTTTCCAGGTGTTTTTTGATTTCCCACGCCCCCTTGTTTACCCTCGTTTGTCTCTGATTATTTTAAGCCTGTTTTTTCTGCCCTGTCTTTGTGAGTTCTTGTTTACTGTGTAGCGTTCATGTTGGTTGTTCCTGTACCCGGGAGCCCTGTATCTAGTCTGTATAGTTTGTGTAATCTGTTAATTAAAGCGTGTGCTGCATTTGGATCCTGCCTCCTCTCTGCTTCAACCGCACCCTCTTACAGAAGAACTCACCGCTTCGTGATCCAGCAGCCATGCCTTACTGGAGTCCAGTCGACGTCCAGATTCTCCGTCTTCGCCAAGAGAATCGTGCCATCGAGGATTATGTCGAAAGAATTCCTCGAGCTGGCGCACCTCGCGCAAAGGTTTACACAGTGCTTGAAGATCTTCTTCCGCGGGGGTTTATCGGAACCATTTCGGTTTCATCAGATGCCCGAACCTGAACCGCACGGGTCTTTAGAGTGGTATATCGACCTGGGCCCTGTTGTGGATCGGCTCTACGTTTACCGGGGAGTGGAGGAGAAGCTTTCGAGAGCCTGCGCTTCACGTCAGCCCGGGGTTTCGCCTGCGCTTCGCCCCAGCTCTGCCGAGAACCACGCTCCACAAGCCCCCGCGCTTCAATCTGCCTAGCCGAGCCCTCGACTCACGTCTGCCCAGTTGAACCGCCCTCCACCCTGAGCCCCGTCGAGCCCGTGACTTACGTCAGCCCCGCTGAGCCCTCGACTCAGTCTGCCCCAGTGAGTCAAGTGCATCGTCCGTGAGTCAAGTGCATCGTCCAGTGAGTCAAGTGCATCGTCAGTGAGTCAAGTGCATCGGGCAAGTGCATCGTCCAGTGAGTCAAGTGCATCGTCAAGTGCATCGTCCAGTGAGTCAAGTGCATCGTCAAGTGCATCATCCAGTGAGTCAAGTGCATCGTCAAGTGCATCGTCCAGTGAGTCAAGTGCATCGTCAAGTGCATCGTCCAGTGAGTCAAGTGCATCGTGCAGTGAGTCAAGTGCATCGTCCCCGTGAGTCAAGTGCATCGTCCAATGAGTCAAGGCATCGTCAAGTGCATCGTCCCAGTGAGTCAAGTGCATCGTGCAGTGAGTCAAGTGCATCGTCCAGTGAGTCAAGTGCAGTGAGTCAAGTGCATCGTCCAGTGAGTCAATTTCATCGTGCAGTGAGTCAAGTGCATCGTCCAGTGAGTCAAGTGCATCGTCAAGTGCATCGTCCAGTGGTCAAGTGCATCGTCCCCGTGAGTCAAGTGCATCGTCCAGTGAGTCAAGTGCATCGTCCCGTGAGTCAAAGGCATCGTCCCGTGAGTCAAGGGAGTCTACCGAGTCAAACCCAGTGACGCGCCGTCGCAGAAGGAAGAGAAGGAGGACTCGTTTGCCTCGCCAGGCTCCGAAGGGCGTTTCCCAGGGCTCCTCGCCCTGCCGGCCCCGCCTCTGCGCCTCGCCCTGCCGGCCCCGCCTCTGCGCCACGCCCTGCCGGCCCCGTCTCTGCCTCCGCCCTGCCAATGTCTCTCGAGCTCCAATGTGATGTCCCAGAGCCCGTTTCCCCGCCTGACATTTTTTTTGGGTTCCAGAGGTTTCCCCAAGTATTTTTTTGGGGGGGGGGCAGTAGTAGGCTCCACAGGAGGACCATGGAGGCCACGCGACCATGGCCTCCCGAGGAGGCTTCACCCCCATGGCCGCCTGCCGTCCTGCCCCCCCTGGTCCCCGTCCAAGTGTGCTCCGCCCTGGTCCCCGTCCGAGTGTGCTCCGCCCTGGTCCCCGTCCCGAGCGTGCTCCGCCCTGGTCCCCCCAAGTGTCCCGCCCGGGCCCCAGCCCAAAAGTGCCCCCCCTGGCCTTCGCCTTCCTGCTCCCCCGGCCTTCGCCACGCCTGCTCCCCCCGGCCCGGCCCAGTCTACCGCCCTCCCACGGCCCGGGCCCCCTTCCCCGTGTCCGGGCCCCCGTTCCCGGGGGCCTGGCCCCCCCCCCCCCCCAACCCCCCTCCTAACCTTTTTTTTTTTTTTGAGGGCCCCGGGAGCCCCCATGGGGGGGGGGGGGGGCTTGTTACAGTGGGTTTTTTTGTGTCTTTCAGTTCAGGGTTCCCTTCTGTTTTTTTTCCCCCGGTTTTTTTGATTTCCCACCCCCCTTTGTTTAACTCGTTTTTTTTGATTTTTTAACCCGTTTTTTCTGCCCTTCTTTGTATTTCTTTTTTATTTAGCTTTAAATGTTGTTTTCCGTATCCGAACCTGTATCTAGTCTTATTTTTTTGTAATCTTTAATTAAAAGCGTGGCTGCTTTGGCCCCCTCCTCCTCTCTGCTTAAAACCGCCCCTCGTTAACAGGGCCTCTGTCCACAGGGCCTCCAATCATCCCCATATACTGATTGGTTACCCTTTCTCCTCTCCCCCAGTAATGGGGGTTGGGGGGTTTGGGAAATTTGGGTTGTGCCCCAACCTGGATGCTGCACATTGATGGTGGTTGGGAGTTCCCCTCCCATTTAAAGTGCTTTGGTAAAAAGTGCATAAAATTTAAAAAAATTATTATTTTTTAATTAATTGAACAGCTCTGATTAATTTTTTTGGTTTTTCCCCCTCCCAAATATTAATTTTTTTTAAATGCAGTGAAAATACATTTTCAAGTCCAAAGTGAAAGAGGGGAGGGAAAAAGTTTTTTTTTTTTTTTTTTTTTTCAATTTGGGGTTGGAATTTTCTGTGAAACACTGAACTTTAAAAAACATCTCTTTTTCTAAAGGTGACTGTTTTTTCGGTTGTGAAGCCACCTTGCTGAAAATTTTTCTTTTGGTTGGATCCATCCTGCCAATGTACTGGAGCACCGGGCCCTCCATTTTTTACCCTACACCCTAAGGTGACCAACGCCCCTTGGAAATTGTGTTTTGTGAAGGGGTTTTTTTTTTTTCCCCCAAAAAAAAAAAACCAGAACCAAGGCCTAATCATTGTTAAAAAAACTAGCTTCTCCTGCCTTTCAGGTTTCTCAGCAATTCGGTGCAGATGGCCCTGGGGTAGCATCCGTTTAATTTAAGGAGAAAATTTTAAACTTGACAACCAGAAGGGAGGGAAAGGAAGTCAGCATTAACCTGAAGCTTCTACCCCTTTAAATAGGGGTTGGTTTTAATCGCCAATATGAAACCTTGAGTTTAAAAAAAAAAAAAAAAAAAATTATTATTTTTAATTACTTTATTTTAAATCTGAATTTTGAGAAATTTTTTAAAAAAGAAAACATCAAATTTTTCATTTGGAAGAGCAAAATGCGCTCTTGCAATAGGCTATTGCAGTGCGAAGAAGTGCAAAATTACTATATTTTTAAATTTTGACACGGTCAGAGCTCGTGAACTTTTTTTTAACTTTATGGGCATAAGGGGGGGTGACACACACCGAAAAACCAATCGTCCCCTTCATCGGTATGAAAAACTTTTTAGCCCCAAAGCCAATATCCCCCAAAAAAAACTGAAATGAAAATTTGGATGAGTTTTTTTTTTAAGAGCTTATGAAGGTTAATAACCCTGATTTTGTGTTTTTGCCTAATTGGGCAAACTTATAACCCCAATCAAGGGGGAAGCATCACCCCCCGTTTTACAAGCGGACACATTGAAACAAAGCGGGGGTTTTCTGTAGCCAATTTAACAGGCAGGGATCAAAAAGGGGGAAACTTAACCCCTTTCGGGAAAAAAGATACAACAGGCTTTTGTAAGGTGAAATATTCTAAAAAATATCAGTTTGGGGGGAAACAAACACCCCTTTTAAATAGCCCACAGCCAAAAAAAATATCAACAAGCATTTTTTAAATACAGAATAATTGCTAAAAAAATAGGTTGAAAACCACTGTGTATTTTGCAAAAATTAAGTTACAGATAACAGAAAGCTTTACCCAAAAGTACACTTTAAGCGCATGTTGCAAAAAGTTAATAACAAAAAATAATAAAAAACTGCAACCAAAAGCCTAAAATACACAAGTTGCTTAAAAAGATGCCAAAAAAAAAAGCCTAAGTAAAACATAATTCAAAAAACTTTCATAGCAAACCAGCGCGGAAAGTTGTGAAAAGACAGCTATTGTGATACCTTTTGGGTTGAAGTTGCAATACAATAATCCAAAAAAAACCAGTTCCAAAAACGACTGGGCTAAAAACCTTATACAACAACCCTTTTAAAGTAACAAACAGTGTTAGAGCAAGCATTTTAATACAAAAATACCTTTTGAAAAATGTTTTTAATTTTAAAAAGCATATTTTCCAATACACTTTCTTTAAAACGCCGTTTTTCCAAGAAAAAAGTTAAAAAAGCTGTTGATCCCTACAGAATAAAACAATATAATTAACGGTTTCTATGTCTTTTTAGGCTGACAACAGCAAAATACCCCTTTCAAGATTTTTTTTAAAAGCTGCTTAACTGTCGCATTTTTAAAAACACACAGGGAATGGGAGTTCCAAGAAAAGAAAAAAAGAAACCAATATTTTTCGCATAACCAGGGGTACAAGTTGGTTTCTAAGCCCCCCTTCCTAAAAAGTTTACCCAACCCAATCAAACACCCAACAAGCAATCAATGTTTTCGGGAACACAAGAAAAGGGGAAGGGGTTTTTTTCGGGTTGAGAAAATCGCGGGCAGGGCCCCCGGGACCAAAAATTCCTCCCGCAAAGCCTATAAAGGCCTTTTTTTAATGAAATAATAGAAACCCAAAAAACACGGAACTTTAGCAACAACATTTGAAATCCCGGGTATTTTAAATTTTCATTGGGTACCATTATGGCATTTAAAATTTTTTCCAAATAATTTTTCGGGCCCCACAACGTTTACATGCGAAGAAAAAAAACTTTTTTGTTGTCTTATAATATGTTTTTTTTTTTCCTGATTTGCTCACGCTCCCTAATGATTCGTTTGATATATTTCCCCAAACCCCCCTCCTTTGCGTGCGCTAATCGGCGGGATTGGTCAGATGACGCAGCATTTTATATTTGGTTCCCCAAACTTAAAAAATTTTGAAAAAGCACGCTTACAATACGCTTACAAATTTTTCACATTTTCAAAAAACAAAAAAAAGACTTTGGAACCTAAAACTGCTAGGTACTCTCACCTTTCACACAAAAACCCCCACACACAACACCCAAAAAACACACACACACACACCACACACACCACACACACACACACCCCACACACACCAAAAAAGAAAAAATTATTAAAGTATTACGGGTTGTTTCGAGGGGAACGACCAAAAAATTGGTATTGAACCATCCCCCGACTCCAACCACATTTAAAAGCTTTGGTTTTTTGAAGCGTTGTCTTAAAATAAAGCAACAAGCTCAAGGGCTTATTGTGTGGTTATTGTAAATATAAACCTACCACGGCTTCACATGTTTTCCCCCGGGAGAAAAAAAAAAAAATTTTTTTTTTGTTCGCACTTAAAAAAAGGGTCTCGTCGACATGATTTTCGGGTTTTCTGTGTCTGCTCGGCGCCCCCTGATGGGGTGTCAATTCAAATAATTTGTAAAGTACTACAAAGTTAAGAAAAGCATTTTTTGTCATCGTTCATATACCTCAGAGTCGACTTTATTTTGAGAGAAAATAACTTTTTTGGGTGAATTTTCTATTTAAAATTTGCAGGGTTTTTGTTCATTAATCTATTTTACCACTACAGAAAGGTAATTTTCAAAATTCCTATAGGCCCTTTTAAAAAAAGGAACTTAGTTGCTTCAAAAAGACTTTCGAGTAAGGGAGAGTGAACACGTCGAGTCCTTGAAAATAACCCGCGTTTGGGAGCAAAGGGAAAAATTGGAGATGAAGTCACTTCAAAATCGGTAACGTTAGTTTAGATCTGCGTCCAATCGCTGTTCAAGTTCAGGGGACAAAACTGGGTGAACCTTGGGGGGAATAATTTTCCTCTCACAAAATTTTCCGATTGCCTATTTATACTGCCCTCCCCCTTCATTTTTTATTTTTACAAAGTTTGCAGCAATTAAAATCCACCTTATAATCAAAAAAAAGAAGTTAATTCTGCATTTATTAAATCTTGATGTCACAACTTTTCGATGGTCAGAGTGAAACTAAAAAAAAAGGATACAATCTTCAATTAACTCATGACAAACATAGTTTTAAATAAAACCAAAAATAAAAAACGTTACAGAAAAAATGAATTTTAAAACAAATGCAATCAAAATAGATTATTGTGTTTTCCTAGAAATTCACTTTTCTTGAAAATTAAAAGCATGTCACATGTTAATTAACTTTCTAAAACTTTACATTTTAAAAAGTCAAAAAATACTTTTGAAACACTCAAAGAAATACAAAAAAAAAATTACAGTATTTTAAATTCCAAAGCAAGGATTGATGAGGATTACCACGAAAAAAAAAAACCAACGGGCAACATGATTCAGCCTGTGCCAGTGCCTTCCGCATAAAACGGTAGTTTTTTAAAATCCCTAGATGGCATTTTGGAACAAATAAAATTAGACACACACTGTAAACGGGTACAGAACACCCCCCCTGAGCGCTAGACATCACTAAACAAAACATTTCGTCCTTTTTTGAAAGAAGAAAATGACCTGTGAGATTGGTCAAACCTTTTGGTTGTATTTGGGGGAAATTTTTTTTCCCCACTTTTCTTACATGTCCTCTGCATTGGGAATGAGGGGGCCTTCCCCTTGGCCAAACATTGCGAAAAGGGTCACTTTCAAGAGAACAATATCTCCAAATTTATTTTTGGGCGTGATTCGCCTTTCGTCTTTGTTGCAAATGGGAAGGTATCGTCCCCCAGGGGTCCAAACGTTTGCAAGGGGCTGTACCTTTTTCCATTTACTTCCAAAAATACTTTCTTGAGAAGTTGAGGTGGAATTCCCAAAAGGAAACCCAGTCTTTGGGTGACAGAATGTTAGGGGTTGTAGAAGGCATCTCTGGGTCAGAGGAAATGGGAAACCTGGTTTTGGGTTGATTATTGCAGACCTTCTGCCCCAAATCAAAAAACCTCTGAGTAAGCTGGTCGATTTTTTTCCGCACACACGTCAAGGATTCTGCGTGTAATCCCCATCATTTTTCCCAAACCCACCCATGTGTGTGGGGAGGGGGGGTTTAAAGCCATGAAACCCCTTGTTCACTTTTAAAAACTTTTTGGCATGATTCTTTGCATGCTCCGATGAAATTTTTCCAAAAGGGGTCTTAGCGTTTTGCTGGCCCGACAAAGAAACGACTAACATTGAACAGCAGATTTTCCATGGGCTCTAAATTCCAAAACACTGCTCAGTCTCATGCACAAAAAAAGGATTGCCCAACTTTACTGTTTGCTGCACCCCCCTTAGTGGTTGGTCGAACACCATGGGCCAAAATACGTCCATCCCACATAGGTAAAAAGGAGGAAAGCCAAACCTCGGGTGGAAGACCCCATTTTTGCTGTGCAAATCTACCCCTTAGTTTCAAGGTTACACAAGGGACAAAGGAACTGATGACCTTTTGCCATTTAACCACAAGCCTCACCTTATTGCCCCTTCCAAAAATTGAACCTTGATGTTTCACTTCTTGATGGTGTGTTTAACCAACATTGTGACTTTTTTTTTGGGAACAAAATGGGATTCCTCCATGCTGCCCCAAAGGGACATTTTTCAGACGTCCCCCTACTCTAAGGGTTTTGTAAATCTGAGGGTTTTTTTTTTAAAGGGAAAAGCCCGGGATGTTCTTTTGTTCGCAAAGGCATGAAATCACGCGGAATGTTTCTTTCTGCAAGTTTTAAGGATAACAAGCTTGGCGTTAAAAGCTCTTCGGGATTTTGGCCTTTTGCATATTGCCACCCCTTTTGCATTCATTTGTGTGAGTATTTGAATTCAGTTGAATGAACGAATATGTGGATAAGCATGCGATAGCTCCCATATGCTTTCCGGGAAGAGAAACGTTTAAAGCTTTAAAGTAAGATAATTTCTTCATGAAGTTGCAAAATTTCGACAGGAGGCCGTATTTCTCCTCCTTTTCGGGCTTACCAATCAAATGCTTTTGATTTTTTTTTGAATTGTAAAGGGGTTTGGGAGAAAGTCGGGACCAAAACCTTTGTGTGTTAGCAACTGGAGCAACACGACCGGGGCAATTGGGCGGGGTTTGGGTTTTTTGGTACGAAGGCCACGTTTGGGACCGTACTTTGGGGATTCGCTGCACCTGTTGTGTACAACACAAAAAACCCGGGGGTCCGTTGAAATGAGCCAAAACCCTTTTCTGTCACAGTAAAATTTGACGCACGGAACAAATCGATTTCCCTAAGTATTTTTCTCCCTTTTTAAAAGAATACACTCACACAATTCAAACGGGGAAGGGGGCTGAGCGAGGGGCATTTAGCCTTCCCCAAAAAAAATCCTACAGATTTCCTCATCTAAGGACTCGAAAAGGCCACGAGCAATAGCCTGTTGGTGCATCTGGAAAAACATGCTCTCGCACTTTGAACTGGAAAGTAGAGCGGGGACATAGTATGGTAATGGGGGGAATTTTCCAAAAATTTTTAAAAGGGAATTTTTCCATAATTCCCCCCTTTTTTGGCTCAGGGGGTGGGGAATCCCAGTCCTTTGTCAGGAATTTTCCCCATAAAGCTCTTCCTTTTATAGTAATGGTGTCCTAACCCCAGTGGGTTAAAAAGGTGTTTCGACAACAACACTCCACGACGATGAAAGGCCTCTCAGATTTTGACTGAAAGGTGAATGTTTTCCCATTTCCCGCAAGTCCAAGCCCGTTTTGACCCTTTGGGAAAAGGGTTTTTTTGGAAACCACTTTTTTGCCTTTTGGGTAAAAACCCGGAGGAAAGGGTTTATCACTTGGTTAAATTTTAAGCTATTTTGGGAGTTTTATATTTGACTGTGCAAGGTTTTTGGGAAACCTTTAGTAGGGTGAGGCATCCTTTCGGTTTTGGGAGAGATATCAAACCACATCTCATAAAAAAGTCGCTCAACACTTTGGGTGGTCGACCCCTGTTCACTTTTTCCTTCCTGGCCCCGGCCAACCTAGATTGCAAAGGCGGGGGAAGGGGTTTTCCAAAAACTGACACCATCTGGTACCCTTGAAATCTTTTGACATGTCATTGCTCGGGGCACAGGAACCCTTTGGGACCCTGTGATCCCCTGTACCACAAAGCAATAGAACATTTGCGAGCAGCAGCCGGTATGGTTCTTTTGGAAGGGAAAAAAAACCCAAAAGGGGAAATTTTATGCTGGTCCTGTGAGAAGGTGCTGTTCAAAAAGGTTTTCCTGGTACGTGCCAAAACAAGCTACCCTTTCTGGTGGGTTTTGGGGTGAAACCCCAAAGGTTGGTAGATACCAGGTTCCCATTTTCCCTTTGAGGGAGACATTCGGCGTCTTTTTTTCGAAAATCTTTTCCCCGAATTCTTGGGGAAAGTTTTCTTAACAAACCCTTTTTTTTTTTTCAGAGTGCGTTTCAAGGAAGGGAGTCTGAGAGTGTTATCCATTTTTTGGGAGAATGGTCGGGGTGATTTGGGAAAGGGGAAGGACGACCCAGGTTTTCCCCTCTTTTTGAAAGTCCCTCTCCATGACTTTAAAAGGCTTGATCTTCAAATGAAAAACACACTTTTGTCACTTTAGTTCCTCAACCTAATGACCCAAAGTCATTAGATGTCTTATGGCCCCTTTTTAACTGCGTTTAGACGATTCTGTTGGTTAACTCCCCCCCCCGCTTTTTCCTCCCTTTCAAAATAGTGACTTGCAAAGGAGTAAGAAAGGGGTCTGCCATTTTCACACATTCGTCCAAAATGCTTAATTGGTTTGACATTACCAGGCAGCTTTGCCGTCAGAACCCGCCTAGATCAAGTTTTGGGCGAAGGGAAATTATGGGACCGTTTTTTTCCCTGCCTGACCTTAGCATCTAAAAGATCCCCCCAACAAAAGCAGGTTTTGGGGCATTTGAATTATTTCGGAATGAATTTCAAAGTTTTTCAAGTGAGGAGACAAAGTGCTATTCGGGGTTGGAATTTCTGACCGTTTCAAGGTTTTCATTGCATTCGATAAGTGGAGGAAATCTGCTCACCCCCGCAAAGCTTCTATCTGGAACCTATTTTTCCCTGCCCATCATCTCCTACACCTGACAGGTTCTGAGTGGAAAGGCTGGGTGCTTTGAACGCAAACAAGTCAAAAAATTTGAACCCCAAAGGGAGCGATTACTTTGGTCATCAAGGTTGCATAGATTTTTACTGCATCTCGCTTTTCCTTTTTATACATTTTCACTAAAAAAATTTTTGAACAAAACGGGGAAAAGGTTTTTAACCACAACCCTTGCTTTGGGAATCACACCGCTGGTCATGAAGTTTTTTCCCTTTTTCGATTTTTTTTTTAGCTCTTTTTCGCTGATTTGAGCCAAGGAGCCGGACCTGGAGCTCTGTGGGTAATTACTTTCAATTCTCGCATTTCAGTGGCATTTCAGTTTTAGCTAATGAAGTTTAGCACAACTTTAAAAACACACATTTTTTTCCTTAAAATGGGTTTCTGCGTTTTCCGGGCTTCGTCTAAATCCGCTGCACTTTGCAAGGGGGGGGGGGTTTTTATAAATGGGAAATTTTTGGTTAAATCTTCTCTTTTCTCCCTTTTTTTTTTTGAATTTTTAGTGAAAATGGTTTGTTTTCTTGGTTGCAGAAATGAAACCTTTGGGGTTTCATTATTCCTAAAAGAGGGTTCTACACCTGGAAGTCGGGGTTGCGGTAACGCTTGAACGGGGGTAATTTGGCCTGGTTTTGCAACATAAAAAATTGTGTTAAAAAAGAGAACGGGGGGAAAGGCCTTGTTACATCTTTTCCCTTTGATCCAATGGAAACCCCCTCTCCTCAGATTATGTGGCAATTTATCCACTTTGGGTTTACCACGGGAAAGTCCGGGTGGTTTCCCCTTGAAAGTAACCTTCCTTTTGGCGCGTAACCTTGGTTCCCCGGCTCTTAATTTGAAATTGCGGGAATCGAGGAAAAATTTTGGGGCTTACAAAATCATTTTACAACTCAGGGGCTAAACACTTTGGTTTTAGCCATTTTTCAAGGTTTTTTTTTTTTACACAACGGGAAATTTTTGCATATTAGACTTTTTAAGATTGCTAAATTTTTCTTTTTCAGCAGATAGTTCTTCTTTTGGGAAGAAACTTCCCCCCTTTAACGGGAAATTAAAGGAATTGGGGGTGGGGATCCCCCCCCGGGGGCCCCCCCGGGCCAAAAAAAGGGCGCGGGAAAAATTTTAAAGGGATTCAGGGGGGGGGATTTGTGCACGCGGGTCGGGCGGGAGGGGGAAAACCTTTCACCCCCAAAAAAAAATATGAAATTAAAGCAAGACCGACTCCCCGGGTGCATAAAAAAAAATGTAAATTATTTTTCAAGAAACAAAAGGTAATAAAAAAAAAATTTTTTTTTTTCCAAAGGCAAAAAATTTACCCAGACCAGCAAGGGGGATTTTTGTCAAAGAATTTTTCATTTTAAAGAAAGGGAAAATGAAAAACTAAACCAAACAAAAAAATCTGAATTTGGAAATTTTGGGGGACCTTAAGGCCCCAATGGGCCGCAAAAAACCCTTTCCCTTTTGCGATTTAAAAAAGGAAAATTGTTGTAAATTTTTTTAAAATTATGGTACCTTTTTAAAACAAACCCCACGTTTCCAACGTGAAATGTAAAGGGCCAAAAAAGGAAAAAAGAAAAAGTGCAACCCCTTGCACGCAGGAGGGTTTTATTTTGGGGCGCCCAAGCTGTAGGAGAAACGGTTAAATTTAAAACCCCATAGGGAAAATGCATTCCCAAAAAAAAAAAAAATAGGGGGATTTGGGGGCGGGGGGGGACAAACTTATTTGGGGGGGGACGGAAAAAAATTAAATTTTTTTGGGGGGCGGGGGGAGCACAAAAACTTGGGGAGGGGGGGAACACGGAAAAAAACCTCCCGCCAGGCTTTAATCCCTGGTAACAAGTTCTTGGTGCAAGAATTTTTCAAATCCGCATGTGGGTTGGGTAACTGCTCGTGGAGTTTTTTAGGCGGGGATGTCAAAGGAAGCTGATTTGGGGGAAGACAAATAATGAAGGTGGCTCGCCTTGAAAGGGGAAACGTTTAATGGTGGGGTTTGGGGAAATGGACACTTTTAATTTGAGGAATTTTTTTAAATTACGGTTTTTGACTTCCCCTTTCTTTGTTCATCGGTTTCAACATTGAAATGGTTCCCCGTTGCGGAATGATTACCTGGTGAAACAGATTCTGATGACGATTCGTGTTCATTGTGGTGAATTCCAGGGTGCGGGGTTTTGACAACCCTCTTTTTGATCCCAAAAACCATTTTTTTGTTCTTGTACAGTTAAGGGGTGTTGAAAAGCTTTGAATCACTATGATAAATTTCCCCCCCCCTTTCTGCAGCTTCAGAATTTGCTTCACCGCCAGCTGCCACCTCCTTTTTTTTGTTGTAAACTTCCCCAATACCTCCAAGTGGCTTCTCCCCCTTTTAACTTGCCTTTTTCCTTTTTCTTGCAGCCTTTTTTCTGCAATGATGCACGGGTTTGTGCCGCTTGCCACACCTTTCTCTTCCCTGCTTCCCGGTTAAGATCTTTTCTTGAAGAGGGGCTTTAAATGACCAAGAATTTTTTCCCAAATTTCTGGATTTTTCCCCCATTTTTATATTGATGCTTGCTTTTCAGTCTTCAAAAGTTTTCACTTAAAAGTCCTCCCCCATGTTTATCTTTAGAAGTTTTCACAAGTTAAACCCATCCATTATAATCATAAAAACAAGTTGAATTCTAGCAAAAAAATCGAAGTCACAACTTAAGGATCAAGGAAACTAAAAGAAAGAGATACAATCTTCAATTAACTCTGACTAAACCTAGCTTTTAAATAACAAAAAAAAAAAAAACGATTAAATAAAACTGTAGAAATTTTAAACACAAAAGCATATCAAAAAAGATTACTTGTGTATTTTCCCAGAAAAAACAAATTTTTCTTTGAAAATTAAGAAAGCATGCACATGCTTTTATTAAAAATTTCTAAAAATTTTCCCTTTAAAAATCAAAAAAAACTTTTTGGGAAAAACCAAAGCAAATACTAAAGAAAACTTACAGCTAAATTTTCTTTAAACTTCCAAAACAAAGGGTTGAGGGTTTTCCCCGAAGAAATAAAACACTCCCGACGGGGGAAAATGAATTTACCAAGTGCCTACTGCACCCTGCAAAAAAAAGGGGATTTTTTTAAAAGTCCATAGAGGGGATTTTAGGGAAAAAATTAATTAGACAACCCCACGTGAAAAGGGGCAAACACATTCCTTGTCCCAAAATTTTC
This sequence comes from Chrosomus eos, assembly GCA_036326025.1. Taxonomy (NCBI): domain Eukaryota; kingdom Metazoa; phylum Chordata; class Actinopteri; order Cypriniformes; family Leuciscidae; genus Chrosomus; species Chrosomus eos. The sequence goes on along the minus strand of CM070819.1, from coordinate 14,138,650 downwards.
GGTTTGCCTGCCCAATTTTTCCCCCTTTTTTTGGGGGGGTGTAACACTCGATAGTTGGGTTTAAATTTAGGGGGGTTTGTACTGATAGGCATCGTAAATTTGGGATATGTAGGTAAAATTAGCCGTGTTTTCCCCTGGGCGGGCTAGACCGGGCCAGGGCTAAACCCCTAGGCCCCCCCCCCGCCCTGGCCCTCGGGCCTCAAGCCCCGGGGTTGGGTTTTCCCCTTTCCGGGGCCCTTTCCCCGCAGCGCTACCCTAAACCCCCCCCCCCTAACACACTTTTTCCCCCATCAAAAAAAGTCATACAACCCCAAAAACCCTTTTAGCGGGGAAATTTTGCATTTATTTTTTTTTTATTAAACTAGGAAATAGCATGTAGGGTATATTAAAAAAACCGGGGGGTTGGCCCCATTTTTCTCGGATCGCCACTAAAAGAGGGGCGGTGACCCCGCAAACAGGGACCCTGGGACCCGCCATTTAAGTTTTGAACCAAGGAAAATTTCCCTTTTTGACTCCCCTTTTTCCATTTTGCGTTTGAATCCCTTGTACAATAACCCCCCGCAACTTTTTTTCCGAACTTGAAGGTTGAAGCATTATTTTTCGCGATTAAAAAAGGAAAAGTTTAAAAATGTTCAATTTTAACATTCCAAACACCGATAGGTTTAAAATTTTTTTCGATAACCCAATTTTTGAATTTAACAACTATAAGAAAATTTGCAGCACATCCAAATAACTGTCCTTTTTTGTATAATTGTTGCTTTTAAAACCCGCTAACACTTTAAATTTTTTGGGCCCCCCCCGAAATTTCTCTGACTATAAGTAACATAGCAATACAAGTCAACTTTTTCTCCTAACCCCCAAACCCCAAACCTAACCATAACCACCAGTCTAGACAGTCTACAAGCCCCCCCCAATACCCTAAAAAGACTTTTTGTTACATTTAGTTGGGGAAAAATTAACCCTTTTAGGGGGTTTTAGAAAAAACTAAAATGACATCGGGGAAAAAAAAGTGTAACCCACTGATAAACTTTCCCCCTTTTTTTTTTTGAGCACCCTTTTAGGACCGGGAGTGGAAACGTGGCTATTGATCACTGGTTTTACGATGCGAGCTTTTATAATGTGACCCGCCCCAATCGCTACGTTTTATTTTTGGGCCCCTTAAAATTTTTTTAGATTTCCTTATCATTTTTTTTAGGATAAATTTTATAATAAGAGTATTGTAAATGTTTTTTTAATGTTTTTTTTAAACTTTCGACCCCAAAAGGGTTTTATAAAAAATGAAGTACAGCCATTTTTTTTTTTTTAGTATCGCAATTAATAAAAAAATGTTTTCTTTGCTTGGATCAGGTCGGAAGCTACCCCTTTTTTTCTCTGTGACCGGAGGAGTTTCAGTACAGTACGACGGTTCAGTTTTAAGCTTCAGATCTGATGTTGTTAATGGGAAACCCTCAAAGCAGTGGGGGCAACAGACTTCCTGGTGAACGTAGACAGAATCCCAGAGGGGGCATTTTGTCCAACTTAAAGGATGTTGAAGCTCAACTCGATCTTTTTCCCAGCCCAATTCCGAGACAGTCCCCCACAGCAAAAAGGGTCTAGGTTACACACGGGGATTAAGCAAAAAATTGACACATGGTTTTTTTTTTTAAGTTTATTTTGACAGCACAACAATTCAATTAAAATAAAAGCAAAAAACTACATTGACAAATTTCTAACAATATTAACCCTTTTCTTCTCAGGCCCAACCCCCTAGTACCATAGAGCCTGGAATTCCTTTAAAAACTCAATTTACATTGGGCTAATGCTACAGGGAGCAACACAAAATCCGAGCCCGGACTGACCCCCGGCTTTACGTGTCTTTTCCCATTTTTCGAGCTGGGGACAAGGGGGGCCCCGCTCAGGGACTGTAACACTGGGGCCGCACCCCCCCAACCAGATCAGGGTCGGATTCCACTCACTATTTAAAACAGAAGTCCAGAGTCCAGTGACTCAAATTACGTGGACGCGGTTCAGTTCATGACTAAGGTAGCTGTTATGAAAGCGGCTAGAGAACATTATTAATAATTACCATCATTTTTACTTTTGTTGCATTTCTTGTACTGTAAAAAAATTTCCCTTGAAAAATAGCTTTCTTCGGACCATTGTTTTGGGTGCAAACAGTAAATTTGCATTTTTATCCCCTTTTTTGACTTGATTTAAACCCCAATTATTTTTATTTGGGAGGTGCGATATTTTTTAGCCCCCGCTGTCAGGTAGTGAGCATTAAAACTGATGTCCTGTGGAAGCAGCACAGCTCATGGGAACTCCCGCCCAAATTTACGGCAGGGTGGTACAGGCATATCCGGTGTGTCTTTCAGCCCTGGGAACGGCTCTCTCACTTAAGCATTTTGATAAGTGAGGATGGCACAAATGTGACTGTGGCGCCTACAATGCTTTCCCGTTGTTTTCCCGGGAAATAGAGCTGGTAGTTGTGGACATGGGGGGAAAGTGGGCCATGTTTCCCCTTTTTTTAAAAGTCCCTCTTTTTAAAATGCAACCACAGTTAGCCCCCCAAAAATCATAAAAAGCCTTCGACAAAACCACAACCCAATAGAGCCTTTGTGTCTTTCTCAAGCTGTTTTTCTCTGCAACTAATTTTTTTTTTTATTGAAAAGGAGAAACTTTAGTTGATTGAAACTTCAGTTTTAAATGAATAAGAATATCAAGCCTAAGCCTATACAGCCTATTAAGTCATTAACATAAAAATGCTAAATCAGTGAAAAGCTTGGTGTTTGGGTTTCAATTGTTTGTAATATAAATTGTCTTTTTTCCCAATTGTTTTTTTTTTAGTCCAATAATCATTAAAAAATATTACAAGGAAAAAAGGTTACTTAAAAAAAATGATTGTCTTCACTTTTTTTTAAAATGATAGTACGATTAATAGTATAAGTTATTAAGAATTTTAATTTAAAAATTTTTTAGACTGGTAAAACTAATGAAACAATTTTAATTTTTCCCCAAATTTTTTAAAAAAGGGACTTGGGTTACTAAATGAACCCGGTCCCTGAGAAAGGGAACCAGAAAGCGTAGCTAAAACGAAATGGGGAAAAATTTTTTTCCCCCAAATAAAGAACCTTTATTAATAACGGCATGCACCGCCCCGCCCCTGCGAGACTTATGACCCATTGGTGGAGGAAAACCCAAAAACCACAGAGCAGGAACCCAAAAATGCTCCCCCAGGACAAATCCTGCCGAATGACCATTGCCATAAAAACCTTATTTTGCCATGTTGGTTTATCATGAAGCACAACGCCAAATCGTGTGGATGACGGCTGTATAGCAAAAACTTTCCCCTTAACCAGGGCCGAGGACGTTAAAACGAGTTTTTCTCGAAAGGTCTCTTCGTCTTGCTATGGGAACCAATCCAAAAAACGCCGGGAAAGATAAGGAAGAAACAAACCCAATGGGGAGCTTGTATAAAGGGGCCCCCAACAGGTGGGCAAAAAAAACCCCAAAATTATAAGGGCCGGGCCACCCGGGGGTCGGAAATGGGGTCCCTTACCCCCAAGGATGTTATGGTCCCAGGGGGGACCTTAGGAGGCCTGGGGGGTTAACCTTTTTGCTTCCTTTAAAAAACCCCAATCTTCCTTTTTCCCCGTTGCTGGCCAGAAGTGCTGGGAGGCCTCTCCCCCCCACGGAACCCTTGACGTAGAATTTTCCCTGCCCCCAGCCCTTGAAAAAACAAAACATCAATAACCCACGGACGGGCCGGTTCCTCTGAGACCCCCAGGAACCGCCTTTAAAAGCAAAGGCTTTTGAAGACTCAGCCTTGCTGAATGTGTTGGGAAAATGGGGGGTCCCTCTAGCCCCTTTTAAAAACCCCAAAATGGGGGGCCCGAATTTTGGGACGGGGTCCCCACCTTTTTCCCTTTCCGCCCCGGAAGAAGGTTTTTTAGGGGGGTTTGCCCTTGGGTTGTGAGAGTAATAACCCTTAGAAAAAAGGTTTTGGGTTATAGGAGGGGGCCACTAGTTCCTTTTCCACGATGGTACGGCACGGTTCCGGTTCGGCACGCTTTGGGTTTTTCCCCTGATGGAAGGTAGCTCGGCTGCACGGCTAAATGTGGCCCCCTTTTTTTTTTTTCCACTATGGTGGGGGTGGGGTTTCCCTTGGTGTTTTAAATTTTACCATTGTTGAGGTTCCAACGTACCGACCGGCTAAAATTGCTGCATTTTGGCCTGATTTGGTCAAAAACGTTTACTCCGCTATTTTTTTTTGCGTAGAATAAACCCCTGGGTTAAATAGCCAGTAACAGCCACCGCTGTTCAAGTTTTAAAACTACTTTTTTGAAGAAAAAATAAAGAAAAAAAGTTTAAAAAAAAGTGGCTAATTTCTCAAGGCAGACGTTCTCCGTTGGTTCCAAGCTATAAATATCCGTTTAGTCTATAACCCCAAAACCCCCCTTTAATACTTTCTTTTGGGGGAAAAAAACCGTTAAAGGAGCCAAAATAGTGGATTAAATGCCAGAAAGCTTTCTTGATAACCACATCCCCCATTTGGGTTTTGTCCCATAACTGACCCAGGAAGGGCCTTAACTGGGAAAGTGCCTTGGGTTATTTTTATCCCTTGGACAAACTGAGGAAACCAGTTGTAAACCCCCCTCCCAACCCCAATGGTTCAAAAAAACCAAAAAAAAAAAATTTTTAAATTCCCCCAATAAACATACTATTTTCTTAATTAAAAATTTCTATTTTAAGTAAAAAACCCTGTTTTGTTTTCAAACTTTTTTGGATGTTGGGTTCCCCAAAAAGGCTTTTTGGGGACCTTGACCAAGGTTAAACAAAGCTCAAATAACTAACCTGCAATTTTACCCTTTAATTTTTGCTTTTTTTTAATTTTAAAAAAAAGTTCCAGGTTTTACATTTTTACCCCCACAACTTTTTCTTTTTTCATCTTTTTTCTAAAATTTTAATAAAGGTTTGGTTTTATTTTAAAAACCTTACGCCCCTGTTTCAAAAAGGAATGTTTGGGTAATATTTAAATGCCAATTTTGGATATTTTAAAAGAAAAGTTAAATTTTTAATATTTTAATTTCACTATTTTTGAAAAAAAAGTTTAAATAAGAAGTGAATGAAAAACGGGTGTTTTTAAAATTGAAAAACTAAACACATTGCGAATTTTAATCAAATAAATAAACCTAAATTGAGTTATTTTTTAGTAATAACGACTTGAAAAAAATTATTGTTACATCAAAAGTTTAACTCCTTTGCTCTTTTGTCCCCCTTCTTTTACCTTTCCCTGGGAATAACTCCATTTTTGTTAAGAAAAACTTTTGGGACGGGCAATGGGGAAAATTACCCCCTTCCATAAATGTTTTAAAAAATATCCAAAAATTTTTTTCAAGTTTAAAGGGGTTAGTTCCCAAAAATAAAATTTTGTAGTAATTACTCACCCTCATTCTTCCCCCTTAAAGCTTTCCTTTCTTCGAACCAATTAAATTTTTTGTTTAAAACAAACTGGGTAAATCCCCATGCTCTAAGGGAAAAATTACGCCCCAAAAGTTATTTGTTTTTAAAATCGTTCTCTTCAACGAATTTTAAGCAAAATTTTTTTCCCCAAAAAACAAAAAAAAATAACAAAAATTTTTCAACCCTCCCCTTCCTGTCTTTCTTAAGCGTAAACTGGAATTTGGGTTCTTCGTCAACTAGGAAAGGCAACCTGGGTTTATCTGTACTAACCAAAGCCCGAAAAACTTGAAATCTAGGAAAAAAATTCTTTAATAAATAATTTTTTTTTGTTTTTTTCCTCAAAAAGTAATTCCCCTCGTAAAAATAAGTCTACCACGAGTCACTTTCCCCGATTTTTAAAAAAATTTCTTTAAAATTTTGGGGGCTTAAAATTTCAATCCCTTAAACCTTGAGGAATTTTACCCCTCCAATTTAAAAACAAAACAAATTTGGGTTTCCCAAAAAACAAGGGCTTACGAAACCCCCAATTAAACTTCAAAAAATATGGGTATTTAAAAATTTTTTTTGGGATGTTGAAACCCCTGGAAAACTGTTTGCTAAATTTTCACATTTTTTTTTTTTTAATAAAACCCTAATTTAGGCTACAATTTAGAAAAAAATGGGTGGATAAAAAACCAAAAACCTTTCTTGTTTTGTTCACACCAAAGGTTTGCAAGCTAACCACACGGCCCGTTTTAGACAAAAAAGGGGGAATTATTTTCTAAGGACGAAAATCTGAGGGGCTGTGACCCCCAAAATTAAAAAGAAACCCCCTTTGGGAACAGGGCAAACTTTGGTTTATGCCCTCTTCCCTCTGACCCAAACCCCAAACAAACCCCCGTCCCCACCCCCTTTTCCCCTCAAAAAATTTTCTCACTGGAGGGTGTTAAAATAAAGAAATAAAACATGTCTGGACACCCCTCCCCCTTTCACAAAAACAGAAAAACGGCAAAGCGCCAGCGCAAAAGAGAAGAACAAAAGAAAAGGGGAAGGGAACATATTAAAACAGGTTCTTCAAAATTTTTTTATTGGATTGAATGAAACAAACCCGCCCCCAAATTTTACATCTTTTTCAACCAATTCCGGGTTTTATTCAAACAAGCCTGGTAAAAATTTTTAAGCTTCCCAATTTATCCTTATTTAATTCGACTTTAATCCCGGGTAAAGGCAACTTTAAATATTATTAAAGGGAAAAACTTTAGGGAACGCAAATGCAGTTTGTAAAAAGTGTTGTTGTAAATTTTCAAGGGCAAAAAGTGTGTATTTTCACAGGGGATTTTTACAGTTTTTTTATACAAAAAATGTTTTTAAAAATAACCAAAAATTTTTAAAACCTCCCCTTTTTTCACCTCTTCCCTCCCCTCCCTTTCCAAAAAAATTAAAATATAATTACACACACAACTCAATAAAAAGTCCTCAAAAAATTTACATACCCAAACCAAGCAGAATATGAAAAATGTTAATTTTTTAAAACAAAATGAAATGCAAACCGAAAACTCCCCGAAGGAAACATTAAAGCATTAAAAAATCAGGGGAAAGGAAAAGCTTTTTTTATTTGAAAAACATTTAATTTGAAGACCCATTTTTTTCCCAAAAACAGCAAGACTTCGTGCTCGAAAGGACAAAACATGAATTTTTTTTTTTTTAAAAATTTTAACAAAAAAAAAAATTGGCCCCGTTAAAAGTTTTACCCCAGTATGAACACTTTTTCCCTTCCACACAAAGTTAAAATTTTAAAAATTGTGTTTTAAACCCTAAGCCCAGGGAAAAGTGTTCAAAACCAAACATCCGGGAAAGGGCAAAAAGGAAAGGATCAAGAAAACAAAATTTGCAGGAGAATTTTTTCGAAGCAATAGGGGTTTTCCAAAACAAACAAGCATAAAAAAAACCCCTCACAAAAAAGAAACAGAAAAACAGCTGGGTCAACCAACTTTTGAACAAATGGTTAAAAATTCAATTTTTTTATTTTTTTTGGCAATGAAACAAACCCCCTTTTTTCTTTTATTAGGACAGTACAAAAAAAAAAACAACATTTTTTTAACCCTCTTATTTTGGGAAACATGAAACTTTTCCTAACACTTTTTCTTTTTTCCCTTTAAAAATTTTCCCTATTTTTTGTCCCCTTTTTTTTTTTATAATTTTTTTAAAAAAAAAAAGGGCCAAAAAATTTTTCCCTTGTTTTTTTTAATTTTTAAAAAATTTCAGAGCTTTTTTAATAGAACAAAAGAAATTTTTAAAGTTTTTTTTCTGAAAAAAAAATTTTTTTTAACTCTCTGGGGTTCCCTTTTAAAAAAATTTTTAAAAAGAAAAAAAAAAAACACTGCTTTTGTACAATTAAAATTTTTTTAAAATAGGGAAAAAAAATTAAAAAAAAAATTAAAGGAAAAGGGTTTTCATTACAAATTGAAAAGACAGGAAAAAACAATCTGCCCCGAAGATTTAAAAAGTTTTGGGGAAAAAAAAAGAAAAAAAAAACTTCTCTATTTAAAAAAAAGCCCAAAAACTTTTTTAAACATTCCTTTATTTTTTAAAAACATTTTCATATAACTGTACTATTATTTTTTTTCCCCCTCACATAAGTCAGCAAAAGAAATAAAAAAAAAAGGGAAAAAAAATGGGTGAGGGTTAAAAAGGGAAAAAAAAAATTTAATCGGTCCCCCTTGGGGAAATTTGGGGGAAAAGCGTGGGTTTATCTTTAAAAAAAGGGGGCCCCTTTTCAGGAACAAAAAAACATGGGGAAAAAACCCCCAAAATGGAAAGGTTCAATTCCCTTAAGCAGAAAAAATTTTTAAAAAAGGGGATAAATTAAATAGACCCCCAACCAAACAAAAAAATAAATTTGTCCCGAAAAAGCCCGCAGCTTCCTTTAAAAACCCCGGGGGGGCTGTTTTTTTGTGTGGCTTTCTTTAAAAAAAAAAACAAAAGAAAAAAATGGTTTCCCTTTTTTAAATTTTTTGACAGACCAGGGTTTTAAAAAACCCCAACCAAAGAAAAAAACCAAAAGAAAATTGGGAAGGTTTAAAAAAAATTAAATTTTAAACAACCCTTTCAGTCTTTCCTTTTTTTTTTTTGTTAAAATTTTAAAATTTAAAAAAAAAAGAAAGTCGTTTACAAAAGGCTTTGCCGAATCCGATGTGCTTGTTTTCCTCCGCACATTGTGAACGGGGAAAAGGAAAGGCAAAGGGTCAAGACGAAGGGGAGAAAAATTTCAGACTTAAAAAAAAAAAAAAAATGGCCCGACCCACAGCAAAACAGTATGAACTGTGTTTTTTTAAATTTTTTTTTTTTTTTTAAAAAATTTTTTTTAACCGTGTTCCCCCAAAATTATCTACAAAAAAAAAAACAAAACAAAAATTTTTCTTTTTTTGAAAAAAATTTTTTTTGATTTTTACAAAATTGGGGGGGGTTTTAAAATTTAAAAACGATTTTAAAAAATTTTTTTCTTGGTGAACTTTTTCTTGTTTTGAGATTTTAAATTCCCTTTTTAGTGTTTACTAAAGAAAAATCTTTTTTCCCCAAATTTTAAAAGGGAAGAATTTGAGGGTCCAAATCTTTTCAAGCAAAATTAAAAAAACCTTTGACAAAACCCCCCCCCCCCTTAAAACCCCTTTTAAAAAAAAAAAAGGGGCCCCCTACACGAAATTTCCCCTTTTATCACAAGCAAAAAAGCTTGGGGTTTTTTTGGGGCCCCAAAAGGGGTAAAAGCAAAAACCCCCAAACAACCCAAAAAACAACCACACCACCAAACAACCACACACCAAAAACACACAACCAACCCGAGCAAAAAAAACCCCCAAAAATCGGCAGCGAGAGAGGAGAAAAAAACGGAGAAAAAAAGGGGGTGTTTGAAAAGTTTTGGGTTTTTGGGGAAAAGGGAAAACCATTGGGAAAAGGCCCCCCTTTTTCCAAAACCCTTTTTTTTCAAACAGGGTGTAAACGGGGGCTTCCCCAAAAATCTTTTCCCGTTTTTTCAGGGTTTTTAGGCCCCTTGCCCTTTTGGGCCGCAAAAAAAAACCCCAAAAGGAAAAAACAAAAACATAAAAGGAAAAACCCCCAAAAACCGAAATGGGGTTTTTAAAAAAAATTTTAAAAAAAAAAAAAAAACTGGAACCCTTTTGGAAAGCCCCCCAGGAGGAATTTTGGGTTTTTTAAAATTGTGCAGCCCCGATTAAAACATGGGAAAAATTTTTTTAGATTTTTTTACCATTTAAAAAAAAAAAAAAAAAAAAAAAAAGAAAAACACATTTTCCATAAAATTGTTCTGTTAAAAAAATCCCTTAGGCTATTGGTTGGGGAAAAACTCTTCCATCCAACCTTCCGTTGAATCCAAATCTGTGCCATCCGACAGGCCGAACGAAACCCCGGCCCCAGCCCCTGATTGGCTGCCGTAACCGTATGCCAGGTCCTGATTGGACGTCCTCTGGTAGCCCTGAGGCTGACCCCCTGGCATGTACGGCCCACCCCCTCCCGATGCTCCCGGTATGCCCTGAGCAGGGCCCTGTCCAAAAGCGGCCATGTTGGGCACTCCCTGGTTCATGCCTGGCATTACCATTCCCCGCGGCTGGTTGGTCCTTGGTTGCCCCGCCATGTGCGGCATCATCGGCCCACCCATTGCAGCTGGGTTTATTGAACGTGGGTCCACCATAGTCTGTCCGCCCATCGCTTGTGCGAAATGCTGCTTGGCTATCCTAGGAGGCTGGCCACCTTGCATGGCGTACGCAGGGTTACTGTTAAATGCCACCAAGTCGTTTGAAGTCCTTCCGCCCATGGCCTGAATATTTTGCTGCTGCGGCCACGTCGGCCCGCCTCCCATCATGCTCTGCATTCTCTGAACTTGGGCTTTGGCCATCGGCTGCCCACCAGGGGCGACACTGGCTGATTTTATCTGCTGCTGCGGGAGGGCCTGATTCATTAGCATCCCCTGTCCATACCCGCCTCCAGGGCCTCCGCCAACCATTCCTTGCCCGCCGGCGCCCGCTTGTCTTTGTGCCATCGCCATACCGGGCTGGTTGGGATGGTGCTGCTGTTGCTGCTGGAGCATTTGGCCCATGTTTGGGTTCATACCCTGGTACATGGCAGTCTGTGAACTGGCCTGGCCTCCGTATGCCATGCTCATGTCACCCTGCGAGGGCATGGCGGCGGCATTCTGGACGGGCGCCATCTGCAGTATCCCCGGGTTCTGTTGCTGCTGCTGCAGAAGTCGAGCGTTCCGCATGTTCTGCAGCGTCTGGTTCCTTGCTGCCATCTCCTGGGACGTGCCTGAAATCATTTAAAATTAAATAATATTAACGGACATCTGTTGTTCTCATTACATTTCCAGTACATCAAAGGCTTGCTTCAATTAAAGTCAAACAGCATAAATACACACAATAGCATAGCAAATCACTGTCAATTGTATATCATGACATGAACTGCACATTGAAATCTCCAGATGACTGTATGAAATGAAAGATTCCATGTTCCCAATCCTGCTCCTGGAGATCTACTTTCCTAAGTTCAGCTCCAACACAAATCAAACAAATGAACCAGCTAATTAAGATCTTCAGGAGCACTTGATAATGACAGACAGGTGTGTTGGATCTGAACTCTGCAGGTAGGTAGATCTCCAGGAACAGGATTGCTTACCCTAGGCCCTGTCCACACGAACAAGGTATTTTCAAAACCGCAGATTTTTCTATGCGGTTTGGCCGTTTGTCCATATGCAAAAGCAGAATCCAGTCACTGAAACTGAACTTTTTTTGAAAACTCCTGCTAGGGTGAACATTTTTAGAAACTCCGGTTGCAGTGTTGTCGTGTGTAGACGGTGAAACCGGAGATTTTGGCTTGTGACGTCGGAGTGCACGCTGTTATCTCCTTTGTTTGACGTCAGATATCTCTGAGCAATGGCACACGTAGCCAAAATATTGCTGCTAATAACTGTGCTTGCTAACAGAGCTTATATGTATACATGCACAGTTCTCCCCATTATATTGCGGAACAGAGGCGTCAGGCCTATTACGGAATTTTGAAAATTACCTTTCATGTAGTGTGTAACATAGATCTAAGTGAACAAAAACATCCTGTAAAGTTTTAAATATGAAAGTTCACCGTATACAAAGTTATTGTCTCTCAAAAGTAAGAGTCGACTCTGAGTCGCTGATATGAATCGATAGACGAATGATGCATTTTCTCTAACTTTCGTACATCACTTGTACAAGTTATTTGAATAAGACACGCCCACTCAGTGCGCGCGCCAGAAAACAGTGAAAACAACATGTCGACGAGGTGTTCTGAAGTGCGAATCAAAAGCGAACTTTTTTTTTCACTGCCCAGGAACGAGCATGTAAAGAATCAGTGGCTAGAGTTTATATTTAAAACTATACCACACAAGTATAGCCACCTTGAGCTGTGTTCACGTTATTTTAATGAGGATTCCTTTACAAACACAAATGCTTTCATGGATTCGCGAGTCGGCTGATACTGAAGGAACGTTCAGTACCAAGTTTATTTGGATCGGCTTCATCCTCCGAATCACAACCTGTAAGTACTATTAATAATTGTTGCTTTTATGGGTTTTGTAGCATGCTCAATAAGAGTGTGTGTGTTGTGTGTGTGTGTGTGTGTGTGTGTGTGTGTGTGTGTGTCAGTTATGCTCAGCGCTTAGGTCTCCAAGCTGTGTGTGTGTGTGTGTGTGTGTGTGTGTGTGTGTGTGTGTGTGTGTGTGTGTGTGTGTGTGTGGTGTGTGTGTGTGTGTGTGTGTGTGTGTGTGTGTTTGTGTGTGTTTGTTTGTGTGTGTGTGTGTGTGTGTGTGTGTGTGTGTCAGTTACGCTCAGCACTTAGGTCTCCAAGCTGTGTGTGTGTGTGTGTGTGTGTGTGTGTGTGTGTGTGTGTGTGTGTGTGTGTGTGTGTGTGTGTGTGTGTCAGTTACGCTCAGCGCTTAGGTCTCCAAGCTGTGTGTGTGTTTTTTGAAATATGTAAAATGTTTGTCATTGTTATTGGAGTTGTCATAAAGAATAGAGCGTATTGTAGTACTGCAGTGCTTTATCAATATGTTTAAACTTTGGGTTAACGCGAAAAATAACTGACTGGGTCGTCTGACCAATCACCGCAGATTAGCGTCACGCAAAGGCGGGGTTTGAAAAATGAGTCGTCAAACGAATCATTAGGGAATCGCTGAGCAAATCAGGTAAAAATAAATGCATATTATAAGACAACAAAAGTGTTTTTTGTCATTGCATGCATGTAAAACTGTTGTTGGGACTCCCAGAACAACATTATGGACATTTTAAATGCCATAATAGGTACCCTTTAAGACATTTTAGTCTCGATTCTAGTAGTAATTGAAAATAGCTGCCTGGCAATGTGACCAAAATGACCGCTGAGTAAATTGACTTGCCTTAAAGTCAAATTAATAATAATGTTTACATTACATAAATGTTAACATTAGCAAACCAAAAGACAGACTAAAATAGTATGTCCACTTGAATTTAATATTCAAAACAACAACAAAAAGAATCGATAGACGTGTTTCCGGTCAAAGCAACAGACTTCGTTCGGGTGAATGTATGTGCCTTATACTGCTTCATGCGAAAGGCTGGCACTGGGTGTGTAAGTGGACAGTAATTTGAGGTGCCAACGAGAACATTTATTCTTTTCGGTTTTAAATAGAGGAACTGCACTTAGAGGCTTAAAGAAGGAGTTCAGATTTTTCACATCAGAAGTATACTATCCACTTCAGTACTTGTTTAACACTATAAGCTCTTTAGCCACACAAAGTAACATGGTCGTTACAACTAGTGACAAAGCGTTTAGATTATGAGAATAGATATTATCCTCCTTTCTTTGTATATGTGGTGTCTTGCCTTGAAACTGCTGGAGTGGATATGGATTCCTCTGTGCCTGACTCATCTGTCTAGGGAGATGCTGCTGCTGTTGTAACTGGAAAGAGGGAAAGCAAAGCAGAAAACTAGATGAATATCAGAAATTCCTTATCAATAAATCACAAACAACTGAACAGAAAGCAGACCTCTTAAGCCACAAAAGGTCAACAGATGATTGCATACTCACAAGGATGACTATTTGATAAAAGCATAAAGAAGAGCCCAGCACTGTATGCTTATGGTGTCAATGGCACTCACTTGTTCTGCCAGCATGTGCTGCTGCTGCTGCTGTCTCTGTTCTCTAATAAGCTGTGCTTTCTGCTGCTCCATCATATGGAGCTGGACCCTCTTTTCCTGCTCCATAGCCATCATCTGCTTCATCATGGCCGCCTGCTGTGGATTGGCCAGATACCCGGCAGGCCCCGCCCCGTTAGGCCCTGATGAGGCCACACCCCCCGGTCCTCCATGAGGTGGCTGGACTCCACCAGCCTGCCGTGGCAATCCAACCACACTTTCCTACAAACGCAAGAAAGGAGAGATGATCAGATAGGGTATTACAGATGATTCACCGATTCACTTCATTTATTCAGTCATTGAATTACTGACACTAATACACATAAAACAGTTCCAATTGCTTCTTGCATGCAATTACAGATTATTTTCAGGGTGAACTGTCATGTAATCTCCAGCCACTGGGGAATGCTTCATTGTTACTAAATTAAATAATATATTACATACAGTACACTACTGTTCAAAAGTGTGGGGTCGGTATGATTTAAGAAACTAATACTTGTATTCAGAAAGGATGCATTAAGCTGAACAAAGTTACATTAAAGCCATTTATGATGTTAGAAAACATTTCCGCTACAAATAAATGTTCTTTTGAAACTTTTTTAAAAAATAAAAAAATGCATTGTGGTATCACTATCAATACCAAATCAGCATATTAGGTGCAGTTCACACAGAACATTTTTCCATTCCAAATGTGCTACTTTTCCATTGTTTTTTTATGTAAACATAACGCCTTGGTTAGCCTAAAATACTTTCTTAAAAAAACATTAAAACAAAAATTCACTGACCACAAACTTTTGAATGGTAGTATATCATACAAATGTATGCCCCATGTAAATACCTTTTAAATGTGTCCTTTCCATACTCAAGACTTTTTACAGTGTCATAAAATTAAACAGAGTAAACTTATCAAAATTTGTTTACTAATGAACAGAAAAATAAAACCTCAGAAGAACAAATTTCTCAAACATGGTACACCAAAGATAACAGAAGCTGTGGAGACCTCTTTTTGTGTGTGTGTGGGGTAAGGAAAAGAGACCCCTCTCTCGGAGTAGTGGTTCAGGTAATATAAAATGACCTTTAATACACTTATAGACGTGGTCTAAGACGATATAAATCCACGACAAAGAGTCATGAGACCCAGACTCTAGATGTTTATGGACTTATTATAAGATTTGAAGACCAGGACAATCAGACTAAGAGACCAAGTAACTATGTTTTTTTATTTTTATAAGACCGGAGATAGGACAAAGGAATGGTATGCAGAAGGAGGGGTAGGGGGTTCAATATGTTGCAAACTGGATTTGAACTCGCATCATCCACACAAGCACCACATAGCTCAATGTGTCCGAGCACATTCACTGCCGCAAGCAAGCCCACGACTCCAAACATTTGATTTGAACCATCCCTCCATGAGGCTCTTAGAACAGTAGAAATGAGGCACAAAAATGCACACGCCACAGGAGACTGTTCAGATAAATCTAGACCAGACCGGTCAATGAGCACAAATCTGTGTGTAGACAGCTGGATCTCTTCTGTTAACCAGTCATGCTGTCCAAACGAGCGCTGATCCGCACGTACGTATCCTTGTTGAGGCCGGAAAGGCCAGAGGGGGGCAGTGTTGATCTTTTTTTTCCCCTTTTCCTACCATCTCTCGCTCCCTCTTTTGAGTCGTCATCTATCTCTATTTCTTCCACCTCTGTGCCCATGTCTCCATTCCGTTCTCAGTCTTTCCTTCCTTCCTCCACATTTCCCTTTACCTACTCTCTTTTTCTTCTTTCACCCTCACCACCTTACACACTCTTTTTCATTATGATCCCTTCATTCCCCCTCTCCCTTCAGCTCTCTCTGCAGATGGCTTAATCATGAGTGGTGTAAAAGATGTGTCTCCTTCTTCCTGCCGGATAATGTGTGTGGCCAAAGACTCCTCAGCAGAGCGATGAGAAAGATGAGGAGAGAGGAGGAGAAGAGAGAGAGAGAGAAGAGAGGAGAGAGAAAGAGAGAGAGAGAAGAGAAGAAGAGAAGAGAAGAGAGAGAGGAGAGAGGAGAGAGAGAGAGAGAGAGAGGAAGAGAGGAGAGAGAGAGAAGAGATATGAGGGGTGAGAGAAAAAGACTCAAATGACAGAAAAAAAACATTAAAGAGAGGGAGGGAGAGAAAAAAAGAAAGAAAAAGAAAGAAAAAAGAGAGAGAGCAGGTAGCCAGGCAACAGTGGCTGTAATGTTGAGCAGATGGTGCTCATAGGAGCCATGATGGACGACAGCGGGCAGCAGAGAGAGAGAGAGAGAGAGAGAGAGAGAGAGAGAGAGAGAGAGAGAGAGAGAGAGAGAGAGAGAGAGAGAGAGAGAGAGAGAGAGAGAGAGAGAGAGAGAGAGAGAGAGAGAGAGAGAGAGAGGCAGTGTAAATTAAGTCTCTCTCTTTTATCCTCTCTTGTCTCTATCAACGATTCCATCATCCTTTTTCCTTATTTCACACATGTGTGAACCACTCTTGATTCTACTGTTCTTGCACGGTCATCTATCTCTCTAACTAAACCGTCAATCATAAAGATTGCTGAAAGAGACTGTACAGGAGGATCAATGCAAATACAGTGTTTTGTATAATATCACGACCAAAATATTGTCCAAAATTCAAAGTCTTAATGACTGCATCGCAAGCAACTGTCCGTTTTCAAACAGGTTTCCATGGCCACTGCTCTTGTTTAGGCAAGCAGGTAGCCCCGCCCTCAAACCCATGCCATTGGTCGAGCAAGAAACTCACATGTTAGATTGCTCAATCAAACAGCAATGTTTTGAAAGTAACACAGAACTTACACTCTTTAAAAAAAGTCAAACTACAAATGGTTTTAGTTATGTGGATGTTCAATAGATGGGCAAAGATGTTTAGGGAATATTGAAAATATAGGCTATTCATTTGTGTTTTGAAGATGAATGACTCTTATAGGTTTATAACGACATGAGGGTGAGTGACTAAAGACAGAATTCTCATTTTTGGGTGAACTATACGCAAGTATGAGAAAGTATTCTAAACTAAAGTGTGTAGTTTGCGTACCACTAGCATCACCAAATGGAAACGCTAAAGTATTGACTTCAAACAGGTTTCCTGAACACCCCGCTCCATCTGCCATTGGTCAGGACAAACATAGTCCTGCCCCAAACACACATCAACGGTCGAGCAAATGTTGCTGTTGTCAGGCCTCAAACAGACAGAACAATGTTTTAATAGTGCCACATTTGCACTTTTTGGGGAAATCAATCTACAAATGAAAGTATTTTAAAATCCAACACACTCTGAGCTTTGTGAAAGCATTGAGTGTGAGGGTTTACCAAAGGCACCAAGCAAACATAAACAGGCAAGACTATCTGATTATTGTGAAGTCTAAAGCTCATCTTCAATTGTTAAAGGTGTTGGAGGATGCACAAAGTAGCTCACTGCAGTTTGCACAGAGCAATACATAGTGCGATACAGATAGTCAGAGTGATTGCTTTCATTGATCTCATGCAAACACACACAAACACACATTGATTACCCAGTAGTGAGCCTTGGCCCAGATCAGGAACTAATCTGAGGGGCTTGCTCACAACATCCCCTCTAATAATACACTACGCGCCAACACACGGTCCTCATGAGGGCGTTCGTGTGTGTGGGTGGTGATAGTAGTGAATGGCCAATTCAAACAAATTCAAGATATGACATCTTAAACGTGTTAAAGAATTTTGGCAATGCCAAAGACGATGCATAAATGTAGCTTCGGCTGATCATTTGCAAGTTCAGTCTCAATATGGCATAAAAGACTCGAGAGAGGAAGTTTGAGCTGCTCTCTACTTGCTGAATGATTTTTTAATGGCCAATGGCTGATATCTAGAGAGCAGAGTGGTGAGGACACACACACACACACACACACACACACACACACACACACACACACACACACACATATATACACGCATATAAACAGAGAAAGAGATTAAATATTATCTTTCTATCTATTTTTTTAATGGCAAATGGGCTGATATATCTATCTATCTATCTATCTGAATCAAACCTGTGACCACTGCATTGCAAGAGCCATGCTCTAATGTTAATCTCATCATTGTATTGTTAGGATGCTTTTCAATGTCTCATATCATAACAATGAGCATGTACTGTATGTAGCCTAACTACTCCTTCAAAGTAGGTTTGTTTAAACAGACAAATGAATTGAAATAACGCTAAGACAAAGGTGTGGAGGGGGCGTAGTCTATCGAATTCTCCAGGTGCCGCTGCTTCCTTTATCAGTTTAATTGTTTGAATATCAATCACGTCAAACCTACTGAGAGCAAACAAATGAGAGACTGGCAGGCAGAGGATCACCGACAGAAGGCCAAAACCAAGAAATCTACATCACAAATCGACCACAAACAAAAGCATATTTCAAAATATCCTTACATCTATTGGTGCAATGACAGAGAACAAAGAAATCCTAAAGTAGTCGTTCTTTTGTTCTCAAAATCTAGACAACACCTGTTACAAGATAGGACTGGCCATGCTGTAGCCCACCCCCTCATTTCCCACTCTTCCATCCCTTTTTCCACAAACTCCACCTCTCTCTACCTCCAACCTTTTGCCCTCCCTTCCCTCCCCATGTTGTGTTATCTCTCCCAGTTTCTATATTCCCTTTCTCCATCCATCTATTCCACTGCACAGAAGCCATTAGTGGTGGCCGTGAAGCCATATTTCTGTCTACAGCTCAATTACAAGCACACACACTCACGCGTGCACAGGTTCAGCGCCAGTTCATTGAGCATTATGGATAGAAATCCATCTTCAGCTATGCACACGGATTCCTCCATATGAATCCCTAATAAACAATTGCGGTAAACGGATTGAAACGTCAAATGATGATGTTAACCCTCAGATTTCAGTTTACGTCCATTTCATCAGCCAGACTGGGTGGGCATGCCTACTAAATTGGATCAGTCACTTAAAATAGCGTGAAACGAAATTAAATGATCGCTCTTGGCATGAGACGGGCGTTAAAATGCAACAGATACAGCGTCTGAATAAGGCTACTTGTTTTCATTGTTTAGACAAGTCTGCGACGTGAAATTGTGCATTGTTCTTTGGCTGCGCCTCAAAGTTTCAGAAATAAATAGAGCACCCACGGCTCAATTAAACACAGACGGACTTCTCTCCGTGTGGATCTGCAGGTAGAGGAGAAAATGATGAAATCTGATGTAAGGACGAGAAAGGAAAGATAACAGAAGCACAGTGAAATAAACGTCTCCCTCATGCTTCCTCGCTCTGTTACGCTCACTCTTCCTGTCTACCACTTTCCCTTTCTCCTTGTGGAGGATAAAATGCAGTATTTGGAGCATTAAGCTCTGAGATTTTGTTCGGCTTTCATAAAGGAAAAGTTATAGAATCCATAAACAGGCCCACACAAAGCTCTACAGATTCAGAACACCCATAATTCACCAAGATCTGCCCATCTACTGCACATTGCATGATCATTTATTAGCCTAAATATTTTATTCTGCTTGACTTGATAACATTTGTGCTGACAGAATTCAACAGGTTTTTCCCAAAAGTAGCCTATATATAGAAAATGCCTGATAAGGTCTACAGATTTGCATGACTGTGTCATACGATATGCAGATTTACCCTTAAACACAACAGAACTCGGTTGAATGTCACAACAGGTGCTTGCGTGTCTGTTTCAAAATCTTCTCACTTTTCTTTCCCCTCTTATCTCTCCTTTGTTTCTCGCAGCTGCGCCTTGTTGAAAGCGATCATGACTAATTATTCAAGGCTCAACAGAAGCAGAAATTATGATGAACTTTATCATCCGAGTGAGAGAAAGAGAGAGCGAGAGAAAGAGAGAGAGGGGAGCGGAGGGAAATGTTTTAAGCTGTTGAAACGGTGTTTGATTGGTGAAGGGTTTTTGAGTGCGTCTGTGACAGATTAATTGTCATCTTTTACTGTCTCACTTTCCTGGGATGAGTGAACCAATCATGGCTCTTCTCTCAAGAGAGGAGATAAAACGACCAATCACAGCCTCAGATCTCCTTTCTTTAGAGTCCAACATTCCCACACAGGGAGGCGAGCTCAGGCTCTGCTAGAATGTGTGGAATGAGGGAAGCAGACAATGCTACATATGAGATCTGTTTCAAAACCTAGTGAGCTGCCTACCTAGACAATATTTTAAGGCATCATACGTTAAGCCTGTAACAAAAACCACCCCAAAAAAGGCAATTTTATGATGTCTATTAAAGGGATAGTTCACAATACAGATTTGGAACAGCATGAGGCTGAGTACATGATTATTTACTTTCTTCAGTTGAACACAAAAGAAGAAATTTTGATATTTATTTTGTTTTTATACATACAAAAGCAACCAAAATGGATTGGTTACCAACTTCAAAATATCTTCTTTTGTGTTTTGCAGAAGAAAGAAATCCATACAGGTTTTGGAATGACATGAGGGTGAGTAAATAACAGAATTTACATTTTTGGGTGAACTATCCCTTTTTAAGATGCCATGTTTTGGCTAAAATCCAAGGCAGCATTGATCCATTGTAGAAAAGGCAATCCCAAAATGCATTGCAACATGTTCATTAAAAGCAATAGAAATTAACTATATGTACCGATAATAAAAAAAAATACTATTTTACCCCACATTTACATTTTTATGCTTGCACTCATTTATGCTATGTCAATTTTGACAAACCCAACCGCTGGTTTCAAATTTATTTGAAATATTTAACCAACGTTGTTTGTCCATATTTGACCCAAACATGGTTGACACATCCCAGAATTTTAAAAGTGTATCGGAGTGTCTTTTAGCTTACAAACATGATGACGTCAAATTCCATTGGAATCAATTGTGAGTTGTGTCTCCGGATACACTTCAAGCACTGCATGTCTGGCGCAAAGTGCTGCCTAAGTAGAGCGTTTCAAATCCCTCGCTCTTGATGTTACGGATGCCTTAAAAGGTAGCTGATTATGTAGGCATAACCTATGCTCACTAGGTTTCGGAAAGGACCCGTATTGTTTATAAACTCATTCGGAATATGACAGCATTGTGTTTGTGATGCGTGCGAGCGTGTGCTAGTGCGGCTTTAGTGTTCGGTTTCACAACCTCCCTCTCCCAGGCACTTTTTCTCCTGAGCAGCAATTACCAGGGCCTTGATTTATGTGTCCAGTCAAAGAAGCCTCCTCCCCCTCTCTTTTCCTCCTCCTCTCGCAGGCCTTTTATCAGCAAGTCACTCTCTAACAGCACCGCAGCCACCCCTGAGACAGACCTCATCAGATAACACGCACGCACGCAATGAAATCTTTAAGAAAAAGCCTCATCCTCACGGGACAGAGAGCAATCGTTTAAGTATCTGTGAGTGTAGAATCCTGGCGCACACGTATACATATGTGTCTTGTTGTATGTTAATGCGGAGGGCATCACACACATGCTCTCTCGCTCTCATGTTCTGTCTATAGTGAGAGATGGGTGGGGGAGGGGCTGAAGAATGCACGGCCTCGGGGGACTTCCGATCTTAGAGAGAGAGGGAGGGAGAGAGATAGAGCGGTGGAGAGGGGAAAGGGAGGGAGAGAGAAAGGGAGGTAAACAATCCGGCACACTTACAGAGCGCAGAGGGGAAATAGAGAGGATGGGTAAACGTGTTTAAGAACACACACACACACACAAACGCCACCTCAAAAGAGCTGTTCGTGGGCGAGACTCTGAGACACACTCGTTCAACAAGGAGAGGGGAAAGCAGAGAGGAAGAGACTAGGTGTCTTTTTTTTTCCTACAGCGTGACAGTGTTGACTGTTGACGGCTGGGAGTGTCATTGTGGGCAACGTGAGGGAATTACCAGACATGAAGCAAACTAATTACTGGCTGATTCACTAATTACCTCCAGAGAACGAGACGGAGAGAGAGCTGCTAAGTGAGCATCTCCCCTCCTGTCATGAAATAATGGGAGAGAAAAAGAACAGCAGCCTGACACAATGTGCTTCGTGACATCATAATGAGAAATGAACAAAGGCCCATTTGCCGTGCTTTTTTTTCTTAAACGAATGTTGTTGCATAAACCTGTTGGTTTAAAAGTAGAACTAGTGTAAACACACATAAAAAGAACTTCTTAATCACATTTCACAATGTGCTTCGTGACATCATAAAGAGAAATGATCAAAGGCCCATTTGCCGTGCTTTTTTCTTAAACGAATGTTGCCATAAAAAACCTGTTGGTTTCAAACTAGAACTAGAGTAAACACACAAAACAACTTCTTGCGCACATTTTGTAATGTCTGTTTGCAATGTGCTTTGTCATGAGACATGAACAAAAGCCCATTTGTTGCGTTTTTTTAAACGAATGTAGCCATATAAAGCTGTTGGTTTAAAACTACAACCGGTGCAAACATACAAAAAAAACAAATCTTACATTTCACAATTTTTTTACTGCTTAAAAACTCGCCGTTGTCATAAATATGGTAACTTGTCAGCCAACACAGAATCTGTGCATGTAGAATCTGAACTTGAAAAAAGTGGCTTTTTGATCAATTTAATGATAGCGTTTTGCACTTCGCTCCAAATTTGACCATGTTCACAATCTACTCCAAATAATTCCATCAAATGTTTTCTGATTTTTCCCAAAATCAATAAAAAAATTCTGGCCCTAGTTTACTAGCAACCACCAGGTTGTGTTGTCACTAAATTGTTACAATGCAAATGACTGGTTCCGCAGAAAAGGATTATCAAGGGTCCTTGCAGAACGTTTGCTGTCCCGACAACCACCACGCCCAAAGGTGATATTGTGGCTCCTGAGAGAGTAATGTCTATATTGATTTCCTCTCTAACTGCTAAGGAGGGAGAAACACCGTGAGAGAGAGAGACAGAGAGAGAGACAGAAAGAAAGATACAAGAATATGACAGAGGCAGAGATGTCGGAGGGGAGTGGTAATTACTTCGATAAAGAGACAGAGAGAGGGAGTGAATGAGAGAGCGACGGTGTGACAGAGCGCGAGAAAAAGAGCAAGGGAAGGAGGGAATGCTGACACTAGCGGTGAGACAAAGATCTAGATAGAGGAGAGAAAGAGAGGCTCATTTGCAGTCTGTCTTTGTGGAGAGGGTCATGAGCTTTTGCACACGCTCAGAGCGTGCCTGTCTACATTAGCTAGCAGAGCGCGTAGCAACGGGGCTAACGCTAGATCTCACACACGCTCCGCAACGGAGGGATGAAAGACACAGGTTAAGACCCTTAAATATCACTGGGATTTCGGTCTGAGAGAGAGAGAGAGAGAGAGAGAGAGAGAGAGGAGAGAGAGAGAGAGAGAGAGAGAGAGAGAGAGAGAGAGAGAGAGGGGGGGGGGGGGCAAAGTGCACTATTTTATACAGTCAGTATTGCAAACATACAGTCAGTATCTCAAAATTAACTTTCTGCTACACTGTCCATAACTATTTCTTATATTCAGCCCTGATAATCAATGCATTTCTTGTTTATTCAATATATTTTGCCGTTTTGTTTCCTTGCATATTTGTGACAAAGTACAAGTCAAGGTCACTTACAAACATATTATACAAGATAAGCCATCTCTCCATTAAACTCCACTCAGAAGAACTCATGATGTGTGTCTTATATTATCATCTGGTGACTTATTACGTAAAGCGTAGAAAAAAAAGGTAGACAGATTGATCAGTTTTGGCAAATTTATCAGTTTTGCCAATTATTCGGCACTAATAACCAATTGCTGGAACAATCGGTTATTGACAAAAATCCATAGCGATAGTTTTCCGGGTTGCGTCTGTTGCTTGAGCGGCTGAGAAGGATGCGTTACACAGAACGAGAGCGGCCTCTAGAAGCGAAATAAAAACTATCACTGTTGCCTCGTGGAGTTTGTTTTGACGCATGAGAGCGGGACACTTCAGATAAGGATTTAAAACAGGCAATGAAACGGTATGTTATACAGTACACTACCATACTTGTTTTCATATATTTATAAAGTAATTAATCGTTAACTATGCTGCATTAGTGGAGAACAGCAGTATGTTTGCAGTCGAGGCTGAGAGGACGCTAACATTAGTAGTACCTCAAGCGGTTAAAACAATGTGACAAATACACACAAGCCTGACATGTTTAATGTCAAGATTGTTTCCATCTATTTGCATTAGTTTATATCCAGCTGGTTGCTTTAATGCATTCATCATGCAGCGAAGTTGCATATATAAAGCTAGTGTCATGAGAAAGCAAACTGTATCATAGTTTGTATCAACAGAAACAAACAAATCAGAAAAACATTCAATTTCAGTTCTTTTTTCATTGTCAATATAATGCATATTTTATTGTTTTGCTTTTGATTATATAAACAAGTTTTCTAAAACAGAAGCAAATAAAGTGCGAGTTTACATACATGTCTAATTTCAATGCTATTCCAATTGTAAAATTAACTAAGTTTATTAAAATTATGGTACATTTCAACATTTACCAATACATTTTTACATTTTAAAGTTGTTTCTCTTAGCATTAGTTAATGCACTGAACTAATATGAATGATGTAGGTATAATTAAATGTATTTATATTTTTATATTTAAAAAGTGCAGTACATTTTCATGATTCAGTGCTGTTTTTTATTTTTGTAATACAGTTCAGCACTATTTTACATGTTATGTTTGTTTTCATTCAGTATCCATTTTATAAACTATCGGTTTATTAATCGTTATCGGCCAGCGTGATCCATCCTAGTTATCGTTATCAGTAAAATCCAATATAGGTCGTCCTCGAAAGCAGTTTTCACAAACTACAATTCGTGAGTAAAAGAAAATGTAATAAATGAATTCAAATTAAAATAATTCATTTTACAATTAAAAACAATACAATTAAAAAGCGTATTAAAAAATAGATTAATATTTTGTGTTTACCTGCATGTTATATTTTCAACAAGTGACCATTAATCAACACCAGAGTACCGTAAACATGAATATTTTGTTAAATTATTGAAATATTAAATGTA
The DNA here is from genome assembly GCA_036326025.1 of Chrosomus eos. NCBI lineage: Eukaryota > Metazoa > Chordata > Actinopteri > Cypriniformes > Leuciscidae > Chrosomus > Chrosomus eos. The sequence continues at coordinate 14,114,034 of CM070819.1, read as the reverse complement.
AAATCTCAGGGGATACTTAAAGTACATATTTTAAGTTAAAGGGGTTCACCTGACAAAAAATGTTTGGGAATCCCTGATGTAAAGTATCTTACAAACTTGTGCCTTTGATTTGAAATCTGCACATCAGCAAGAGTTACAATATTACAAAGATGTTGAGCATGCTGCACAGTTTCTAGTAAAGTTAACAGCCATCTAGTAACTCATTAGCAAGTTTTATTTACTCACCTAAGCCAATTTTACTCACATTTGGCACTTGGCAAGTGTTCAATTTGGATACTTCATAAAGCAGCGAAAAAACCCTCTCACACACAAGAATACTAAAGGCATGCAAGCAACCATACACACATGAAATACCACCTGCAGTGAAATGAAGCTTTTAGTGTCAGTAGTAAAACTGACTCAGGGTTTCTCAGTAGCTAATGGTCATGAAAAAGACCAACTGCTTTCCTCCATTTCAATAAACACCTGAAGCCGTAGCCTGTGTATTGGCCAATTTGCAGCAACACTGCACCCGGTTGAAGAGTCGAAACTGCTTCAATTTGAATCGTCACTCTCTCCCAATGATGCACGCTAAGCTGTGAGTTTAGAGAACATTCACAATGTTAGGAACCATTCCTTCCCAGGATGTGCTAAACTATTTCCAAAATAAACACTGGGGTTGTCTGAATGATTAGTCGAATAGTCAGTCGTAAGGAAGCCTTGTGTCATTCAAAAGTTTATAGTTGGTAAGTTTAAAGTTAAAGTTTTTGAAAGAAGTCTGCTCCGGAGGTTCATTTATTTGATCAGAAAGTTTTTATATGAAATATCGTTATTCCTGTGGTGTCATTCAGCATTATTTTCATTACTCCAGTCATTTGTTATAAGATCCTTCAGAATTCATTTAATTTGCTAATTTAATTTATGATAATCAAAGTTGAAAACAGTTGTGCTAAAGATTTTTGTGGAAGCTTTGACATTTCTTTTGTCAGGATTTGACGGACAAAGTTCAAAAGTAAACTGCATTTATTCAAAACATACATCTTTGTAACCCTGTAAATGTCTTAGTCACTTTTGATCAACTTGATGCATGCTTGCTAAATTAAAGAATTAACTTACTGACCCCAAACTGTAACACTAATGTACGATAGGATGAATTTCAGCATGCTAGCAGTCTATCAGTTACTGTTAGCATGCAAAAGCGCATCCTTAGAACATTCCAACTCTCATTGAGAAGTTGCGTCTTTAAATTCATCCAGTTAAATAATATTAAGCATTAGCCTACAAATAGTATAGGTTGTTGCACGACCACACATCAAGAATGTCATCCTGACCCATCCCAATATCCCTCCTCTAAAACATCCAAGCTGCTTTTTTCAAGTTCACAGTTGAACAGTTTTATCTACATAAAGTGTTACATAAGGCCCGTTTTAGTTGTCTAGCTTAACACAATCAGCAATGAGATGATATGTAACATGAGAATAAGATGGCCACAAGATTTCTCCTTTCTTGAAAAGCTAAAAAGCTGTTAAAGGAACACCGATATGATTGGTTCAAACTTAGGATAATGCATGTTCAAGCCTGAACTTGTCGAGTCAAACAAGCAGAAAACCTCCTGTGTAAAAGTGGATGTTTGATGGGACGCTCAACTACATCTAAAGAAATGAGTAAAGCATTTACAATCCCAGAACGAAATGCAGTACCAGGCTAAATATAATTAGTAAAAAGTCATTCAGGAAAGGCTGTTAGATACACACACACACAAACAGAGTTGTGCATGAATTCCCAGGTGAGTCTGAAGACATGACCATGGCTATTTTTGTCTCATCTATAAAAAAATAATAAGGAAAGAAACGGAAAAGGAGGAACGGAAACGACTCTAAATATAGTCCAATGCTACATTCCAGAAGAGAATAATACTCTTTCCTGCCGTTTGACCAATGATTGAAAGAGCAAAAAGAAAGAAGAAATATATAAGTGCTTACACTCAAGTAATGACCTTAAGAATCACACAAAAACATGATATTAATTATTTCAAAGGCCTGACTAGCAACAACATCATCTATTTTTACTAAATGCAGCATACTTCCACCTTGTCACCTCAACAACTTGCTAAAGAAAGGAAAATATTTGACAAAGAATTATGACAATTTCAAAGAATGGCACTAATCATACTCAGAGAGAGAGAGAGAGAGTGAGAGAGAGAGAGAGAGAGAAGAGAGAGAGAGAGAGAGAGAGGAGAGAGAGAGAGAGGAGAGAGAGAGAGAGAGAGAGGAGAGGGAGAGAGAGAGAGAGGAGAGAGAGAGGAGAGAGAGAGGAGAGAGGGGAGAGAGAGAGAGAGAGAGAGAGGAGAGAGAGAGAGAGAGAGAGAGAGAGAGAGAGAGAGAGAGAGAGAGAGAGAGACTCAAAACCAAGTTGGTCACAAACAACAGATTCCTCGAAACACACAAAAAATGTAAGTTAAAAAACAAAACCTCTGATATATTCATAGTGAAGAAGGACACTCATATTTAAGAGTTCCAGTTTTTATCCACTGGAAATTAACTGGATCCTGAAAAGTGTGCATTTAATTAGGGATACTGTCTCTTTGGATGGAAGTGTACGCTAAATGCATAAATGAAACGTGAGTATAAAGGTCAATTTTGATTTCATTTTGAATAAATATAAATTATCTTACAAAATGTCCTGCATTAGTACTTCAGTGCAACTCAGATATTTCTTTAGGTGATTACTTATGCATTAGTATGGCTGTAAGTTGTGAGATGTAGAGATTTTCAGGCCCAACATTATAACATTATCAGGCCCAGAGCTACAATCAGGCCCAACATATTTTACCAAATCCATTCTGCAGATGTTCCCCTAAAATCTGTGCAGAACATGTGACGAATGTCCACAGGCCATCACCAAGTAATTTTGGTTTACTTCCAGCTAGTGTACAGTAAGCAGCTCGACCTTTTACTTGCAAGAGACGAAAGAGGGAGAGACAAGATAAGGTAAGAGCTTTTTCTGCCAGTTCAGCAGGAACTGTTTGTGCTATTCCAATCCAAGGGTGACATGTGGGAAGGGAGGGCAGACATAATCAAACGCTCAAGAGCAGAGAAGCACAGAGAGATGAGATGAAGATGGACCATTCAGACCAATCACACCTCGAGACTGACGAGCAAATCCATCTAGCTTAATAGCAGGCATCAGAAAGAAAGACAGGAAGTGGCGTGGAGAACACATGAGAGAGAGAGAAAGATAGGAGCACAGGTCAGCAGGAAAAGAGAAGGTTTGCTGACTTGACAGATTCCCTCCCCCCACACTTCATTAGGACAACTATACCGCACTTTCACAACAGAGATGGCAGGGCAACTCCTATTATGTCCTGTTCAAAGCAAGATAGCAATCTAATATTAAAATGGGGCTGCAACAATATAACATTTCTGGTTGTTACAGATCAGCTAATTTTTCATATTCTGGTCGATAGCCAATAAGTGGTTGATATGAAAGCTAATATACAAAATATTTTTAAAAAAAAATTACACTAGAAGTAAAATTGCTACAAGTAAATTTAAATTGACACTGATTTTGAGATTTGCTAAAAAGTGTAATCTATAAAAGATTACAGTTAAGTGCTAGATAATAGCAAAGGAAATCTAAATCTACACTACAGTTCAAAAGTTTGGGGTCAGCAATTTTTTTTCAGGGTTCCTACACGTTCCATTTCTAAATTCCATACTTTTCCAGACTTAAAATTCCAAACCTCTCTGTAGAATTTTTCAGGCCATATTTAACAAATTATTATATTTGAGTGCAATCATCTGTAAACATTTTTTTTTTAAATATGTAAGTTCCCCCCCCCCCATTTGTTTTCATGAAGTGATAACATGCACATGTGCTAACATGATGAGAAAAAGTTAATGCTTTATAACCTAATATATATATATATATATATATATTATATATATATATATATATATATATATATATATATATATATATATATATATATATTAATTAATTAATTATATATTTTAGAAAACTGCATAAGGGAAATAGTCCAGAAACACATTTCTTCCATACACTGTTTTCTTTTTTACTGCGAAATTAATACTTTTTATTCCGCAAGGATGCATTAAATTGATCAAAAGTGACAGTTGATTTTTACATTAATACAAACCAAATCTATTATTTCAAATAAATTGTTCTTTTGCAATTTCTATTCATCAAAGAAACCTGATATATCATCGTTTCCACAAAAATGTTAAGCAGCACAAGAGTTTTTAACATTGATGAAAAAAGAAATGTAAGAAGATACATTAAAAAAAAAAAACCTTGAGCTTCAAATCAGCATATTATAATGATTTCTGAAGGACATTGTGACACTGAAACTTGGAGTAACTGTCACATAAAATGTTGCCCACTGTGGTAGCTATATATTGTGCATTCTTAAACAAAAACACTGTATAATGTGTTGTGTCACTCGTCTAGGGCACCCTCATCTACAGATGTGACTTCCACACCAAGGTCAGATGTCTCAAATAGCATTAAGGACCCAACGTGTCAACAAACATACAAATCAAACAATGTCCAAAATCTGTTTACAGTACACAAAAGGAAATACACCTCTTTATAGAGTAAGTACTGTATATTTCCAAATGACTTCTATAGCTTATACCCGGTGTGTGTTCTTGAACCTCCAGAGAGGAGAGATCTGTGTGAGTTTCAGTGATGTTATGCAACATATGAAAATCTCTGATGGGTGGGTCAATCCAACCCAAATGTGTTTTTCCAGATTCACCAGAACAATCCACAATGATCCAGATCAGTAAATGAGGACCGCATGGTCAGAAAACACCCACAAACACTCAAATACAGAAAAAACAGAACTGAATGAAGTGGAAGGAAGATGGTGGGAAATAAAACCATGCAACAAGCTGAAAACAACAGAGATAAGGCATAGAAAACATGCCGAGGGCATAAGGTAGAGGCTGATGAGAGAGAGAGAGAGAGAGAGAGAGAGAGAGAGAGAGAGGAGAGAGAGAGGAGAGAGAGAGAGAGAGAGAGAGAGAGAGAGAGAGAGAGAGGGAGAGAGAGGAGAGGAGAGGAGAGAGAGAGAGAGAGAGAGAGAGAGAGAGGAGTTCTCTACTGCCAGATTAGTGTCTGACGTAACATTATCACACTGCTGATAGGAGCAAGAGCTGGAAAGAGAGCAACCATTAGGGAGGAAGAAAAAGAGTGAAGGAGGGACAAGAGAGGAAGGAGGGGGAGAAGGATGGAAGACTATGGCTGGAAAAAGACGGACCTTTTATACCACTCACTGAAAAAAAGAACGAGAGAAAGAAAAAGACAGAACTGGCTAAAAAGGAAGGGCAATGAACAAGGGATGGAATACTGTGAGGGCAAAAAAAAAAGTGAACAAGCTAAAAAAAAGTGGGGAGGAAGATAAGACTGAGAGGAGCCTACTAACCAGAGTAGAGAGGGAAAACACAATGAGAAACAGAGAAACAAGAGATAAAAAGGAGAGATTATGGCCATAATATATTGGGTTTGGTGGTTTATTCCTTTTATGAGCTACCCTTTGAACCAAGAAACTTCATAAATACTGACATGCTTGTGTTGCGATTTAAGGACGTATTTTAAAAAGAAAATGGGTATACCAGACTCATATTCTGTATTAAAATCTATATTAAATTATATTGTGGTCAATATCAGGCAATTAAGCAAAAAATACAGAGCTTAAGTAAACAATTGCTTAGCGGTTATTGATAGTTAGTTCACGTTTATAGCTTTCCTGTATCTTAAATAGTAGGATGAGACCAGACTAATAACACAAAACATTACAGTATTATAATGTCCATTGCTAAAACTTGCTGTTCAGTTTTTTTTCCCACCAAAATGATGTCACTTCCTGGAGGATAATGTGATTAAGGAACTACCTTGGATTAATTAAGAAATTAAGAGATAATTCAAAGCAATAACAGAGTAGAGCAAAGGGATACGTTCACCCACAAATGAAAATTATGTCATAATATATTCACCCTCATGGTGTTCCAACCCTGTATGACTTTCTTTCTTTTGCAGAACACATTTTTTTTAAGAATATTGGTAACCAACTTTGACTACCATTGTATGGGCAAAAACACATTTCTCAAAATATCTTCTTTTATGTTTCACAGAAGAAACAAAGTCGGACACATTTTAGATTAGGGTCCAGCTCTCACTAAGCTATTAACTACAAACTTTTCCTAAAAAAATCAAACCCTAATTACAGCTTATTAATAGTTAGTAAGGAAGTTTAGATATTGAGTAGGATTATGTAGAATATGTTCATGCAGCATAAGGCATATGTGCTTTATAAGTACTAATAAACAGCCAATATTCTAGTAGTATGCAAGCTAATAAGCAACTAGTTAATAGTGAGAATTGGACCCTAAACTATAGTGTTACCAGAAAGTCATACAGTTTTGGAACAAGATTATGGGATAATTTAATTGGGTGACTATCCTTTAGATAATATGAACAAAGAAAAATTCCTATAACTGATTACGCAAAGCAAACTCCCAACAAAACACAGATTGAATCATACCAAAACTGCAAACCATCCGAAGTTTAATAAACTAGACCACCTCTTTCGTTTTTGGCTTACATTTCACACAAACATTCCACACACTATAACAAGGATCTGCTCGAGTCATAAACTAACATTTCCCCACTGATGTCTTCCTTGCCACACACCAGAATGAGGATTGCCAGCATTCCTGAGCAAGCAGATTCAGTCCGAGGGCCGCTTTGAGAGGATCATTTCGCCTCTCACCCCTCACTGTGGATGCAAATCCAACTCTGCGCAGTTTTGATGAGAAAAAAGATAAACTAGAGGCGCATTATCACTGAGTCTGGATACATGAGCACGCCAGCTGTCTGATTATCTATAAACTGATAAATGTGGGTGAGGAATAGAAACTAAGGATTTCATAATAAAGAGCCTTTCATCAAATAGGAGATTAGTATGTTGGGAAGTAGGTCTAAACTGAAATCTTAAAAGGAAGGGAGATGTTCTCCTAAAATATAAAACAATCGATTTAGGTAAATGAACACAATATTACAAATGTGACATTAAAATGTACATCACTCGATTTATCCATGTACGCTGTCAACAGAGACACGCAGGTAAGTTACAGAGGAGGCTTGCCTCCTGAAGCCATTGACATTAACAGATCCTAATGTGCGCTGGTTTGTGGGGTAATTGAGAATGATGGGAAGTCATCGTCGAGAGTCCTCCATCAAGCTATATTGGGTGATTGGTTTGTACGATATATTCCATCTCTTGAATCTCGTGCACATTTCCGATCACGGCCTGAATGAGACAATGATGGTGTAATGGGAAGACTTAAAAGCGTTAGTAACACTCAGCACTAGTACCTGCTTTATCACAAACTTGCATATCAAGTTTATTTTTTAGCATATTATTCAAATAGATTACTTAAGCAAGAGCTTTACAATTTTCAACTGAAAATACGTGTCGCCAATTAGTTACATTTATATTCAACTAGTGTGCATGTTTGCGTCTTTACTAAGTTTCTAGATTTCAAAATTTATGTTTCAAGTGAGTAGAAAGGGTTACTTCGTTCGACAAATCTAGTAAAATGCAACATTTGTGGGTCATTTCCAAATATTTGGTAAGAGGATGCAATTTACTGTGTGCTTATATGAATTTTAATTTTGAGTATGAAGACATCCATTTAATTAATATTGAACTAAAGAAAAATACCTTTACAAACTAGTTTAGGCAAACAATCTCATCTTGCAAAATGATGATTTCCATTTTCCACACTGCTGTAAACCATCCGGATGTTTATATAACCACCAATCATGAACACTAGGTTTCCTTCCTTTATCCACTTTTTCCAGAGCTACCCAGATTTCCTACACAGCCTAACAAGGACTCCTGCTCGAGTCATAAACCTGAAACCATCTTCCCTCACTGATGTTCTCTCCTTAGCACACACACCAGACATCAGAGGATGCCAGGCATTCCTGAGGCAGAGGCAGAGTCAGCGCGAGGGCCGAGCTTTGAGGGAGGATCATCTTCGCCTCTCACCTCCTCACTGCTGGAATGCAAATCCATAACCTCTGCGTGTTTCTTTCGATGGAGAAACAGGAAAACTGCAGAGTGTGCCATTATCCACTGAGTCATGGTACATGAAGCACAGCACTCAGCTTGGTCTGATTTACTCTATAATCTGATAAACTCAGGTGGTGTGAGGCAATAGAAACTAAGACTTTCATAATAAAGAGGCCTTTCAATCAAATATGGAGATTAGGTACTGTTGGAGGAAGTTAAGGGTCATAGTACACTGAAAATCTTAAACAGGCAAGGGAGGCAGTTTCTCCTAAAAAAATATAAAATAATCGATATTACGAAAATGAAACACAAATATTACAAAATGTGACATTAAAAAGTGTACGAGTCACTCGATTTTTTACAGTAACGCTGTCCAACAGAGACACCCGCAGGTAAAGTTACAGAGGGCCCCTGAGCACATTGACATTCAACAGATCCCCTAAATCGTGCGCTGGGTTTGGTGGGGGTAATTGAGAATGAATGGGGGAAGTCATGTGAGAGGATCCTCCATCAAGCTATGATTGGATGTGATTGGTTTGTACGATATATTCCATCTCTTGATTTCGTGCACATTCTCGGATCGGCCTGAATGAAGACAATGATGGTGTTAATGGGAAGACTATTTAAAAAGTTAGTAAACAACTCAGCCACTTAAATACACTGCTTTATGCCACAAACTCTGCACTCCCATCAAGTTTATTTTTATACCATATTATTCAATAGATTACTTTAAAGCAAGCAGCTTTACAATTTTCAACATGAAAAAACAGTGTCACTTTCAATTAGAATTACAATTTATATTTCAACTAGTGTGTTCATGTTCGCGTCTGACCTTGACGGACTGAAGAAGATTTCTAGATTTCAGAGAAGATTATGTTGTCAAAGTCGGAGGTACTGATCAAGGTCTCCACTTCAGTTTATGACAAAGTCTATGTAATAGATGCAAAATGCATTTGTGTCTGAGTCATCATCACAAAATATGATTGGTAAGAGGATGCAACTTTACTGCTGCTGCTTATATGAATGCTTTAATTTTGCAAAGCTAAAATGGAGAGGGAAGCAGTCCATTAAATTATGTTATTGCAATATACAGCCAAAAATGGAGCCTTTTCAACTAGTTTAGGACAAAACATCTCATCTTGGCAAATGTGTTTCCATTTGCCACTCACTGTCGTGTTTGAAGCAGTCTGGTGTCTTCATATCCAACCTTAGCTCTAATGGTGTCGATGAAGCAATAGAGTCTCCTTCCCTTTCATCCACTCTGATTTATGACCAGAGCTACCAAGATTGCCTTTAACAGCCCCGACAATGCAAGGTCTCGCCTCACAAAGACCCGTGCAAACACACACCATCGTGCACTTCTTCTCGTCAAGGTTTAAAACGGACAAAAACAAATAAATGATCACATCACGACCGATGTCTCAACTGAGTGCGGACTATAAAATAACGGGTAAGGGCTAGGGACACTAATGAGGCTGTGGAGGTGAAGGTGTTTATGGCTGAAACAAATGAAACTGTAGCGGAAGGCGGTTGGGGCCTCAATCATGCGCCACAGACGCTGCCAGCGGCAGGTAGGTTCACTAAGAGAGGCAGCAAATTCCCCCCCCCTGACAGTGAAACCGAAGCCGTTCGCACCGGTGATAAATGGCCCTCTTCGCAGCAGGGTCGTCCTCGCGGGAACGCCAGGTTTTTGTCTTTTGACTCCTCCCGGGGTCCGCAGGCCATGACGTTCCCAAATGAGATCCGGTTTAGAATTCCTGCATGCCCTCTGTGCCTCCTATTTTAGAATCCGTACAGCCGCAGCCGGCACAAAGATGGCGTTCTTCGTGGCAAGCTGCAAATCCCAAGTGAGTGATTGAGGGGAAAAATGGGGGTTTAAAATGGTCTCTTGTTAAAATGGTGAGGAAAGAAAGATCATGGTTGACTGAACATGGCAGATGACATATGAGCAGCAAAAAATAAATAAAAAGAATCCCTTGAGAACAGGCTAAAATCGGGATTCAATGTTCTTACAATAAATCTGACTTTGGAAACGTCAGCAAATACAGCGTAGGTCTTACGTCACACTGAGGGCAAACGTCATTTAGGGTCCAAAAAAAATCTGCCAATGAAGCTGGTGCTTGCAAATATCCCATAACATGCTTAACTTAGATTAACAACTACAATCATAAAAGATAAAAATAAATAAATAAAATGAAGATTGACAACTAAAATCTTAAAAGATAAAAATAAAATAAATAAAATGAAAATACAATAAAATCTGAAAGGCAAAGACCACAATCTAAACTCACTATGAGAAGAAGCTGTATTGTTTCTCTATTGATTTGGACCAACGTCTCTAGGAAGTGTAGCTTTTCTTCTATGTATGCAGTACCCATCGCCTGACTCTCCTGATTTAGCCCTCCCACCAGCTTACAGGGATACACAAACACACACACACGTACGTACATCCCAGTTCATAGGCAGGGCTTAGCAGCGTGGAGGGACAATTTCAAGCCTAGTCACTCCGCAGTGACCCCAAACCAGAGACTGCCACTGGATTAGACATCCACTCGCTCTCACACACACCCCTCAAACGCCACTTTACAATCTGTAGCATTGTTCATCGCTCTTTAATTCTTTCTAAATCTCTTTTTCTTCTTCATATGGGTCTTCAAAACTCAAAACTGTGCCCTTCAAAACTGCTTCAATACTGAACACAGCTGCCTGAAAGATGTTTTTTATTTCTGCCTTCAAACTATTCTTTTTTGTGTTTAAATTACACTTACGTTTACATTACATTAACATTTTGTTACTACAAAGTGTCTGGTCTGAAAAACTTCAACTTAATCCATTATTTTATTGTCTTTTATCAAATCTTCAGGCATGACCAGTCAAATTCACATATGCTTTTATTCAATGATTAGAAACACGCTGAATGAGTGAATTGAGGTAATAATCAAATGTGGTCGCTTAAATATTCAGATTTTTATCTCCTATAAAGCATATAAAGAATGTCTGATTAATTTCAGTGAATTGGTTTGCTCAGACCATTATTAAAAATACATCCATTCAATAAAACGATTCACATATTCCTTTAAGTTCTGTCACGCCATTGTACGTCATCTCTATAATATCATTGTAGCGGTACTCATGCAAATATTTATCAGAACAATTTAACAAATTAATGTTAGATTTAGTTAAATGCTTCTGTTTTTCACGGTGACCATTTTTATGATGTTTTCCAGTCTCATTGATGGTATTCAGTGTAAATTTCAGTATGTGCATTTGTACTGTCACCATAAAAGAGATAATAAATTATGTTTGCCATTGTGTAGTTATCTGTGACAAAAAATTAAAGTGTAGCCTGACTGTAACTGAACACTGTAACTGTAACTTAAGCCACAAGGTACTCATACTTTTAAAGTAACACTGCCTCTGTACAAGCTGCAACACTTACCATTTTTCTAGGGAATTTATCACATTACTCAAAGCTATTCAAGGATCAGAACGCCGCTGAAATGTAAAGGAGGGCGAACTCCGGACCTGGAATTGGTATTCAGTTTCTCTATTCACCTTTTTCCCCTCCCTCCCTTTCAATGTGGCGTAACAAACCCATACGGACCATGTCCAGCATCTTGACATTCCCCCAGCGTGCGACTCACTCATCGCATAACACCACTGTCCCATCTCTTCCTTTCAGTCTCCCTTCCTTTACTTTCTTCACCTCTCTGTGTTATCGCTACCCTTTGGAGAGCTATCTCACTCCCCTTTGCCTTCCTTATCGGTCCGCTCCAGCCCACCACACACACAGGCAAACAAAGAGCTCCATCAGCCCTGGGAAGAGGTGTCGAAGGGGGGCAGCGCAGCAGGGGCTGGGCTGGAAGGGGGGAGTGGGGTAAAACGGGGTTATTTTATTACAGGCTAAAGAGACTGATATGCTGGTTATGGTTGTTGCCGATGGAGGGAAAGAGACAGAGGAAGAGAGGGGAAACAGACACAGGGTTATGCTCTTTGTGTGTCTGTCCATGTTTGTGAGTGCTGTTGAAATGACACCATCGGTGCAGTGGGCGGCAGTGGTTTCTGATAGATGGCTAGACAAGAGGATGGGGGTTGGAAATATCACCGTTCTTTCCTCTCTTATCCGGTGACGCAAAGCACAGTGACGTGCAAAATAATTTGGCTAATTCATAACAGTGACAGTTTTTGAATTTGTCATGCCAAATTTTTCACACTGGGATAATAAGTTTAATGCATGGATGAATTACATCTGTTTACAGACACCCGTGTTGTTACACACCTGAAAATTGCGATAATGCCATGTACTGCATTGCAAAATGCAAATTAAAGTTAACTGCTAGCTGCTAATTAAAGAACAAGTAAGTAGATACAATATATTAGCACACATTAGGAGTGATACAATATTAATAAGAGACAAATATACATCAGGATTGTCACTAACTGTTACACTACAAAACGGCATTTTGTCAGGCAACCTAAAAAGTAGGTTTAGATAGTAACATCTTAATTAACCAGAATGCATTCAAGTCAAAAATATTTTTCAAAAAAAGCTCACCCAAATAATAATAATAATTCATTATTATATCTTACCTGATCCTTAGCATTTACTTTTGTTATTATATATTATAATTGCTGTTGTTGTTATTGTTGTTAATGATTTAATTTGTAACATTTTCCAGATTTTAATAATTTGTTTTGGCTTTAATACAACTAAAAAACATCAGGGGACTTTGTGTGTTTTGGCCGTTTATTTACACAACAACAGTGTTTTGGGGAGCTGAAAATGCGAACATTTGAAAACAGGTTTCAAAGTGCAAGTTTTTGAAAACTATGGTGAAGTGTTCAATCTATACAGTAGGCGCGTAGCGTTTATTTAAAAAGTGACATCGCCAACTACTGGCCTGGCAGCATAATACAGCATTTTTAAGGAATTGTGTGAGTGAGGATAGTTTTGACAACGTTGTCGCCTGTACGTGCAAAATGCAAAGGGATTTTTTTCACGGTTTTAGTACATCATTGTCGTGTAAAAGTACAATCAGTTATTTCATTCTGAAAACAATGCGTCATTTTTATAATACTTACACTCACCATTTTTCATGACACACAATAAAAGAGGATTGTGTAGATCAGGGGTGCCCAATCCTGTTCCTGGAGATCTACCTACCTGCAAAGTTCAGCTTTAACCCTGACCAAACACACCTGAACCAACTAATTAAGATCTTCAGGAGCACTTGATAATTACAGACAGGTGTGTTTGATCAGGGTTGGAACTGAACTCTTTTCTAGGCAAGTAGATCTCCAGGAACAGGATTGGCCCTTGTGTAGATAAAACGGTTTAGCCTTCATTTTTGAATAAAGTGGTCCATTTAAAAGAAAATCATCGTATTTGGGGATCCTTGGTTCATGAAAAGCTTTGATACAAATTATGATATAAAAAGAAGTATTCCCCAACATTGATATGTTCTATTCTTCGTCGACACACACCCAAGACAGAAGAAAAAGAAGCAGTCGTTGATCTCTCATCTCAACCCTCCATCTTCCACACACAGACTTTACCTGAGTATTCTCTTCTCTCACTCCCTCCGTTTCAATGGAAATGGGCAGAAACGATCCATTACCACTAATGAATTGATTCAATTGGGCATAATAGAGTCATTTATCTATCAGAGAAAAGCCAATTCATGTTGAGAGAAAAAAAGTGAACGAGGGGGAAGAGGAAGAGAAATAGTGGTAAGGAGGGGGAAAACGGGGTGCGCTTGAGGATCGCTCTCATCTTTGGTAACTAGGCCAGGGTGCTGAAGCTTTGCCATAACATGCCACAATGTTGAGTAGTGCATACACACACACAGTAAGTGAATGATTCAATTCCGCCTTGAAGCAGCGGGGTCTGTGATAGGCAGAGCAGCGCGATTCGCAGGAGGGAGATGGAGGGAGCAGGAACCAAATTGAAAGTTAGTGTGCAAAGTGAATTATCTCTGGCTTCGTTGAGCTCCACTGGCTAGGAGGTGAGAGCGTGTGCGGTGTGTGTGTGTGTGTGTGTGTGTGTGTGCAGGTGAAAGTCAGGCAGCTTGGGAAATAATGATATTATATGACTGCAAAGCCAGGCAGAAAAAGCCACATACAGACACACACAAGCAAATCACACAACAGTGAACGCTTACTTTTTGTAGCGGCCTTGGTTCTGCAAAAAAATGTCTAATTCATTTTCTAAATGGAAAAAAAAGGCGAATTCCTTTTATGAAGAAATTAACTATATCCAATGAAGCACTGCAAATAAACTGTTGACTTTTAGCCATTGAGCCACATTTTCCAAATTTGACAATGGCTCGCCTCAAACTGATACGGATACCGATAACATTATTAATATTAACTGTGTGTTTACATTGCTTTAGATGCCTTGGAAGCTGAAACTCACTATTATATGAAGGGGCGTTACATTTCCAAAACATACTTGAGGTCAAACCATAGCACACTAGGTCAGCTGGCCAATCAGAGCGTCTGGGCTTTTCAGAAGGAGTGGCTTTGTAGAAATCGGCATGTTTCAGACAGACTCACTGGTAATAGAGGGACTGCAATAATGTACAGTATGTGATGTGTTTTTGAGCATTAAAGCATGTTAACCTATTCTATTACACCCAATATACAAAATAATGACTCCTTATGCCAGGGACACTAGCTGAAACATTCTAAGACTGTACTGAATACACTTACAGACTGTTTACAACGACTGCAGCAGATTTTAAACACAGACTGAACGCAACTGTCTCTGACTCGGCGCGTTAGGCATGATCAGTCGTAAGTATCAAATAACATTCATAATCGGAGTTACTATTGTTAAATGTGTCCCCCAGTTTTAGACACTGACTCGACTACATCAGTGTAATTCTTTATTGGAAATTCGGTTATTACACTTTTTTTTCCCCAAGTGAATTTGATATCACACTGACTTTTCTCTTCTATAAAAGCATACTTCTTTTTATCAACGCTCAAGTAGGACTGTCTTGAAATGTTTACATGTTATTGTTAAAGATGCATTTCTCAATGGTGAAAATTAATGGGACTTTTACTTCCAGAACCCAAATTACTCTTCTCATGTGATCTTATTCGTATTCTGGTTCTTCATCAGGGGCTGTAAGTCAATTTCAGGCCAGATATAGACAGTGAATTAGACAACTCCCAACCCTTAACTCAAACACCAAAACCCGTCCCAAAACATGTCAGCCAGCCTGATGTCTGCAAATCGAATCTGCACAATGATGACAGGCAGAGAGTGTTTATGTTTTTTTTTGCCATTTATCTGTCAGGAAGAGACATTTTATGTGTGGTATTCCAAAATAATTGCTTGCAGCACTGCAATACCTAAACACGTTAGGTGGAAGCTACTTCGACACTTGTACACTGAACACTAGCTGTGATTAAACCCCAAAGAAGGAAGTACATGCATCTTGAAAAGAAGAACAAGACTACTGCATGACTTGTTTCAAACTCTTCAGTACAACTGCCTGCTTGGCTTTCATTGTAAGTGCAAGTTGCAGAAATGTTCTGATTGTTTTTACAATGACTTACAATGAAGTGACTGGACAAAAATGTCCTGTGGTAATCGCTAACATGCCACAGATAATGTCAACAGATCTTATGTTATATTTAACCTAAAATACTTCTTTAATGCACCTTTAGGAATTCATCATTTCAATTGTCTCTAGATACTGCAAGAGCTCTGTGGAGAATAAATAAGAATTGACTTCAAATATAACATTTTGAATTATTGGAATCAACGTTATCTGTTGAGCTTGATATAAACTGATGTTAGTTAATGGAATTATAACTGGTAAATCAAGGGTTTATGAGGTGCCTAAGATTTTGGTGGCGGTTTCTAGGTCAGTAAAGGTTGAGAAGCCCTGATTTAGGTCACATTTAGTTGGCAAATTCACAATTTGTAAAGACAAGAACCTAATATCCCTTATATAATGCAGTTATTTTTAGCTTTTAATGCCAAATATAGGCTAACTGTCACAAACAAATTAAAACCATGAAACATGACTCTTTAATATGTAACAAAACAGACAGATACTCTGTAATGTACCTACATAAAACAATAAGATCCAAACGCCCACACCTGCCGAAGCAGAAAGCTCACACGAAGTATTCACTTTCACAGTGTCAGTCCAAACCTTCCCTCCATTACGTCTCATTCGTTTAGACAAACATAGTGCGGGCAACAGATAAAGCCCCAAACTCCACATCGTCAGCCTGAAGAATCCTTATCACCACCAGGGGGACAATGGGTCCTCTCTGATAGGTGACTGCTGCAGTGCCTGATAGGAAAGCTGTCTTCCATCAAACTGTCCATAAATGTGATAAAATGCCCTAACAATAGCGATGCCAGCACCATTAGTATCGAGTAACCCATGGTAACGGGATGGAAAAGATGGCAGGAGAAAACTAATGTGGGTCAGGGGAACTAGCTGGCTTCACTCAACACGTTTGCCATCATTGATCAATATAACACATCAGGAGCCTGGACTGTAAATAGGTTTAGAGGTGAAAGGCAGGATACAGATTACTCCTGAAGAGTGTTCAAACACTCGTGTAGGAGTATAAAGGTATTTGTTTCATGTCCAAACAGTGAGTGAAAGGGCTGCTGGAGTTTGGTCACTGCAGCATTCCCAGTGTCCTGTAATAAGAGAGCTAAAGCAGCCACTCCTACCAAATAACACATAGACAACTCTCCCTCCTTCTTCCTCTCTCTCTCTCTCTCTTCTCTCTCTCCTCTCTCTCTTCTTCTCTCTCTCTCCCTCTCTCTCTCTCTCTCTCTCCTCTCTCTCTCTCTCTCTCTCTCTCTCTCTCTCTCTCTCTCTCTTTTGAGTCCACAGGCAGTGGAGAGTGGGTGGCAAACACAGTGTGCAGTGCTCCTCAGGTTGCAAACAGAAAGAAAGAATGAGAGCAACAAAGAGAGGTAAAAGTAAGAAATATAAAACGACAGAAAAATAAAAAGGATACAGTAAAGGGGTCAGAAGAATATTTCATGATATTTGAAGTGCATATAAAAGCGGTGTGGACATTAAAATATTAAGCATGTTGTCAGAAAAGCCCTAAAAATTGTTTTACATTTATCTAACAGATATTTAACCAGTGTCAAACTGTTAGAAATCATTCAATCATTTGTCAATTCATACTTTTCCGTGCAAAAATTCTATACATAAATCAAGTAAGAAAGTGTTATATTATTAATTCAGATACATATAAACAACTCATAATTTAAAGTTAAACATTACACAAACAATATAGTATACTCTATATTACATTTTTAATAAATCTAAATAAATAGATGTACACTAGTGTTCAAATTTTGGGGTCAGTAAGATTTTGAAATATTTCTTTAAACAAGTCTCTTATGCTCACCAGGACTTTTATTTGATGAAAATTTAAACCATATTGTGTATAAACGTAATTGTGAAATATTATTATTATAATCATCTTTTAAATTCATTTTAAAATGTAGCTAATTTATTGCCTTATTTCAGTAACCATTATTCCAGTCTTCAGTGTCACATGATTGTTCAGAAATCATTCTAATATGCCGATTTGGTGCTCAAGAAACACTTTTTTTGGGTGAAAACCATGATAGTTTTGTAGAAAATGGTAACATTATAAATGTCTTAACTTTCAATTTTGTTTAATTTAATCCTTTCTAAATAAAAGCATGCATTTTCAAATGTTTTTATCTTAATGACCCTAAACTTTTGAATACTAGCATACATAACTTGCATATTTGCATATATACATAACTTGCATATTTGAATATTATTAAAGTATTATTAAATACTGTGATATAATGGCAACAAGTGCCTGTCCAAACACACAGATATATGTGATGCGATCTGGGAAAACCCGTCGGATGTCGCGCTTGTACATTTTCAGTAAAGTCTAAAAATAGATTGAATGTCAGTTTATTGTCAAATTTGGGTTTTCAATAAATTATTATTCTATAACATCTTGTTTATCATCTCTGAGTATATCTAGTGAAAATTCACTAGATTAGTGCAGAAAAATAGCGATTTATAGTGGCAAGCTGAAAAGACGTGTCTTTCTCTTTAAGAACACGCGCGGAGCAGAGGTGCAAAAAAACAACAACAACGGCTATTTAGTTCTCCTTCTCTTAACACTACAAAGACAGTTTCTCCTATCAAAATAAACCACATAACAGAATAAAGGTCCCGCCAGTCCTGTGTAAACTACAACGGCACGCAAGTTTTTATTTATTTATTTTTATCCAGCGTTATCGTGTGGTGTGATGCGGAGCACAAGAGAACAACAGAGTCTGAAGCCGCTCGTTTAAAAGACCTTGCTCGCCTCTCAATCCTCCAATTTCAAAACGGTTTTCACAGGATGAATTTTGAGTTTGTAAGCTTTCGAATGATACCTAATCTATGATGATTACTAAAATATGTGATATGAAAAAAAGGCAATAAAAAAAGAGCGTCCGTCGTCCCGCTAGCAGGACGTGACAGTTATTTAAACCTGTTTTTCTCAAAATTCCATTTCTGAAAATCACATCGATCAGCCGACTTCAGATAACCATAACTTTTGTTACAGACAAACTATAAAAGAAATAAAAACAGATTTGGAAAGGGCTTGAACCAAGCTTTAATATGATCGCAAAACCTGTAATATGTCAAATTTCACCATGTGGTGGGTTTTCCCAGATCGCATCACATATGTACACATGATAGTTCATACATAAACACACTCTAAGCATTAGTTAACTCTTGGTGTTGACAGATTTTATCTGTCAGCGCTCTCGCTATGCGTTTTAAATCACAGACACATATCAATGTCACACACAAGCTTTACGTTCAACCCGGAAATACACTAGATCTGTGTGTCAACAAGAGTGACCTAGACTGTATCCAAAACCAAACGCAGCTGCCCAGTCAGTCAATGATTCACAGACAGCGCTGCCATATGACTGCCAATATAACATGATGTTTGACTATTTTTAACTTTCCAGACTCCCAGAAGCGAAGACATTTTAACCAAACTGGATTAAAAATGCCATTTTTATTTCCAAGATGTTCTGATAACGCAACATACTGTTTTACTTTATTTATTTTCTTCACGTAGTTTGTTTATAGCTTTTTTATGTACTTCTCTAAATTGTATTTAGGTTTCAAAATTCATAAAATTTATGTTCACTTGTGAAGATGATCTTGTTGAAAAAAAAAATTTTTGGTCACACTGCTAATTTTTTTCAATAATCCTAAAAACCAATGGAAAAATCCAGGGAACCAGGATGATGCAAACTCTCAAGTTGGCCTACAAAAAAAGTCATCTCTGCAGCACTCTATAGGTAAAACGTGCAAGCGTTTAAGGGTCGCACAGTACTGGTAGGGAAGAAAAGGTATAAGAGAGGTACAGTGTACCAAAAACAGTAAGATGCAAATTTCTCATACAGTGTATATTAACAGTACTCAGTAAGTAGTACTCAGCCTTTGCATTCCTCCTGAAACGCTCTCCTTGGCATACATTCTCTCAGCGGGAGGTCTAACACACCCAAAACTCTGTAAGGACATTCTGTGTTGGAGGTTCGAGTTTGTAAACGAGTGTTTAAGTTCACGGTGAAGTGTGTAGGGCTTCCACCGGCGTGTTTTCCGAGCGAGTGTGTGTTGGTTCAGGTAGAGTGAAGCGCCACAGCTCTCAGTCTCTCTGCAGTGTGGATCAGGTAGCAGGGTTGTTGGATTATGCTCTTTTAAGAAGGGATTAACCATGTTTCAGCGTTCAAGGCAAATTGCTCTGAGAAGGCATCTTTGGCAACAAAAAAGTTAAATTCTGCACCTAATCCTTTTCAAAGCTCCTTAACTCGCTCTCTCTCCTTCCTTCTCACTCTCTCAAGTTGTCAGTGAGCGTTTTGAGAGCTGCCTTCTTTTTTAAAAACAATTCACCCACCCTCCCTCCGTCTTTCTTTCGGGGTATGACAGTTTGGAGGCTCCTTGGAAAAGATAAGACAGCCTGCGTCGACAGGATGAGGAGCCGCTATTACACTAAATATAAAATAATGACACGACTGTTCGACTGGCACATGTATAATGCCACAATACATATATCTACATGGAAGCAGAGAAGCTGACACAACGATGACAAAAGTTCTCCTTCAAAGCTCTACTATTAAAATGAACTCAATGTGTCTCCGCTGAACTGAGTGCAAGTCTGCTGTAGTGCAGTTCACTTCAGTTTAAGGCGTGAAATAGTGAAGGTCTTTCTGAAGAGAGCGAAGCAGCTTGTGTTTATACTGTGTGTGTGTGTGTGCCTGCGCAATTCGGGTGTCATATCCATGACTTTGCCATATGGAAAGAGGCAGCTGTCTTTCTTTTTTTGTGTACGTGGGGGTGTGCGACCCAGGTGTTCCTCACTCTTTATCTTCCTGTTTTCTCCTTCATGTGTGCTGGGAAAGCAAAAGATAAAGCCTGAGGAATGAATTTAGTCGCTAAGCTCTTGTTCTGTGGTATAGCTTGCTTGTGTGAGTGTGTTTTTTGGCCAACATTATGGAGACCAGTCCTGAAGGCAAACAGTTAATAAAGAATAAAGGAAATGCATGAGTGAAGGACATGCCAAAAAGTAGAAATGTTTCTATGAGTGTTCGGTTTAGCTTTAAGGTGATCGAAAACATCATTAGCTCAGTATAAAACAACCAAAGTCAGTTGTTGTTTTTTTCTATGACATAAAATACATCAGTGATGATCCACTCAAGATTTTGCTTGTCTTGAGAAAGGTGGTTGCCAACATGTGACTAAATGAGACTACAGGTCGAGCAGATCATCAACTCTTCTAATCACTAGTTCACTTATAGCCTCGTTGTGCTTATACTTGTGCTCTTGTAAACGATTCTAACTCAAACTTTCCAAATTATTGAATTTAAATATAGATTGAAAGAGCCATCGGAAGCTTAGTGAATGTGATGCTGAAGTCATGCTAGCGTGGTGTAGTTCATTTATAGCGTAACTTCAGCTTTTTACTTCTGGCAATTGTTTTTAGGCTTCCAAATTCATAAATGTGTTCTTAATTTGTGAAGATTAATTTAAACAAAATCATCAATAATCCAAAAGCCAATAAAAAAATCCTATTGGCTTTTGTCAAGGGAACCAGGGTGATGCGTAGCCAGACCTTCAGACTCCATAGCGGCTTCCATTGGCCAAGGTACAACCAATCAACCAATTTGTTCTGCGTCTATCAGGGGCGTGTAAATGTAATGTCGATGTCACTACAATAACGGACCAGTGTAAAACTCTAAGACGTATTTTAAAGTGTATACCATTACATACTTTTAAAAATCCAGCATTTAGTTGATCCTGATAAGCTTTCATTGTCACAATTGTAAACACAACGGCTTGCTTTTTCCATAAGGGGGTTTGGCCCCACTGTATTCTACAAATCCTGTAAAATTCAACCAATCAGATGACGACTTCGATTTCAATTTTGTGCAACATGCATCAGATGTTCAGCCAACAGTCCGTAGGCGTGAGGCGAGACTTTCGGGTTGGGCAACAAAAATATGTCATCTCTGCAGCACTCTATAGAACAAATGTGTGTGTTTAGGGGTAGCACACTACTGGTAGAAAAAAAAGGTACAAAAAAGCATATAGCATAAGCACACCAAAAACTGTTCTGCTATTCAGCACAGTGTGGCAGTTCAGGCAGGTGTAATAACGTGATGCATTGAAAAACATTTTTTCTTTCTTTTACCTCTGAACAGTACATCCAATTCAAAACCTAACATCACAACAGAAACACATCTAAAATTCCCTCTTAGAAAAAAAGGTACAAAAGCTGTCACTGTGGCGGTACCATTTCAAAAGGTACACCTTTTTAACTAAAGAGTGCATATGGTGCTTTTCCACTGCATGGTACGGTTCGGTTCGGTACGGCTCACTTGTGGTGCTTTTCCACTGCATGGTACGGTACGGTTCGCTTCGGCTCGCTTTATTAAATGGTACCTGGTCTGTTGAGGTTCCAAGCTAACCGTACCGGTACTAAAATGTGACGTAAAAACAATGCAGATCACTGATTGGTCAGACAGAATCGTCACTACCAGGTCATTGGATTTGCGACACGAGACACTAAACCAGCTAGATTTAAATAACCAGTAGACAACAGCCAAAGCGGTAGCACCTGTTTTTTACTTTCTTGGAAAAAAAAGAGATCAAAACTTTACAAAAGAAATGGCTGAATCGTGGTCAGTGGACGAGGTGCAGACGTTCCTTTCGTTGGTTGCCGAGGAGCGGATCCAGCGAGAGCTGGATGGGGCAAAACGGAATCAAAAAGTGTTCCAAGAAGTAGCTCAGCTCTTACGGCTATCGAAGTAGCGGCTGAGAAGTAGCTCACACGGCTATCACCGGACCTACAAGCGCAAATAACGATCAGTCCCACCCACTTTGAAGGGGTACTAACTGCAGTGGAAAAGCAACCGAACTAAAGCGAACCAAACCGTGCCGTACCGAGTCGAGTCGTACCACGCAGTGGAAAAGCGAAGCGAGCCGAACCGCTCCGCGCCGAGTCGAACCGTACCGAGCCGTACCACGCAGTGGAAAAGCGGCAACAGTACCTCAAATGTACTGTTACCAAAAGTGCACATATTAGCACATAAATGGTCCCAGTGACAGTTTTTAAACCATTTTGTGTTCTGTTACAACAGTCACTGATAGTTATAACACAACATAAAAGATGCCAAGTATGCAAGGAAGATAAAAATATGTACTTTTAAGAAAGTATTCATATTTGTGTCAAGTTGAGCAAAGTAAATTAACAGTTGTAATTTTCTTGCTCAATTATGACACAATATGGTTCTGAAATATTTCCAGAGAATTTATTTGGAAACGCAACTGACAACATGCTGAGATAACAATAATTCATCTACCGTAACTGTTCATGCAATTTTATACGGCATTAATAGATTCCATGACCCTGCTTGATATAAAGATGCGTCTTAATTGCCTGTACATGACAGATTTGATGTTCGTTTCGATTATTACAACTACTGTCTTTTATTTTCAAGGTACTTTAGTAATAGAATCAATACAGAAGTATCAGAACTGGTGTCATAAAGCCAACACATTGAGGTGACCTTAGAGTGTGTGTGTTTGAGTGTGTCTACATGTTTTGAGGAGGGGTTCTTTAAAAAATACTACCCTGCAATCTCACAGCAGTAGTAAACACACTATAGACTAAATAACAACAACCCTCACGTATTGACAGGTGTCAAACATTTACATACACAGATACAAACACACATGTGCAAGCTCATGCACACACAAAACTCCCACCTTTCCCATCTCGAGTCTGCCATTGATTTCGGAAGTAAAGCGCTATGAGCCATGGTATCTATGGCAACACAGTGGCTGCGACGGCCAAAGTTTCTCTCTCCCTCTCTTATTGGTGAGGTATCCTCACTGGAGGAAGTGAGAGGAGGGGAAAGAGGAAGAGAGAGAGAGAGGCATCATTCTTATTCTGTGCTACAGGCCAGTGTTGGCTTCATAGCACACTGGCAGCAACAGCATCCTGGTCCCTGCATACTAAACAGAGCTCTGTCATCCAAGCACACACGGATACGTGCACTCACACCAACGTGAATCTTATTAATATCCAGGATTCCAGGCTGTTTTATACCCTACATTATTATAGTAACAACACTCAAACACCGGTATACAAGGTAAGCGTACATCTTCCATATATGAGGAATCACTATCTTAGAAGGGTTTGGAAATTCAAACGCTAATACACACGGGCAGGCAGACACCCACTGCATGCTGCTTTTTTTCCTGGGCAGCATATGCCCCGGCACACACACACACACACACACCTCCTCTTGGCCTGTGCACTAACCCCCCACCACCACCAGCACCATCCTCTTTCCGTCTCTGCTCTCCATCTCCTCCCTCACTCTCCCTCTCTCTGCTGCCATGATCCATGTGGTCTCTCCATCTGTCAGTGTTAGCGCGTGGACAAAGAGTAGTGCAGCAGCGGCAGCGCACACACACACACACACACACACACACTCGCACGCACGCACGCACACACAGTCAGCACGCAGGTATTGCAGTACAATATAACCAGCATATACCTGCAGCTTAAGACTCATTCACAGCAGGTGCCATGAGTGAATTATTAATTACTGGGCCTTGTTTTCTTTTTTTTTATGTTGATGATTTTAGGACCAATACAATTTTTGTATTGTGACTTTATTAAGGTGGTGTATTAAATAAAATAACTATAAAACAATAGATGAATTAAAAAAAATTAAGAATTTGATTTTGAGGGGGAATATTATCTATTAATTTCTTGACAGCTTTTGTGAGATTTATAAATTGCAGCACTCTGTAGGACAGTTAAAAGAGAAGTTCACTTTTAAAATGAAAATTCTGTCATCATATACTCACCCTCATGTTGTTTCAAACCTGTATGAATTTCTTTCTTCTGCTGAACAGAAAGGAAGATATTTAGAAGAATGTCAGTAACCAGGCAGTTTCTGGTTCCCATTGACTTCCATAGTAGGAAAAAAATATACTATGCAAGTCAATGGGAACCAGAAACTGCCTGGTTACTGACATTCTTCTAAATATCTTCCTTTCTGTTCAGCAGAAGAAAGAAATTCATACAGGTTTGAAACAACATGAGGGTGAGTATATGATGACAGAATTTTCATTTTAAAAGTGAACTACTCCTTTAAGTGAACTAATGTGGTCTCTTTAGGCACTGTAGTTGCAGTGTGAATCATATCACATGATACTACTGTAGGGCATGAGGTCTAGATGCCAAATTGCACTCGTTCTTTCCTCTAAATCACTATAAAAACTGAAGTGCACCCACAAACTTCAAGGCTTCTAATCAGAGCACTTGTAAGAAAATGAGTAGCAACATCTTAAACACGTGCCAAACTTGGTGTGAGACATCCAATGATGTAGGTCTGCATGTGTACGTTTTATTTATTATATTTATTTATTTAAGTTTGGATCTTTTTAGTGGCACATTACTTATTTAATCATCCCTAAATATAAACAATTATAACAATGCAAACAATTTTTAATTAATAATAAACTGGTTGACCTCACTGACTGAGGGGCTGTTTACACGACACCGTTTTCAACTAAAAACGTAAACTTTTATGTGTTTTGGCCGTTCTTTACACAACAATGGCATTTTGGGTGCCTGAAAACGCAAGTGCACGTTTTTGAAAATGGTCTCCGTGTAAACAATAAAAACGTCTCTGAAGACGATGACGCCATGCACATCGCCATCTAGTGGTCTAGCAGCAGACTACGGCGGTTTTAGCGGATCCGTGTGAATGGGGATCGTTTTGACAATAGCGTCGTCTGTACCCAGAAACCTCAAAAGAAAAACTTCTCCGTTTTAAGCATATCGTTGTTGTGCAAACGTACCCTTAGTATTGCAAAACCACACTGTGTCATTATGTTCTGTGTGAGTATAAATCCAATAAATACTTTACATGTGCCACACAAGCCATTCAGAATTTTACATCTATGAACATTACTGGTTTGTTTTTCAAGCACTGTCAATCAATGTGTAAACCGGATGCACACACACACACACTAGAAATGACGGTTGTCAGCTGCAGACCTGTTAACAACATAAGCTTGAATATATCTCTCAGCCTAACTCTACCAATTTCAGTATTAGTGACACTCGGCTTATTCTACTACTCAGCCATAAGCTTTAACCCAAAAACAGCAGCTATAGTGTCTATACTGACACACTTTCTGTGGCTCATTCAAGGCTGTGTCAATATAGTTCAGTGCAGAGATGTTGACTAGAGGCCCCCAGTGAATATGCAATAGACAAACATACATCATTACGGGATGTCAGGAGAAAATATTGCTACAACTGGGATTTTGTTTGTGTGTTTATAAGCTCTCTATACAACTAGTTGCTAAAACAATGCTTCGTCGCTGTATCTGCCCTCTTTCCTTGTTGACACACACAAGTGCACACAAATGCCTTTGTTTAGGCGGCACAGCGACGGTCGGTGGTGGTTTTGTCTGGTGTCTGTGTTGTCAAGGATACAAGGAGTGTGGTGTGCTTCAGCCCCCACCGCTCTTTCCTCCCGTCCTCACTCCTGCAAGATCTGAGAGCAACTCGGCTCAATCCCTGATGTGTGCATGCGTGTGTGTGTGTGAGAGAGAGAGTGTCTGATGGGGAGGGGGGTTTGAAGAAAAGCAATACCTCTCCTTCCTGTGAATAAAGAGAGGTGGGGGAAGGGGACAGGACAAGAGCCAGTGGGGTGGTCTTTTTATGATTTCTCTGAATTTTCACTGTTTGAGATTTATGCCACAAGACACTTCGCTTCCATGGCACATGAAAGATGAAAGTAATACAAGGGGAACTCAAGGTGCATGTGTCAGCATACACTGGTCATATGAATGAACTTTTAACTCAAAAGATAAGCTAGAGATGTCATAATATTTCACTATTCTCCATCACTATGTAAAAAAGAACAACACAGTGCCTTTCCTAGTGGTAAGGCAAGCATCACTATTACGATTGCCCATACTTTTCCATAGGTTTCAGGATTTAAAGAAACCACTACCCCTAGGTTCTACAGTTTGGCACAATAATTCAACATGCGTGTGCTTAATATCATAAACGATAGCTCAAAAAAGCAATGCTACCTGAGAAGAGGTGTGCTATTACTTTCAAAGCGTTCAGAGCTATAATTTTCTCCTGGTGTACGATAAACAAAGGGGGGGGGGGGGGGGGGGATCGATAGATAATGTCAGGAATTGGATACCTGTCATAAAATAAAAAATGTTATTCTCTGCGCAGTATCGATTAATGTGTGCGCATTTTAACATGGTTTAAAATTTCGAGCGCAAGACTATGCTAAAGAGAACTCAATTCGGCACTCGTGCACCATTTTCAGTGCTGGGTACATCCAAGGGGGTAATCCATCCGCCAGAAACTGAAGCTTCCTCCGGGCGCCGCCGCCATTGTAGCGGACCATCACCTGCTGTTAGCATTCCATTGACTCCCATTCATTTTGGCGTCACTTTGACAGCGAATAACTTTACATCTGAGGCGTTTAAAGACTCCATTTGTCCATAATTTATTTCTAAAGAAACACGACAATGTATAAAAGGCTCCATTACTTTGTATCTTATGTTATGGCCCCGTAGAAGCCGTTTTTGTAAAAATAGGCTAACGATTGCGTCATAACACGCGACTCTCTGTCGCACACTAGAGAACATTACCGTAGAGACAGAAGTAGAAGCTCGCGTGCATTCGGGGGAACGTGGAGGCATAAAGTCAAGGGAGAAGCCCATAGAGAGTTGTAAAGTTGCTCCTGCTGCAAACTCATGCACAGCTAATAGTCACGAGCTCCGGCTCTGCAAGATCCAGAAGGGAATGATTCAGATTCCTCTTGGCACAGCTACTAGAAGACGTACAACTGTCAGTCAGGTTGCTCACGTCACATCTACGTCATCAAGCTCAGTTTGAGCCTGCGCAGTACGCTTGGCTATCAGGAAGTGAGTGCTTATATTGGGCTTCAATTCTCTCTGTTGAAATCAATGGGGTCGCTGTGTCCATTTCTTTTACTGACTATGGGTACATCCAGAGCATGCGCACTAAAAACCACCTCACATTAGGGCTGCACGTTTTCAAGTTTTTCATTAACCGTTAACTGATGCCCTTAGCGGTTAATACTTGGTTAACCATAATGTGCGCGCCGCAACCCCGAGATACAGACACACGAGAAAGGGGTAGTTCGTTTTTAACACCTTTAATAACTGCACAAAACATCCTTAACTTTTAGGTGGCAAAATATTGTTTTAGGCTACCTAATTCTGTGAATTACACTGCACAAACCAAAAGTACTAGGCTACTGCCGAATGAAGAAGGGTCAGTTCTTCCCAGAACATAAAATATTCATTTTATTTTATTTTTCGTGTTCGCATTTATATGGAACAAACAATGGGACGTGACAGTTCTTGAAGCGGCACAAAAACTTCCAGAGACCTCGAACAGAAAGCACAAAGCCTTTCTTTAAAGTGAATTTCGTTTTGTATTAAAGGGACTATATGCAACTTTTTCCCCAAAATAAACGTAACAATAGCCTTTTTATTTTACCATTTATGACTCAAACATCTCCTGTTGAGCATACTGACACCTTGTCCGCTCACAGTGGGTGCACCTATAAGCCTGTATCCTATTTTTCCTATTTTCTGTCGGGTCGGATTTTTCCCGCGCTGTCTGCGGATGTGACGTCAAGCACGTTCATGTTAGACGTTTCAGATCACTCTGCCACCACCGCTAGTCAGCAAGTAGCCTACACTAGTTCTTACCTCTGTCAAACATAATGTTGACCTCCTTGCAGGCAGCAGATGACTTGTGAAGTGTGCACACACGTACGAGCGCTGCGAGCAGTGTTGCCAGGTCCGTATGCCTGCACTGTTTCCGCGGGTTGTTTGTGTAGTGCACGGGTTGACGCGATTTTTTTACTCACTGGACATGATTGTTATCGGGAAAAAACCCGGGAACGCTATTTGACTATTTTTAGCCGTGATTGGGTTAGTTTTGATGAGCAATTGGGCTGGTTTTGTTGCGCAGACCTGGCAACCCTGGCTGCGAGAGCGAGCAGAAAGGAAGAGCAGTTCTGTTTTTTGGCCACAGATGTCAGTCGCGAGTTTAAATTTCAGAAAAACGCATATAGGCCCTTTAATTGTATCTTAATTTTAATCAATGTTTAATCAACCAATTACCTGGGTTGAATAAATAGAAGTAAATATAGCAGACGTTAGATAATCACAACACGGAGCCGCCAGTGCGTGAACTGAGCGCGTCTCATAAACAAACCGAAAGCGAAACTCCGCGTATAAGGTAGACTACTTAACATACCTGAGAAATATATCTATATCGAAATGTCTACTTTTAAACAGAACAATTCAAAACGAAAGAAAACAGACTGATCTTATGTAATCCGTATGAAAAGTGCATTTCTCTCTGGCGCAGTCACTGTGAAGATCGCGAGTCAGCATCGTCAACTTCATTTTTCCAGCCGAGTGAGCCGACACTGACAGAAAACACTTATTTATTAATAAACAATTTAAATGTCTCCTTGCTATATTTGACATATTCATAATCATTACTTTTGCCAGTTCTTTTTGACAGCTTTTAGGTTATTGGCAGCGCCACCCAGGCTACATTGAACGCGTCGAAAGCAGCATCGAAAACATGATTTTTTTGAATAATCGCACAACCTATTTGATATTCCAATTAAATAGGCTACTCAGTTAGGCTACTCATCCGAACCAACTATTTAAAATTTTTTTACTTGTAAGCGGTCTTTTTACATGTTAGTTTTTCCGTGAGCGGGAATTGAAAACCAGGAGTGGACTATGAGCGAAGTGATTACAGAATGCTTAGAGTGGAGAGAGGAACGTGCTTTTGCTCCACTCCAGGCTTTGATCACATCCCCCTCAGCAAGGTGAATAGACTACCACCTCGTCTTTCCTTACCTCGTCTTCCGGTATTTAAGACCTATTCAAATTAAAATTAAGACATTACACTATTTGAGAAATGAAAGCCTATTTACAGCCTTAAAATTATGAAAAATGAACTTGTGGACATTTCAAATGTCTGTGAGCGCTCTGGCGGTCTCTGATGATGCAACAATTCACGCCATTGACGCCACTTAACCGAGCAAAATGTTTCACTCGGTTACGCAATTGTTAACGGTTAATCGGTGGACACCCCTACCTCACATAGTGCATGAATACTGAATTGAGTTTTCTTTCACGTCGTCTTGCGTACAACTGACAAATACACACAAAAAACAGTTGGTCATGTATAAAGTGAACAAAGAGTTGATAAAGAAAATCAATGTGTAACAATAATATACATGATGTGTGCATTCGGTCTTAAAGTGACCGCAGTGTAATAAACCTGCTGCTGTCTCAGTCTTTACTGCTAATCAAAGAACAAAAGAAAACCACTCACTGATCTTGACTGAATATCTTTTGTAACTTTAATAAGGATTAATCTTTACTTTATTTACATAAAGAAGACTATGCAGAAGAGTTGGTCAAAAAGTACCATACCAAGCAAACGATACTGAAATTTAAAAAAATGTGACGCTTTGAGCCCTGTTGACTGGAATCGTAAACACCTCAGCTCAGATTGCCCATTGTACTCACGGGCTCATCGGATATGTTTGTGATTGGCTACAATGATCAGCGCTTCAAATACATGTTGTAAATATACATCAATGACGCTCTTCATCGAGTGCTTACACAGAATCAGATACAGACGGAACTGTTTGAAAGCAGGGACATGCTTGTGATTTCAAATGCTACCGATTTTTAAAACACTTTCATGTGTTCTAAAATGCTCCCATGCGTTGCTCATTGTAGCCAATCACAGACACATCCGATGAGCGCGTGAACACAATCAAAGGTGTTTACAATTTCGCTCAACAGCGCTCAAAGTGTCTCTTTTTTTTTTTAATATCAGTACCGTTTGGTACCGAAGTAGGTACTTTTTTGTTTTGGTAGATTGTTGTTTTACATTTGATTTCAATTTCGGAACTTTTAGTTTGTATTTTTATTTTTATCTGCTTAATTGTTTATTTGTTCTTATAGTATTACTGACTGCATACTTGTCTTTAATAATGTTTGAAATGTACATTAGTAAACCAAGTCTACCAGGACGTTTTAGAGCACTTCATGCTTCCTGCTGCAGACCAACTTTACGGAGATGCAGATTTAATTTTCCAACAGGACTTGGCACCTGCATACAGTGCCAAAGCTACCAGTACCAGGTTTAAGGACCATGGTATCCCTGTTCTTATTTGGCCAGCAAACTCGCCTGACCTAAACCCTATAGAAAATCTATGGGGTATTGTGAAGAGGAAGATGCGATACGCCAGACATAACAATGCAGAATAGCTGAAGGCTACTATCAGAGCATCCTGGGCTCTCATAACACCTGCGCAGTGCCACAGACTGATCGACTCCATGCCACACCGCATTGCTGCAGTAATTCAGGCAAAAGGAGCCCCAGCTAAGTATTGAGTGCTGTACATGCTCATACGTTTCATGTTCATACTTTTCAGTTGGCCAACATTTCTAAAATGTTCAACATTTCATATGTCGAAAAAGAATGACCTTGTACATCACCTAGCAGCAGCAGTGGCACGTCAGACACGTTTCTGGTGTGCAAAGACATAGAAAACGCCACGCAGCTGACATGCAACAGAAACGTCACGCTCACGCCACGCAGCTAGTGTGTATCCGGCCTAAGCCTTAGCTAAAGCAATCTTCCACAACACCCTAGCAATGTGCTTAGAACACTTAAAACATTAGATAAATTGCATAGAAACACTCTGCCAACCACCCACAAAACTTAAGAAGCCACCAAGTAAAAAAGCATCTAGCAACAACTCTTGACATCCAAGCAACCACATAGCAAAGCCCCAGCAACCACTGACCACACCCTATGGAACCACATAGAAGAAAACATAACCACCTAGCAAAGCCCTCCCAACAACCTAAAATGCATATATTAAAACTATAAAGCCCTTTCCGATATGGCTTTTTGTGGCCGATGCCAATATTAGGGAGTAAAAAAAGCCTGATAACGATATATCGGCCGATATTATTTATGTGTATATTATAATACAGAACCAGTCAAAAGTTTGGACACACTTTCCCATTCGTGTGTACAAACTTTTTTTGCAATGATCACTCAAATGTTGTGATCAAACACTTGTGTGACAAAGATGTGTAAAGGAGGCACGGTAAAGACACATTTGAGCTGTAACCAAACTAGTTTGCATTGCATGTTCTATTCTAAATTATATTCTAAATACTGTTGCATAATCTTCACTAATGACTTTGTCTTTTTTTATTTAGTCACGTTATATAAAAAATAACTTGAATCAATAAATATATCAAAAGTGTCACTGGCAAAACCTTGTTATCTTCTATTACCAGTGAAGGAAGGAAGTACTCAGATCTTTTACTAAAGTAAAAGTAATAATACCATAATGAAAACATTTAAAATATTATTTAAGTAAAAGTACTGTACTCATGTAATTAAACAAGTAGTCAGTATAATGTTCTAAAAGTGAAACTACTCGTTATGCAAAAAGGCCCTATATAAAGTGTTATAATTATATAGATTATTGGAATATTGCTTGATGTTGTAATGTAGCGTTATAGGCAGAATGGGCTTCAACACCGTCTCTACACCAGACGCGGGCGTTGTTGCTCACGTCGCAACAGCTGTTTACCCTGGACGCAGCAAAGCGCCCGTTACAAAGCAGAACGAGCCATCAGTTTACTGTCGGAGATTTGTCGCTCGCGTCGCATCCAGTGAGAACATCACAGATTATAAAGGGTTCAACCGTCTTTTGTCGTATCGCGTCACTCGCATCCGGTGTATTGTTCAGGTAGCAGCAGTCAAGCGGTGTAAGTTGCTAACTAGTAAGCACTGCGGTGGTGGCTTGAGTCTGTTGAATGGTGATTTAACGCTACGTTGTCATCAGGTGAGACACTATAAAGTAAATAAACAATGTCCCCGTCTTTTACTCTCACAACGAGCTTATCATACGCGTTTGCTACATTAGCTAGCTAGCCATGTTTCATACCTTGTCAGTAGGCCTGGGCGAAAAATCGATTAAATGAATTAATTCGAATTTTTTGTTGCGGGCGATTTTAAAAATAAATAAATCGAGTTTTTGAATAATGGCGCATTTTTGGCCCCTCGGAGTTTCCGTAGCGTTAGTTTCACTCACGTAGCAGTATGGCAAGCGACGACAACAACAACATCATAGCACACATGAAACTGCAACAGCATACAGCAAGCGACATGGCTACCGGTGAGAGTGGGAAGTTTGTTCCTTAGCATAGGAGTGAACTCAAGCGTATTCTGCTCGAGCGGGTCGGGCCGATATTTCCCGTTCCTATCCTCGGGTCGGGCCTTTGAGAGACGTGCACTGCCAATGCAATAGAGTGCGGCGCGGGACTAGATTTGATGGCCGAGCGCGAGCGCGGGGGGTAATGCACTCACTCTGTGTGTGCGGTTTGCGGGAGAATAAAACGATTCGCGGGACTCCCGCAAACTAGAAATATCTATGATTAAAACATAAAAACTAATACATTTTTATTAATCTGTTGCAGAAAAGCAACAAGAACAACTAAAACAAAATAGAAACGATTTACAG
Source organism: Chrosomus eos (assembly GCA_036326025.1). Lineage (NCBI taxonomy): Eukaryota > Metazoa > Chordata > Actinopteri > Cypriniformes > Leuciscidae > Chrosomus > Chrosomus eos. The sequence goes on along the minus strand of CM070819.1, from coordinate 14,080,723 downwards.
GCCAGAGTTTCTATTTCTAATATGTTTGCAGCATTGAGCGATGTAGCCAATCTCAGACATACATACCAGTGTTGATTTCTTGAACGCAATGGCCAGTTTAAGCATTTAAAACAGACTCCCCTTACCGCTCAAAACATACTTTTTGTTCAGTGCTGAATTCTGTATGCTGGAATTCCTCGAATTATAACAATTTTCCTCAGATTTGAATGTATTGGTAATGCTTTAGAAAATGGTGCTATACTCTCAAGGTGAATGTTTGTCTCTTTTTAGTCTAGACAAACACAGTTGGGGCTTTGATTCCAAGAGGGTGTTCATTTATTTATTATTCATTCCAGAAATGGGGGTTACATTTGTCTTGCTTTTGATAAAATAAAAGCAAAATTTGCTTAAGTTGTCTGCCGTTTGTAGTTATTGCTTTCCTTAATAAGTAGGGGGGAAAATCGTAAAAAAAATCGTAAATCGAATTAAAAAAAATAAAATCGGAGATTTTATTTTTAGGCCATATCGCCCAGCCCTACTTGTCAGTGGAGTGAAAGCTAATTAACATCAGCGGCATATCTGCGCCATATACGCCGATACCGATATATCTGCGACAGGCTCATATCGGTCGATAATATCTTCAGAACGATATATCGGTCGGGCTCTAATTAAAACACTTAGAATCACATAGCAAACACCCTGGCAACCATCCATGACACCCTAGCAACCATCAACCCTAGCAATCACTCACAACACACTATTATTGTGGCAGCAAGTATTGTTCTGCCAAGTACCGTTCATAAAAATCATCAATGTTGTTACCTGAAAGTCTGACTGCCCAGTGCCCATTAAGCAACACCCCACTGTTAATATCCAAAGCCCTAAACATCTATTAGTTCACACATAAGCTTTACGATGGCATTAGCAATAACACACAAACACAGGCCACCATACAGTTTCCCCCTCTCTACCTTTGATCCCCCACAAATAAATTAGTCACAGCGATATGCAAAATGGCATGGAGTGACAATCAAAGCCTGACTAACAAGCTTTTAAGGACCGTGCTAAAGTTTCATAATCACACAATAATAAGATTATGCAAACTCGCCCATTTTGCCACCTGTGTATGAAAGAAAAGGAGAAAAAGAAAACCAAACCACTAGATGCACTCTGAACTCTATGAATGTGTGTTCAAGGAGGCCATTGTGAGAAAGCTTTTACTGAGTGTCTTTACCTTCATAAGCAACCATAAATATTGCTAATTGTGATTCCACCCCCATCCCTTCATTGTCCACCAACAGCCTCTACCACTCTTTAATCAATAACCTGATGGCCTGTCTATTGTTTAGATGAAAGATCCAATAAGATGCTAAATTCAAAATGCATTATCCAATCAAAAACCTGCTAACTCCAAACGAGAGTCTGCGCAAGCAGAGTATCAAGCCAAATAACAGTAATAGTGTATTCTGAAAGTAAGCAGCCACAAATTGACACAGAATATATGGAAAACTATTACATCATTCTTGTTTTCAATGTATTTTTTATAATCAAATACAGGGTGATCCAAATGCCTGTGACCACTGGTGGAAAAGCTTATTTCTAGAATTGTTCCTCATTTAATACTACTCCTTTTTTTTTCATTAATTATATTATTATAAAAGATATACATATATTGATCCACACACCTTTTGTGTGAAGTCAAATCCAACTTTTTGTTTAATACATTTCAAATAATGGAGCTACTAATTTATAAAATGCATGTGCTGGGATTTGTTATTAATTTTCCATAGCAGAGAATTGCATTCATATATAACGTTCCACATGTTATGGACAAAAGGGACATCAGAAATGTGTAAATGTCATATTGTGAAAAGCATACATTGCATGCAAATTGTCTGAATGTAGCGCCTGAGCTAAGCTAAAACCTTTTGGTTTGCTAACATAAATATTTTGCTAGCTACTTCACTGCAGGTCCATTATAATTCTAATTTGTGCATAACATTTACTACTAATAACTTTAAGAACGGGAAAACGATGCTGCACTAAAAGGAAGCAAAGGAGTAGTTCTGATATGCAGACCTCAGGCAAAACAAAAATTAGCATTAGCGATGAAGACACCAGTCTGGCTGGTCTGAGAAAACAGTGTGTGAAATTAGCAAATGTTTGCCAATTATATCTACTACATTCAAAGCAATGAAACTAGCATTTTTGTTCAGTCAATTACATAGAGTAAATGTAGCTACTACAGGACAAAGAACACAAGACGACATTTTTGTGTGACCATGCCAATTCAACTGAGAAAAAGCAAGACTGCAGTGTTTATTTCTCTTTTTCATACTCTACATACATCCTCTTTCATAATACCTTCCACTCATTTAGCCTTTGATTTCTTTTTACACCTTTTCCATAATTCATACCATCTTCTACTTATGGTCTACCTTCCTTCTGCTTTTTCTCGCATTCTCTCTCTTTTTATTTCTCTCAACCTCATTTCGCTCTTCTGCTGCATTTTCCTCAGGCTGCAAAAGAACCAACCATCATAAATCTACCCCTTTATTGCTTCTGAGGAGAGAGAATGAGGGAAGAGAGGGGGTGGGGGCATGGGAGATGCAGGAGAAGAGGAAAAAAATACAAAAAGGGGTGGAGGAATATCTAATCTCAGAGCAAGAGTAACAGAACCCAATGAACAGATGGATAAAATGAAAGGAGGAGAGAGAGGGTGCCTGGGAGGGGCTGAGGATGTCACCATTAATGAGAATAATTTACAGTTCAGAAGCTAACAGACTCGAGACCTTTCCAATAACTGAGACCACCACCAGCACAATTACCATTTCATAACAAAAGGCATTCTAGCACTCTTGGCTGACATTTTTTTAGTAAACAGTAATCTAACGAAGAAATTGTGTTAGATAATTATGCAACAAATACTAACAAATCTCACATTTCTCATTAGTTGTTGACTGAAGGCTAATTGTTACAACCAATGAGCAAATGACAGTGACATTTGATTGAACATGGCAATAATGATTTGAAAACACTATCACCATCTAATACTATTGATACTATTAACTCCTGAATATGGAAGGAGAGAGAAGGCATCCTTTTATCCAAGGATAGGATGAGGGAAAGGGATGTTGGCGGCCATGGGGACATCAGAGGTTGGCGCATAGGCATAAATATATTACAGAGTGTCGATTTCCTATTCCAAGAGCTAGCTGTTGCTCAGGGCAACAGGAACCATTACTGTCCCACTGCACAACACAGACATAAAATCCAGAGTTATGGGTAAGGACCAATCGGTTCGACTTATAATAGGTCTCTAAGCAAACTCTCCAATGCTGAAGCGTTGTCTCAATACACAAGTAATAATAATAATAATAATAATGTTACATTTCTATAGCGCTTTTCTGTGTATTCAAAGCGCTTTACATATGGAAGGGGGGAATCTCCTCAACCACTACCAATGTGAAGCATCCACCTGGATGATGCGACGGCAGACATATTGCACCAGAACGCCCACCACACACCAGCTTATTGGTGGAGAGGTGATGAAGCCATATATGTATATGTATATGTATATATATGTATATATATATATATATATATATATATATATATATATATATATATATATATATATATATATATATATATATATATATATATATATATATATATATATGAGGATTATTAGGAGGCCATGAGAGGTCAGTGGGCAAATTTTTGGCCAGGATGCCAGGGTTTAAACCCAACTATTTTTCGAAGGACATTTTTAATGACCATGAGAGTCAGGACTTTGGTTTATCGTCTCATTCAAAGGATGGTGCTTTTTGACAGTTTAGTGTCCCCATCACTATACTGGGGTGTTAGGACCCACACAGACCACAGGGTGAGCCCCTCTTCCAGCAGCAACCTAGTTTTTCCCAAGAGATCTCCCATCCAGGTACTGACCAGGCTCAACCCTGCTTAGCTTCAGGGGGCAACCAGTCTTGGGCTACAGGGTGATATGGCTGCTGGTGTAAGCTTTTAGTTTTGTATAGCCAGAACTTTGACTAAACAGCAAAAATGTGGTACATTTTGCATTTGATATCTTATAACATCCACTTAGACAGGAAGAGGCGTCTGATTAACATGTAAAACCAACCAATCACAGGACTGATGTTTGTGTATAACTTTGGGGAGGGTTAATTGAATTAATCTGATTATACCACAATAATAGTGGGTGAAAATAATTTAACCCTCTGGGGGTTATAAATATGAATATAAATTTATATAAATATAAATCTGATATAAAAATATAAATGAAAGTCAAAAGCACATGGGCCATTGTATAGAATTGGTTCAAAGTTAAAGTTGGAAACATCTTGAATTTTTCCATAAATTTCTTTCCATAAATGTCATTATTATTTTTTTATAAAATAATAAAAGTAAAAGTATTATTTTTTAAAGTAGGCCAATACATTTTATTATACATATTTCAAAGTTAAGGATTCATTATTTTGATATAACTAGCATTGGAACAAACACTATAACATCTTAGTTGATTAGTTTATTTTTGTCAAATATACTATATATTTAACATATGAGCAGAAACTGCTAACAAAAGCTTATTTGATGTCTATTTTAGAGTAAAAAAATATTTATAATCTATCCAAAACTAGTCAACGAAATGTTGTCTTTCAAATTTCGTCTGTAACAGTGCGCATCTGTGTGTTCATAACATTCATTCACTCACACAGACACTCGATTCACTAAAAAGTATTTTTGAAAGCTGTAGTAAACATCAGCGCCCATCTGTGCCGTTAATTCATTCACACACAGAAACGTGATTCAAATTTAAACAGTATTTTTGCGTTTACAGACAATATCTATAAATTGCAATTAGAACAAAGCACAAGAATAAAAAAACTTACACAATTCTCAGCTGGATCCTTTGGATAAACCAGCACTTGTTCTGAGGTAAATGTCCCAGGATTATTTTCACAGCCTCGCAAGATGACAGTACATTAATCTGATTATACTTGATGTGTTTTACCGAGTTTATGTGGGCGTTTACACGTCTCCATGTGTTGCTTCAGATCATTTTGTGTTTGAATAACGCGTGCTTTCCGTGAGCGTGTCACATTAGCAGAATAATGAGCTGCGAGAACGATAATTAGAATGGCTGACATCTCTCTCTTTTTATATAGATTACATAAACAGAGAATATTTATTTTAGTTTTGAATTAGATAATTTAAAAGTACACACTTAAATGATTATAAAGATATTTTACAGATTTAACAGTTTATTTTGTCATATTTCTTAAGTCTGTATGACCAGAAATGATGGCGTATTTTAAGTCTATTTTTCTGCTATGTGAAAAAAAAAAAAAAAAATCGAGCTAGTCAGGCCAGCCGGTATCCATGAGCAACTGTACAGAAAACACAATAAAAACTCTGGTTGTAAATGTGACTACTCAAATAATTATTTGACTATTTGACAGGCATAACTAAGGGTGTTTTCACACCTGCCTCGTTTAGTTCGGTTGAATCGCACTAGAGTTCGTTTTCCCCGTTGGTGCGGTTCGTTTGGGCAGGTGAGAAAGCAGCAATCGCACTCGGGTGCGCACCAAAAGCGGACCAAACAAGCGTACCGAGACCTCCTCGAAGAGGTGGTCTCGGTACGCTTTCAAACGAACTCTGGAGCGGTTCGTTTGTGGTGAGACGTGATCCGACCTCGAATAGACCCAACTGCCAAATAATTGCGCATTTTTGGACTAAACCTGCTGCCGTAGTCAAACACATCTATTATTTAGATTGTCAATAGCGCTCCCTTTAAGCTATGACAGGCTTACGGCGTTCTGCACTCTCACTAAAACTCTCATCATAAACACTGCAGTTGTCCGCACGGCACAGGGAATCTCTTATTTATATCCCGTCTAGACTTTGTTGTTTATGAGGGATTTGCGAAAGGATAAAGGTTGTGCTGATTCTGAACATACATTGTGAGCGAATTCTCCGCATGTCTGTCGGATTGTAATCGTCTTTGTTTACTTCCGGGATTCTGTTGGAATTTTCCCGCACGTGAATTCTGACCAATCGAAATGCAGTTGTGGAAATATGTTCAAGACACAACAGGCCATCGAGTGATGTGGATGTTGTCACGTGACTGCATTTTGGTCCGTTTCATCAACTCATCAACTGATTCGGACCCGAGCAATCAGTGTGGTGTGAAAAGGAACCAAAACGCCTGAAAATGATACAAAGTATAATTTTTTGCCCTTAGTCCGGACCAAATGAACCGAACTACAGGTGTGAAAACAGCCTAAGAAACAACAGAGGGCTAAACAGTTTTGCTCATGGATATCTAATTTACCTGCTAAGTACCTGGTAAACAAAGCAAACAAAGCCCGGAATATCTTCAAAGATTTTGCCTGACTTAGGCCCTGTCCACACGGATACGCATTTAGCTGTATACGTACAAATTTTGTATCGTATTGGCGCTTCGTCCAGACGTATCTGGCGTTTTTGGACACTGAAATCGTTATTTTCTGAAACCGGGTCCCAGAGTGAATAAATCTGAAACCGACACACTTGCGTTTTCGTGTGTACGGCCAATCCGTACATTTTGTGAAACGATGATGTCATCACACCACATGTCAGCATTAGTCACACACCGCTACGTCACACGTAACATCAACAACAATGGCGGACTATATGCTTGTGATCGTGCTGCAGAAGCTACTGAGCCTATTAGCTTTACTAAAGTAAAATCTTCTGCTCCTATGCTTCTACGTTGAGCAATCTTCGTCTTCACCTTGTTGTCGTGTTGGGTATGTATAGAGTGCGCAAGGTTATGCGCATGTTTCAAATCTTCTTCTCCTTGTTTAGTGTATCTCTGTGCCAGAATTATAGTACCACATACTGGTCTGGCATGTATACCACATCGTTTTCAGTCGGTTTCAGCGGTTTCGTGTGTACGCATACATTTCTTGAAACGACTGTGTTTACGAAAACAAAATTTGAACAAGGAAAAAAAAAGATTGGATAGGGAAAGCTCTGGCTTCCTGTGGATGTGGCCTTAAAAATCAAATCCAGTGATTAGCTCTTCCTCAACAGCGTTCATTGCATGAACCTGGTACAAGTTTGTTTTCAGGGGGATACTAGATTGATATAGTGCTTTCCAGTTTTGTGTACAATATGCACCACACGGTCAGTGTATAGACTGTTAAGAGACCAATGGACTTGAAATAAATTTGAATAAAAAAGGTAAAGAGAAAATAGAAGGCTTGATGCTATTTCTTTTTGCCAAAAGCGTTTAAGAAGTTATTACTTGCATGCATCCACTGACATAGTTCAATAGATAGAAATAGGTACATTTATATCAGCTACTCATCCAAAAACCCACCTAATCAGATCACAACAAAATGTAAAACCATTGTGCTTGTTCCAAGCAAACTAACAAAGATATAGTACACTAAACACTGTTGACAAAGCCCTAAAGTGAACAGCTCGCTGTAACAACAACCATCTGACCGAATATATAAAGATTAATACTTAACACTTAATCCACAACTGTAGCCCAGCACAAAAATTTTCATTTATTTAAATATTAATGAAAATGCAAAAGCTGCACTTAGTTTTAGTTCTCCATAACATGGCATGAACAAAAATCAAGAATCTTACCTGTACATGCTGCTGCATAGAGCCATACGGCATGCCTTGAGTCAGCATGCCTTTTTGCTTTATCATCATCATCCTCTTCTGTTCTTCACTTAAATGGGCAGTCTGGTTGGGCATTGGACCTGGAACTTGTGGTTGCCCACCCCCTTGCCCTGCGGTGCCCTGCATGTAGGGCATCATCGGGTTTTTGGCTTGATTGGCCATGGGCGGTGTCATTCGCTGACTCATGTGGTCTACTCCACTGAAATGAGTCAGCGGCTTGGTGTTGCTATAAGAGAGCTGCTTAGTGAGGTTGTTTTGGGCAGTCAAGTTATTAGGTTGCTGCTGCTGCTGCTGATGATTGAGCATGTTCATGTGGTTCTGTGGGAGGTAGTTGTTCATGCTTGGTGTTTTTGGCCCCATTGTGTTGCTAGGATTGAAAGCCTGTGGATACATCATGGGGCTATTTGGTTTGTCTGGGTTAAAGGGTGCACTGTATGGGCTTGTTGGTGCCCCTGCAGGTGACCAGTTTGCGGCTTGGGATTGCTGTTGGTGCTTCTGGATCAGTTTAGCACGTTGCTGCTGTTGGGCAGCCATTTGCTTCAGCTGCTCGGCCGGTGAAAGTTCAGAGGTGGGCGGGGCTGGTCCACCTGTTCCCCCTGATCCAGGGCCACCTCCCGTTACTTGAGTTGATCCCACGGGGCCAACGGCAGGACCTGCATTCATCATAAATCCATTTCCAGGCCTCGAGGCCTGGGTCTGCGCTTGGGTGGGCGTTTGCGGAGAACGAGCCACACAGTTAGCGGGCGATCCTGATGGCATTCCAACTGCTGGTGACTGCTGCAAGGGTTGCTGGGGTGGTGTCCCATTTGCAGCAGTTGCAAATGGTGGACCAGAGGAAGATGGTCGCACCTGAGGTGACCCCATGGGCATCTGTCCACTCTGTGCTTGCGGTGTACTGTTGGGTGCCGAAGCTACAGAGTTAGGTGCTGGGTCTTGTGCAAGCTGTGTTTGTTCTGTCGTGGCCCGTGTGAAGTCGCTCACCTCCTTCTTCTCCTCAAAGTCTTCATTAAAGAGGTCATGCATGTCATCCTCAGGCACCGTATTCGCCAACTCGTCAATCAGTTCCTGCCATTCCTGGTCATTCAGATTGATATCAGAAAATAGCTTGTTCTGATTTGAAAGCGACGTTTCCGAGGACTCTATTCCACCACCATCATCCAAAGGCTCCTGTTTCATGTCCTTTATGTCCTTTAGTAGGCTAAAGCCATCGTCCAAATCCAAAGAACCATTAAGTTTAATATCAGGCATTCCACCATTCTTGCCTAAATCCTCATGTCGTCCAGTAAGATGGTTAGTACCAGCATTGCCATTGCCGGTACCATTGTTTGAGGAGGCACTGTTGTTGCCCGGGGGCAAGGTAGGCTTGATGTCCATTGGATGAAGTGGAGAAATGGGTGGGAGGCTACCGAGAGAGTCCATTCCAGTGCATCCTTCCTTACGGAGTCTCTTTGTAGTGGGAGAGTAACTCCCATCACTGAGGCCATTTTGGTCACCATTTAAAGGAGATCGGGCACTGTCCAATTTCCTCTTCACCGTCTCCTGGAGCTGAGAGAGAAACAAAAGAGAGAGAGAACAATGGTTAGAAGGTTTCTTCAGGTGTATATAAAAACCTACGAAGGACAACCAATTTTAAGAATATTGTTGTCATACATTCACAGTGTCTTGTAATGGTACCTAGTGAAGTGGTTTCTTGAATAAATATAGTTAGGCATGGAATTATTACAACTATTATTTACATTTCAAAGCAGAAAAACACATCAGAGTGTTTTTTAGTCCAGAATGCCAAAATGTACATAGGTAATATATTCCTCTCTATCAAAAAAACAACACCACCACTACTTTGCTACGTGTACTGTGCTAGACTAACTGGGACTTGTCATAGCACTTGCATTTTGTTGCCCTATTGTTTATTTGATTTCTTCTTTGGATAAAAGTGCCTGCAAAATAATTAAATGCAAAACACTTAGAACAAGTTTTGTGCCAGTGATGATCATTGTGTTTTTCAGTAATAAACAAAACTTGTATAACAGTAAAACAAACATAAAAAGTGAATCAGTTACTTAATTACTGACATGAATTGATATTACATTCATTTGCATAACTGAATATACTTTACATCAAAATGAGGGCAGGTATTTTGAACAGCACAAACTGCCAATGCTTTCAACACTGGTTTTCCCTAATCTACACAGGTGATTGGGTTTAAACAGAGTCCTCAAAAGGTAATAACAGGTTAATTCAAAACAGAAGACAAGAAGGTCCTTTTATTTGCCACTATATAACGTCTTAAAAGCCACATGCTTATCAAACTCAGTCTAATCAAATTACTGTAGGGATGGGCCAAAATGGCCAACTAGTTAGAACCAATTACTGATGTCAAATAATTTGTAGCTTACATACAAATGCATCCCCTATGCATATTATTATATATATATAATAATGTGTGTGTGTGTTATAAAGGGGATGCATTAAGAGACAAATTCTCAAAATTTGCTTCTCCAGCATCTTGGTGCTATGAGCATGAAAAAAAATATCTAATTAAAAAACTCTGGATTTTATTTATTTTAAACACAAGGACACTTTCAATCTGACTATCAGATCAGGTTCTGGTGGACTCTAAACCAGCCTAATCATGCAAGGCTTCCTCAAGACCGACTAGTTAACTATTCAACCCATTGGCTTGTCAATTTTAAAAATATGTAGCTTTGTACATTCCCGTTTTACTGGCACTGCACACACAGACAGACACACTAACGGTCACTGCACAGAAAATCACTGATAGGGGAAAAAAGGTGATGGGTGTCAGTTATCACTTCAGATTTAGATAGAGGGGAGGAAATAGGTTGCAAAACAAACTTTCATTGTTCACACATGGACACTTTTTCATCCCACAATGCTCTTTTGCTTAATTTGTCTCAGCCATTAAGCTGTGTCTAAGCCGTTCACCCCAAGCATGCTAGACACTAACACACACACGTACATGCCAACAGAGGTTAGGGATGGGAGACAACTCTTCAAAATGTCATTATTTCCTTTGCACAATACACCACAAATAAGAAGGGAAAAGAGCAGCAATCAGTCGTAATGTAAATTTAAGTATTGTTCAAGTTTTTCCACATATAATTCTTTTAATATCCAGGTGTGCCACTTTTAAGACGGTCCCTTTCCTGCTCAATATTGCAGGGCAGCGTGGTGGGGAATGAACAAAAGCGAATATTGACGAGAAAAGAGTGATAGATGCCTCCTCAGAGGTGAGGATAGAAAAGAAGGTGAAAAGCATTTCCCATCATCTCTCCTCATCTTCCCGTTTGTGCTAATGACTCGCAGTGAACACATTTAACGGTGTGTTAATTACAGAAGTGAAATATGTGCGATTATGTGTGTGTAAACCCAGAACGTAGACGAACCGCAAAAACATTAGCGACGAATTCTCTCCCTACACAACCGCAGGATCCCACCCACCTTCTATGCTTATCCCAGTGGACTTTAATGTGTGTGTATGTGCGTGTTAGAAATCTCAAACACACACACACACACACACACACACACGTTACTCCACTGAAACGACAAGATTCATGGATCTTCTCTCCAGCTCTCCTCTGAGGCAATACGTCTAGTCCCCCCTCCCTCCTTCTATCTCTTTCTCTAAACCTGTCTCTCTCTCTACATGACCAAAGGAACAGCGAGATCATGATGGGTAACAAGAAAGGCTGATGTTTACCGGCTAGCTTTATGCAAAATAAGAAGATAAGCATTGAAACACGTTTTGTTTTAGTCTACCTCTGTAAGACTCTATATGCTAACACAATTTAGTGTAACACAAGCTCAAATATGCATGTTGCTTTCTTGTTGACTGTAGGTCTGCTCGAGGTCGCATTTTTCATTGTTACACCTCGGTCATGTGCAACAGCTAAGGGGGTTGTCAAGGCAACCGTTGTCACGACGGCTGTCAATATTCATGCCGTTTATCATGCCATAAAGACGATTAGGCTGACTGTCACTCACATGGAGAAAGTGAGTGATGGGAAGGAAGAAAAAGAAATTGAGGCAGAAATGGAGAACAATGTGGCTCACACAAAACTGGATACATTCCTATAGTCAGCGTTAGGGACTGACAACAATATTTGTGAAACGGGTGTGATTCTGAAATGGTCCTGTACATACAGAAGCATATCCAAAACTGCCTGTATGAACAGGTAACCAAAGTCAATCGCCTTTCTCCAACTCGTGAATCATATAACAATAGGTAGGGGTGTCATGTGAAAAATAAAGTGGCAAATAAATATGTATAAAGAAAAATGGATAACACTTTACAATAAGGTCTGTTGTTAACATTAGTTAATGTGTTAAATAACAATGAGCAATACATTTCTTGAAGTATTCATTCATCTTTGTTAAAGTTGATTAAAAATACACCCATTCATTTTAGTTCACAATGCATTCATGTTAAAAGATACATTTTAATAATTGATTTAGTAAATGTTGAAATTAACATGAACTAAGATTAATAAAGGCTGTAAAAGCATTGTTCATTCTTAGTTAACTAATGTTATTGTGAAGTGTTACCAAAAAATGAAATATGAATTTCTATAGAAATAATATATCAGTATTTACTATAGACGCGTCATAAATTGTAAATGTACCCATTTAAATATATAGCCATGTTAACATGTATAATTTATGTATAACATTAATTAGTAACAATGTTATACATGCATAATATTTATTGACAATGTGTTTTATGGTTATTTTGTCATGCCATCCTAAATTGTGTGAAAAGAACCATAATTACCACTAAAAATAGCACTGACAAACACATTATACTGTGTGAACATGTCCTCTCACTGCCTCAAAAATTTGTTAAGCATTTCCTCACTCCATCGGTCCGTGTGTGATGAATCCCGTCAGAGTGGCACATGATTGATACCAATAATGATCATCTTCCTGCAAAGACTCTGCATGCCAAGCGAGGCATAATTAGGTATGTTTAACACCAACCCCCCCTCTAGCAGACACCGACGTCTGGGGTCGAGTGGTACAGTACGAATGGCGTAACAGTCGACTCGAGTCGACGCCATAAGCCGTAGACAGAGAGACCCATCTAGCTCGCAGCATTTGGCCCAAAACCACCGTAATAGGATAAGAACAGCGAGAAAACCTCCCCCAAAGCCTTAACTAGCATGACAGGGTTAAGAAAACACATAGCAGAGGTAGAGACAGAGGAAGAGAGAGAGAAAGTCTGTGTATGTATGTGTGTAGAAGGGGGAGGCTGATGTTTGTTTTTCTCCATTTCACTGCCTATTAAAGTGTTCAGTAGCTCACACAAACACACTTCCTCTCCTGCTCTCTTCACAGTCACCATGTGGGAGAGCACACGGATAAAGGGAGGGAGAGAAATACAAGAGGGAGGGAGGGAAAGACAGAAGAGCTCTTCAGACAGACGGTAATGCTTTCATGTGACTGGAGAGAGAGAGAGAGCGTGCATGGGGGGAGAGAACCACCAAGGTGCAGTTGTTATAGCAACCTCCTGATCCTGAAGCCCCTCCCCCCAGCGCCTGGGCTGAGTGCACTGGACACTTCTGCCAATAATCTCTCTCGCTCTTTCTCTCTAGTGGTCACCCTCCCTAATGTTTTCTTTCCTCTCTCTCTCTCTCTCCTTCTATACCTACCTTATGCTTTCTTCCAAATCTATTGCTTTCTCCTTTCCTTTATCTCCCAATCTGTGCACTCTTCTTTGTCAATGTATGTAATACCCTGTATCACTGACTTTCTCTTGCGTCGTAAAAGAACAAAAATAACCTTGGAAAAAAAGTAGAACCTTGATGATCCTCTCACCTTAGTGCCCTTTATGTGTTACATGGTGCACCAGTCAAAACTGCAAAGATGTGTTGCATTTTTAGGTAAATTGCTAAATTGGCTCGGCTGTTAAATCACTGTCTGGATAACAACAGTTATATTGTGTACAAACAAAACTGTAAAAAAAAAATATTTTCCTGATTTATCACACATTTTATTTTTGTTAAATCAACCTAGATCATTTATGTGGTTTAAATAACACTATTTATTTAAAAAAAAATTTATTGCATTAACTCAAATTTTTTATTTCAATTAACTCAATTTTAATGCAACCAGGTTATTTTTTTTAAGTTAATCCAACAATATCTTTTTACAGTGAAGATGAAATGCAATACGTTTCCAGCGACAAAAAATATGTCTGTCACAATTGCTGTACAATGTGGCTCAAGATGTTTGCCGACATAGTGCGAAGAGCAGGATTCTGGACCAATAAGACTTCAGTGGGCGGGGCTTCTGAGTGTGACGTCACAGAAATAGAAAACAACCAAATGACAACGTCCTGTTGCTCACTGCAGATGGTTAGGACAAAAAGAAGAGGTGCTATTTATTATATTTAACTGATAGATCACTGAATATTACAAAAAATAAAGTGTTAAGACCTTAAATTATTAGTGATTATAAAGATTAATTTTAAGTCAGCATGAGATCATCTGAATGGAAAATAGGGGAAATATTGACTGATATACACACTACCATTAAAGTTTGAGGTCAGCATTTTTTGAAAGAAATTAATCATTTTATTCAGCAATGATTCATTCATTCATTTAAATGGTATTTTTTTTAAACAGGTAGAAATGGAGAAAACATTTATTTTAAATTTATTTATATATATTAAAATGATCCCAAACCTTTCTCATGGTTATATATATATATATATATATATATATATATATATATATATAGAGAGAGAGAGAGAGAGAGATGAGAGAGAGAGAGAGAGAGAGAGAGAGAGAGAGAGAGAGAGAGAGAGAGAGAGAGAGAGAAATCCACATCATCAAACTCTTGAATGTGCATGGTAAAAGCAGACGACCTTAGACACACAACAGATAACACATACCCTCTTCTTAAGTAAATACTGTTCAGAGTACTTCTGTCTAAAAAATGTGTGTGTGTGTGTGTGTGTGTTAGTGTGTGTGTGTGTGTGTGTGTGTGTGTGTGTGTGTGTGTGTGTGTGTGTGTGTGTGTGTGTGTGTGTGTGTGTGTGTGTGTGTGTGTGAGAGACATAACTCATCAGACTTTAAAATGAGTTGAGTGCATGACCACTTAATTTAAGAGTTGAAAGAAACATCCTTTGGTACAGACAGTTGTGCTCATAACTTGCAGAATAAATATTAACATTCATAAAAATAGCATTTAATATTTTATTTATTATATCCTCAAGGAAGCTATTTGCCATAGAATACATTTACATATATTCCATTAGACAAAATTGTAACCGAAATTATACAAATTATCTTGTTCAAGAGTTTATATACTGGTTCTTTCTATCTTTCTTTATAAAAAATAAATAATTAAAATTAAAACTTTCATGTGAGTTTATGAGAGAAGCACCAATGGCTGCAATACATTTTTAAAGTTTATACAGTTCATCAAACTGCTCTAAATGATACAATCAAATATCGGACTGATCTGCCTCTCCAGTTAAACTCACTAACCGAATTTTGGTCTGTTAGTCAAACAAAGCTATTGTATTACTTTAAAAGACAGTAGTGCACAAGTCATATGGACATTAATGATAATTGTATGGTGTTTTAGGGATGTGCCAGAAGCCTTAATCTGAATAATAACGCATTCTTCTTCGGTTAGGCTTGCTGCAGTGGGTTACATTACAGTACACCAGATTTCACTTATCACGTGAAGATAGTAAGGAGAGATGACTGACAGGGTGATGTCGGAGGATTTGGTGTGCAACAGATCCTGAGAGTCATTGACATATCTTATCTTGTAAAAATGTTTGATCAATACTGCCGCTCTCTAAACACACAGTGCACGTGATTGCGAATTCGCTTTTTTTTTTTTTTTTTTTTTCTCCCACCTCCACCCCCCCTCTTCGGAGGACGACTTTATTATTATTATTATTATTATTATAATTTTTTTTTTTTTTTTTTTTGTAAGATCCTAGATCCTTATAAGGGCATGGTGGATTAAAGTACCATATACAAATTGATACACATAGCACTTCTTAACCTTCTTTTCCCACGATACTGTTCTGGTTTAGAAATGACCTGGAGTCGGGGTTGCCTAGACATAGGCTGGTAACAGGCTTGTGCTAGATGCAGATCACTGGGAGAGTCCACAGACTGATAACGGGATTGTGCTGACTACTAATTGCTGGGCCGGAACACAGACTGGTAACTGGATTATGCTGACTACAGACTGCTGGACTAGTCCACAAGCTAGTGACGGGCTTGTGTTAGTTGCAGACTGATAGGCCGGGATGCAGACTGGTAACGAGTTTGTGCTGACTGAAGGCCATTGGGCTGATCCACAGGCTGGTAACGGGAATGTGCTGACTGCAAACTGCTGGGCTGGGACACAGACTGAAAGCTGATTTATGCTAACTGTATGCCACTAGGCTGGTCCACAAACTAGTAACAGGTTTGTATTAAATGCAGACCACTGAGATCTGGTCCACCAACTGTGAGCTGGTTTAAGTTGGTTGTTGAATGCCAGATTGGTCCACACAGCTTGTAAGCTGGCTTGGGCTAGTTGTTGGATGCCAGACTGGACCACAGATTGTGTGCTGACTTGGGCCGGTTGTTGAATGCCGTACGCTGACTTAAGCTGGTTGTTAGATGCCAAAGTGGTCCATAGATTGTGAGCTCGCTTAGGCAGGTTGTTGGATGCCGGATTATTCCACAGATTGTGAGCTGACTTGGGCTGGTTGTTAGATGCCAGACCAGTCCACAGATTGTGAACTTACTTGGGCTGGTTGTTAGATACCAGACCAGTCCACAGATTGTGAGCTTTACGTGGGCTGGTTGTTGAATGCCAGACTGGTCCACAGACCGTAAGCTGACTTGGGCTGGTTGTTAGATGCCAAAGTGGTCCATAGATTGTAAGCTCGCTTAGGCTGGTTGTTGGATGCCGTATTGGTCCACAGATTGTAAACTGACTTGGGCTAGTTGTTGGATACCGAACTGGTCCACAGATTGTGAGCTGGCTTAGGCAGGTTGTTGGATGCCGGATTGGTCCACAGATTGTGAGCTGACTTGGGCTGGTTGTTAGATGCCAGACCAGTCCACAGATTGTGAACTTACTTGGGCTGGTTGTTAGATACCAGACCAGTCCACGGATTGTGAACTTTACGTGGGCTGGTTGTTAAATGTCAGACTGGTCCACAGACCGTAAGCTGACTTGGGCTGGTTGTTAGATGCCAAAGTGGTCCACAGATTGTGAGCTCGCTTAGGCTGGTTGTTGGATGCCGTATTGGTCCACAGACTGTAAACTGACTTGGGCTAGTTGTTGGATACCGAACTGGTCCACAGATTGTGAGCTGGCTTAGGCTGGTTGTTGGATGCCAGACTGGTCCACATACTGTGAGCTGGCTTAAGCTAGTTGTTGAATGCCAGACTTGTAAACAGGTTGCGAGCTAGCTTGGGCTGGTTGTTGGGTGCCAGACTGGTCCACAAGCTGTGAGTTGACTTTGGCTGGCTGTTGGATGACAGGCTGGTCCACAAATTGTGAGATGATTTAGGCTGGTTTTTGGATGCCAGACTAGTCCACAGACTGTGAGCTGCCTTGGCTGGTTATTGGATAGCAGATCGATCTACGGGTGATGAGCTGTAGATCCAACAACCAGACTTGGGCTGGTTGTTGGATATCAGACTGGTCCACAGAATGTGAGCTTACTTGGGCTGGTTTTTAAACGCCAGACTGATCTACAGATTATAAATTGATTTAGGCTGGTTGTTAAATGCCAGACTGATCCACAGACTGTGATCTGGCTTGGGTTGACAGCAGGCTATCTGACAATTCAACAAACTGTGGGCTGACCTCGGCTGGTTTTGGATGCTAGACTGGGTCATAGATAGTAATCTTGCTTAGGCTGGATGTTAGATGTCGGACCGGTCCACAGCCTGTGAGCTAGCTTAGGCTAGTTGTTGGATGCCTGAACGGTCCACAGACTGTGAGCTGGCTTAGGCTAATTGTTGGATACCAGACTGGTCCACAGATTGTGAGCTGGCTTGGGCTGGTTGTTGAATGCCAGACTGTTCCACAGACTGTGAACTGGCCTGGGTGGGTTGTTGTGTGGCAGACTGTGAGCTGGCTTAGGCTAGTGTTGGATGCCAGATTTTTCCACAAACTATGACTGCAGTCTGCTGAGCTGAGACCCAGACTGAGAGCTATCTTGTCTTGAATGTAGGCCAATGGATCAGTCCACACAGCCTGGTAACGAACGTAAGCTAACTGCATACTGCTGGGCAGGGGCACAGACTGGTCAGGGGCTCATGCTAACTGCATACTGCTGGGCAGGGGCACAGACTGGTCAGGAACTTATGCTAACTGCATACCGCTAGGCAGGAGCACAGACTGGTTACGGGCCTGCGCAGATCGTACCGCAGATCCCCATATCCCCCAGTAGGACGGAACACATATCCCTTCCCTCCCACTAAGTGACATAATTAATCAGCGGGGCCCAGAGAGAATCGAAGTCAGCCGATCGAAGTTTGTTAAAAGCAAGCATGGACTCCAGACTGATATGATCCGACAGGAGATTTCTATACTGGTTAATGCTAAGATTATTTTTTGTTTTCCAATTCAAAAGGATAGTTTTCTTTGCAACAGATAGTGTGGTGAGGACCATATATGCTTTGTCGATCTCCATATTGATATCATTTAAATCCCCTAATATACATAGTTTTGGGCAAGTAGGTATATTACACTTAAGCCATATTGATAAGTCCTCACAAACCTTAGTCCAGAATCTTTGCACTGGTGTACAAAGCCACAAGGCATGCATGTAATCGTCTGCTGTATTACTTGTGCACTGTGTGCATATATTTGATTGATTAAAACCCATCTTGAACATCCTTTGTCCTGTGTAATAAGTTCTATGGAGGATTTTGTATTGTATGAGTTGTAGATTTAAGCTGTCAGTCATATTAAAATTGTTTAATATTATTTCTGACCAAAACTGATTGGTGGGGTTCAGTAATAGATCCGACTCCCATTTTGCAATTGGTAATGAGATTGTATCATCTAGTTTGGAAATAACTCTATATATTTTCGATAGTAGCTTTGGAGTACCAAGGCTCCTGAATTCTGTAACACTTGGGAGTTCCAGGTTTATTTTCTTAAGTGGAAATGTTTTATTTATTACGGATTTGAGTTGTTGATATTCTAGATATCTGTTATTACTTATCCCATACTGTGAGGTGAATATTTGAAATGGTAAAAAGTTACAGTTATGGATTAAATGCTCTAAATATTTAATTCCTTTGTTTTTCCATTGGATGAAATTGATCATATTTTTGTTTAGTGTGATATCCGGATTATTCCATATAGGGGTGAGCCTACATGGGATCATTGAAGAACCTGTTTTTTTAAGAAATTCCCACCAAGCTGTCAAACAAGTGCTGATGTTAATACTCTTAAAGCATTTATGAGACTTAATATTTGAACTAAAATACAGTAGATTAGAAATTTCCAAGTTATCGCATAGTGCTTGCTCTATATCCATCCATGATTCATCTAATGCACTAGGATTGAGCCATTTCGAAATATACTGTAACTTATTTGCTAAGAAGTAATGATGGAAATTAGGTAGATCTAGTCCACCCCTGTCTTTAGTTTTCTGTAGAGTTTTCAGGCTGATTCGAGAGGGTTTATTTTTCCAAAGAAATTGAGAAATGTGTGATTCTAGTAATCTAAACCACGTATAGGGAGGTTTCGTAGGAACCATAGAAAACAAGTAATTGATTTTAGGCAAAATCATCATTTTTATGGTGGCGACTCTACCCATGAGTGAGATGGGTAAAGGTTTCCACCGAGCAAGATCGTCTTCTATGGTCTTCAGTAGTGGAGTGTGATTTAACTTTAATAAATCTGACAGTCTGGAAGAGATGTTTATGCCAAGATATCTTATATTACCTGATTGTAATGCTATACTAGATGGTCCTTGAAACCTACAGTTGATCGGTAGAACTGTGCTCTTTGACCAGTTAATAGAATAATCGGACAAAGATGAGAACTTATTGATTAATGAGATTGTTTCAGAGAAAGATGTACGCGAGTTCTGAAGGAATAATAAAACGTCGTCGGCATACAGGCTTATCTTATGTTCATTCTTTAAGGACCAAACACCTTTAATATACTGATTTTGCCTGATTGCCATTGCTAAAGGTTCTATAAAGATGGCAAAAAGCGATGGGGAAAGAGGGCATCCCTGCCTAGTGCCTCTCTGCAGATCGAAGCTAGGAGAGGTTTGATCATTTGTCCTAACTCTTGCATTAGGGGATTTATATAAGATCTTTATCCAGTTAATAAAGGTTGATCCAAAGCCGAATTTACTCAAAGTAGCTAGCAGAAATTTCCAATTAACTCTGTCAAAGGCTTTTTCCGCATCCAAAGATACTATAATTGTTTCCAAATTATTAATGTTGGAATAATCTATTAAATTAATAAATCTACGCATGTTTGTAGAGGAATGTCTGCCTTTTATAAAACCCATTTGGTCAGGGTGAATTATAAAAGGAGTTATTTTTTCTAACCTTCCTGCTAAGGTTTTGCAGATTATTTTAAGGTCAACATTTATCAATGATATGGGGCGATAGCTAGATGGTAATGTGGGATCTTTGCCTGTTTTTAACAGTACGATTATATTTGCAGAGTTCATGGTTGATGATAAATAGTTTTCTTCTTTAATTTCTGTGACCATTCTGAAAAAAGTTGGTGCCAGAATTGTCCAAAATTCTTTATAAAATTCTATTGGGAAGCCATCTGGTCCGGGAGCTTTATTGCAAGACATATGTTTAAGAGCTTCATGTAGCTCTGTCTCTGTAACGGGAGAATCTAAGGCCATGACTTGTTCTTCATTTAATTTTGAAAGATTTATATTGTCCAAGAACTTCTGAATGTCGCTGTCTGATGGATCTAGTTGGGATGAATATAGAGTTTTATAGAAGTTTCTAAAAGTGTCATTTATTGCATTGGGCTCATGTATGATATTACCTGCTGAATCTTTTGCTGAATTCGCTTTTAAAACCAATTTCAACCCGCATATTGATAGCAGCTCCCAGATGCCTACGGATGGGTATTGATAAGTTCCCGTCTAAAGGGTAAAAATGCAAAAGTAAGGCACAGATCTGCTCACGGTGGCTTTCGTCACGTACGCGTTTACGTCACAGGCATGCGCCAGTACAGGGAAATAACAACAAACATGTCGGATTATATCCATACGTCAGACCTTCAAGTTGCCCTAGCAGCTCTGATAAACGTTTGGAGCAATAACTCCACCTCCTCGTCTGTCCAGAAAAAATTTTCAGCTTTTGCTGTTCGCTTCGCCATGTCTTTGGACTTCTCGCTACTAGGAAGAGAAGTAGAAGGAAGGTTGTACGCAGGCGCGCGGACTTGGTGTTGTTGTGTGGCAGTGCTTCACATTGCCACCTAGCCGCCTGGAGTGCATACTACATCGAATATCACACACTTTTGCGTTACCATATACATGCAGATTTCCCAACCATAACGCTCGTCTAAACGCAGAATAAAAATTGAAAAAGCAACGCCACTTTTGCGTTTTCTCTTCAGATCGTTTCCGTGTAAACATAGCCTTAGGGGTGTGAACCTACACTGGTCCCACGGTTCGGTTCGATTATGATTATCATGTCATCGATTCAGTTCAATTCGATATTTCAATGCATTATGATGCACTGCATCCTCAATTTTCAATTTTACTTCAAAAGTGATGTGTGCGCGCGAGTGCGTGCGTGTGAGTGTTCGCCTGTTCAGGAAGTCGCAGTGATAGAAACAGTGAAATTCCAGTTCAAGTTTCATGGGACTAAAGTCTGTTAATGCCATTAAGAAAATGAAATTGTCAAATCAATTTTGTTTTAAAGAAATGTTCATTTAAAAGCAGCGCTCATTCATCAGTGTATAGTGTATAATGTTACCATATAAATGTGCGCATCAACCGTCGCCGAATGCCGCTGTTGAAGACGATCATCCATTTATAATCACGCGTAACACAGAATAATTGTAATTTGACCATCGGGTGCGGATACTTAAATCAGAGAACATTATTGGGTCGGGTGGATAATTTTTTGGCTGTGGATTCGGGTGACGTTGGATTTATACCAATTTATACTTCTGCGTCGGGTGCGCGCAGTAGGTACGGCGTAGCATACGCACAGACGCGTACCACACGCCGTAACCTGACGCGCACCTCCTCAAAAATGTAACTACACGTCGCGACGACGCGGACCGCAAGATCTGTGATTGGTCGGCTTGGTAGCATCGCGTTACCTCCTATGCATTTCCGGCGTGTTCTTCTGCTCCGCCCGCCATTTTTAAATTCTAAGTACAGCGAAACTGTTAAAAAAACTAAAAACTTACTTTTCCACCTCGATAAGCTCCAACGTGATCCGCTCTTTTTCAGTCGCCATTGCTTGTAGTAACCTAAACTCAAAACAGTCGCGAGGAATCTAAAAGTGGAACATTAAAACCTTCTGCCGCCAACTAGCGTATTAGAAGTATAAATGCTCACAACGGCGTCGCCTACGTGCATAGCCTACGCCGTACACTACGGCGTACACTCGGCGCAGAAGTATAAATTGGCCTTTAGGCCTACTCTAACAGCTCGGGTGAACACGGCTAACGTGGTTTATCAAGTTAGTGGTATTACCTCCTGCATATTCTTTTTGTGCGTGACATGAGCGCACACAGCGTGTGTCTTCTCCAGGTCGTGCTAACCAGGTTGTTCATAAAAGCCAAAATGTGCCCAGATGTAGACTTTTAAAGTAGTTGGAGCATTTTTAATTACTCACATTCGCGTCAAATGAATTGCATGCTGTGTGGCCAAATGTTTCTGCATATTGGAGGTAGTCCCCCCCCCCCTTTGATGAATATAATATAAATATAACCAAACTTTAGAGCGCTTCTGCCTCGATGCCATGTTTGCTGCGTTCTGAACCAAAACAACGCAGCGCGTGTGTGACATCATGACACATTTGCAACGAGAACGATAAGCGGAATTGTTAAGCAGGCATACTAACTCCGTAGAATGTGTCATTTCCTTCCCAAACATAGTATTCGGCTTGAGGCACATCTCTAGTGCTTTTACATCAGTCAGTTTTCCATTCAAAGTAAAACAAGGAAAAGAGCGACTATCAGGGTTCTAAATTAACACCCGCCAACCCGCCAAATGCGGGTAAAAATTCGTTTTGGCGGGTGTTAATAAAAACTTACTAGCCAGTTTGGCTGGTGATGCATAAGGTTCTGTTCTCGGTCATTTATCCCCCTGGCAGTACTTCCTACATTTCCCATGAACACTGTGCCGTAATGCTACGTGATGACGTTTCATACGCCCATTGGCTGCGCGCAGTTTGCAGTGAATCCAGCGCGAGAAATGATCATGGAAACGAACGGAGCATTCACCAGAAAACACAAGGAAGACGAAGAACGAACGGAGCCAGAGCAGGGAGCATAGACTGCAGTGTTTCCCACAGAATTAGATTCTATGTGTGGTGGTGTGTTTTTTTTTTTTTGGGGGGGGGGGGGGGCATTGCTATGCCATTGCTACACTTCTATGACGCTACCCAAGATCTGTGATTGTTTCGCCTTGGTTAGAACATCGCTTTATTTACGGCCCTATCATTTGGCGTTGTTTTTAGCTCCAGCCGTACTAATTTTAAAATTATTAAACACAAACTTTTAAAAAATAAAAATTAGATTTTAACCACTTCGAAAAGCTTGCAATGTCGCATTTTTACAATCCACATTTTGTAATAATCTAAATCAAAACATACACTGAAATCTAAAAGTGAATTTTACAAACACTTACACCTCAACATATGCAATTAAAGTGAAAACATGTCACAAGCAGGCGTCGCCTTAATACTGCATAGCCTACGCCTGGTAATGGTTTAGCCTCGCTGCAGAATAATAAATAAGGCGACATTATCGCATCTCAGCACTCTAAACAGATCGATGTGAATATCACACTAACGTGTTTATAAAGTTCAGATGGAATTACATCACTGACAAAATCTTTTTGTAGGGGTGATGGGCATCGACGCACGAGCCGTGTGTTATCCAGGTCGTGATCTAACCAGGTAATGTTCAAAAAGAAAACTGTGCCCAGTTAACGATTCATTTTGATTAGTTTTCTTTTCTGCAACAGATTAATCACATTTATTAGTTTTATAATGTTTCATTCTTGATATCCATAATTTGCGCGAGTACTGTGAATCGGTTTATTCTCCCCACCCGCGCCACTGAGTGATATTAAAGTAACCAAACTCGCCATCATTCTGCCTCGATGCCGGCTGCGTTCTGAACCAAGGCACGCCAGATGGCGTGTGGACATATCAGCACAATTTGCACGAGAATAGCTATAAACGGACATAGTTAACAGGCATACTACTCCGTAGACATTTTTTCTTCGAACATAGTATTGCTTAGCGGCACATCTTAGTTTACAACAGTGCTGCAAATAAATCTGAAGGAAAAGACGACAGCAGTTCTAAATTAGAACAACCCCATCAGAGTATTGTTTTGGCGACAGTGTTAATAAAAACTTCAACTAGCCAGATTGACTGGTGATTCCATAAGCTTCTGTTCCGGTCAATATCCCCTCCAACCATCCTACATTTATGAAACTGTGCCGAATCTAGTGATGAGGTTCTACGTCCGTTGGCTCGTGCAGTTTGTGAGAGAATGAGCGCGGATGATCTATAAAGAACACATTACCCAAAAATATTTAAGAAACGAAAACAACGGGCCAGAGTGATATGGGCGCCGCACAATAAGAATGAGGAAACCTGATGAAGAGGGGACCAAGTAAAGTAAAGTAAAAAGTTAAGATTAAACTAAATGTGCCAGTGGTTGGGACAGACTTCTGGGTTTAAATTTAAATGTTTAACAAGAGATAGGATACGTTATTTTTTTTAAGTTTAAGGTTTTTGTCATTATTTCTGATCAAGCTTATACATTAGGCAATATACACAAACAAGCTTACTATATATCTTAAGGTTTTCTTTTAGTTGAAAACATTAAACAATATGTGTAAACAAAAAATATAAACAAAAGCATTTAAGCTCAAGCAGTGTGGACGGGGAAAAACGCAACAAAAAAAAGCAGACGCGCAATTATCGTACAGAACGTACATACTCGAGTCAGTATATGATTATCGTGTTTATATTGTTTCACGTTCAAGTTGAGAAAAAAATATATCATGCTTGAGTGAGAAAACGCGCTGCGCTGACAGACGTTGCAGAGACGCGCGCGTGTGTTTGTGTGCAAAGTGACAGCACTTTGCGTTTTCTGTGATTAAACCTGTCTCCCTCAAAATCATTTTGCTACCAGAAGGTATCATCTCGTATCACGATTCCATCGGGGTACAGCTGCTTACCTGCAGTCGTTAATGCAGTGATGGATAGCTGCTTAATCAATCGACTGCTGTTTCTTTGGATTTCATGTGATTTCTCATTGTGGTGGTGATATTATGATAACTCAGTTTAATTAATAATTGATTAAAAGTAATTCCATTTTTTAATAGGCTATCATTTTCATCTAAGCAAACTTCGCGAGGCAGACAACAACATTATGTGATCAAATACAAATAATCCACTTGTTAAACACAGCTCCACCAACTGCACTTAATTATAACTGTGAAAAAAAAATATTAAAATTCGAATAGTATTTTATTTTTTTTAATAATAATTACAGATCGAAAATTTGAATATTCGTGCACATCCCTAATAGATAGATAGATAGATAGATCCCAAACTTGAAAATGTGTTGTATTGTATTTTATATGTGTTTTCCATGCCAACAATGTTATTAAAATGATCAAATGCATTCAGTGGCACTCATAATTTCTCTTTTTTTCACCGGAAAAAAAATTTGGCTAGTGGAAATTCTGATTGGCTGGTAACTTTAGAAAGTTACCAGCCACATTGGCTGGTGATCAAAAAAGTTAATTTAGAACCCTGGCAACTATCACATTACTCAAAATTTCTTCTTTTGTGTTCCGGTTCCAAGGAATAATGAAAGTCATACAGGTTTGAAAGACACAAACTAAGGTGAGCAAACTATGACAGAACATTCACTTTTAGGTGAACAATCCCTTTAAGAACCAAATGTACTTCTAAACAAGAAAATGTGTATATGGAATAAACATATCGGTTATGCAGGTTCTTCAAAGCAATACTAAATTATTAGAAAAATAAACTAAAAATCTTATTTGTTTTAAAATACTAAACATAAGCATGACTGTATATAATTAATATGTAACACCGTCGCAAGCTGTTGTTTTGTGATCAATACAACTCCCGCTTGAATCTAGTTGTAGAGAAATTTTGGAATGTTGTGGTTAGCTGGAAAAAATGCATTACCTCACCCCTCCTTTCCCTATCTCTCTCTACCTCACTCTCTCCCTCATGAGTTCCTGTCTGTGGGATACAGAGGTTTATAAATAACTCTCAGCCCAGTACAGTGTTTTTGTGAGTGCGTTTGGTGCCAGTATGTGTGAAGATGGAAGGAGCACCCACTGGCTAACACTAATATAATAAGATATTAATGAGGGAGAAAAAGAGAGAGAGAGGGAAGACAGGAGGGGGAGGACAGGAGAGAGCAGAAGCAGAAGAAAGGAGGGAGGAGAAAGAGGGGGCACGGAGAGTCAGCACACAAGGCTTCCGCTCGTTGAGCAACACCGCCTCCTCCTAAATGCTGCTAAATACTCGTTCTCTCTCGCTTGCCGTCTCCCTCCCTCACCGTTAATGGCAGCCTGTTTAAACACTGGCTGAGTGAATGTGTGTGTGTGCACTGTAGCGCCTGGGTGCATGTTAAACACAGTCCCTGAAATCCTACTCCAATCCAATAAAGCCTTCAGCAGCCCTGCCAGCAGAGACAATTACTGCACCTCACCCAGAGAGGAGAGAGAGAGAGAGAGGAGAGAGGAGAGAGAGAGAGAGAGAGAGGAGAGAGAGAGAGAGAGAGAGAGAGAGAGGAGAGAGAGAGAGGAGAGAGAGAGAGAGAGAGAGAGGAGAGAGAGAGAGAGAGAGAGAGAGAGAGAGAGAGAGAGAGAGAGAGAGAGAGAGAGAGGAGAGAGAGAGAGAGAGAGAGAAAAAAACAGGAAGCATGGAGAATGAGGGAGGAAGACAAAGAGCGACTCATCACAATAAACTGCTCATAATCATCTCTACATTACTCACATGCTCTTCAGCCTAAGCTCCACCCACTGACTTCATTTGTCACATTCTTAATAACTTCAAGTCATCACTCTGTAAATACGGGTCTGATGGTAACTAGCTTGAGTAGTGCAGTATGTCTCACATATATGCAATATACGTCCCAATATAGACTACAGATAGATGCAAATACTCAAACATAATTAGGTCATTGAGCAATAGAAACATTGTTAGTTCAAAAGGTTGTACTGTTGTGCATCTAGCACAACAACTACAAAAAAAGAAAATTAACAGCCTCAACTGAATTGATTTCCACAGTTTTGTTATAATTCACATCATATCTACCCTCACTAAGGACCATTCACAATAAGACAAAAAGCTAAGTGAACCTCAAAAAGTACTATGTGAGCTGAATAAAACAAATTTACTCCAATACTATAGGTGGCACAATGCACCTTTCAGGTGGTCCGCCATCCAGCATAAACCACACAGCATTAAACAGCAGTTCTGTAAATAGCCACAAAACGTAAACATCCATTTTTTTCCAAAAAAGCTTCACTTCCATGCAGGGTTTCCCGCAGAAAATGTGTTGAGGAGGTGGTGGTGGTGATGGGGGGGGGGGGGGGGGGGGGGGTGACATTGCATATCTCCGGACACAAATTAAGACAAATACTGAAACTTCAGTCTTATATTTAGTAGAGAAAATGTCTTAATTATTCTCTGTAGGCCAATTCAATAGAGAGCCTAAGTCCCGCCCCTCCGCTTCCGGTTCACGGGACCTTATTTCGGAAAAAATATGTATGGTAGTCAATGGCGAGAGACAAGTTATCTTTTTATTCCGTCTGAACTGTGCCCTGAATTACACATATGATGTTTGTCAATTTAAAAGATAATTATGAAAGTCAAGAAAGTCGCAGTTTGTCATAAAACAGAAGAGTAACATTTAGTTTTATGTGAAAATCGCTCAATGAACTACATCTCCCGGGAAGTGAAACAACGAGCAAGATCCGTTGCTCGCGTGTGTGCAGTCTGCTACAAAACACTCAGGCATGACGGCGTCACGTTACGATTATAACGTAAGAATATAGAAAAAATGACAGACTTTAGCTTCAGTAAAGTTAGCTTCATTCATTGAGAGAAAATGTGCGCCTTTTGGGTTTGTAGTCTTTGTAATTACGTATCTTCTCAGTCTTATACCTCAACAGTTTTACATCAAACTGCGACTTTCTTGACTTTAAAATGTATCTTTTAAATTGATAAACATCATATGTGTAATTCAGGGCACAATTCAAACGAGATCAAAATATTTGTTGTCATTCGCCATTGACTACCATACAATATTTTTCCGAATTAAAGTGTAAATTGCAGGTTAACCACCACAAACGATTAATGTGTACATTAAAGTGCACAATATGGATATATTAAAAAATTTCTGTCTTAAAATGCGTTAAAATAGCATTTATTGGGGTTTCTTCAAAGGTAGCGTGTTTTTTACCGTAACTGGGTGATGATGTCATAACAGGGAGCTGCAGGCAGTAATGCACTCACTCTGTGTGTGCTGTTTGAGGGAGAATAAAACGATTTGCGGGACTCCCGCAAACTAGAAATATCTGAATAAAACGTAAAAACTAATACATTTTTATTCATCTGTTGCAGAAAATCAATAAGAACATCTAAAACAAAATAGAAACGGTTTACAGGCAGAGTTTCTATTTCTAACATGTCAGCTGCGAGGAGCGATGTAGCCAATCACAGACATATGTGTTGATTTCTTGAACGCAATAATGGCCAATCAGAAGCATTTACGATAGATTCCCCTCACCGCTCAAAACAGACTTTTTGTTCAGTGCTGAATTCTGTATGCTGGCAAATCCTCTAATTATAACAAACATAGTGTAACGTTATATATTATGGAAGCTTCATTGATAATAACAGAGATGTGCGAGATCTCTGTGAACTGATGTCAGCTTTAGGAATTATTATGGGATCGCACTTTGCGCGCAGTCATGCCAAACCATGCACGCAGTAGCCCGCTTGCTTTTATGTTATAACAGTGGTTTGTGTGTTAATGCAACACACAATTGATCAGGAGCACGTATGCTGATGTGTATGGTGGGCTAACACGTAGGCTAACTTGAAAGTATTTGGAGGTACAGAAAAAAAGTATTTTTGCGGGCGGGAACGGGACAAAACATGAATGTTGCGGTCGGGAGAAAGTAATATAAGAAAGTAGTTGAGAACGTCAGTTATAACGACACACGTATTCAAAAATAGCCGGGTTTTAAACCGGGCTTGGGCTCATAATTACAGTTTATGTGTCGGGCCGGACTCGGACACAGCGGGCTCGGGTAACGTTAGGGTCTTGCTTGATGTTTTGGGCCGATCTAAGCTCTACCTCGGGTAAGTTATGCGAACACTTACAGGCACGAATCAGCCGTTTGTCCTTGGGGAACTTGTGGAGCCTCTCCCCCGTTTTTGATGTATTCGTACATCCCGCACAAGCACAATAGTTAACCATTTTCGCTAGCTAGGACTCCAATATAACGTAACTCTAGGCTTGTTGCATAGACCGTAAAAGCTTGGAGTCCCTGTTATGACATCACGCCCAGCCTAGTGGAAGGAGGGGGCGTGGTTAAAAGCACTGTAAAACGAACCAACTTTTCATTATATTCAGCATTTGGTATAAAAAATATTAAAAAAAAACAATGGTGGGCGGTTCTAATCTTTATATTTAGTAAGCACATTGCATTATCTTCGTGAAAATTTTTACCTGCAATTTACACTTTAAGTTCCCATGGTGGTCGACCGGAAGGGGAGGGACTTAGGCTCTCTATTGACCCTTCGCGTGGAGCTTGATTGACAGGTGTTCTAACCAATCATACTTCGCCATCCGCCATTTTGTCCGAAAAAGCAGCCAGTAGAGTTGGGAGGATTTGAACTTGGTAAAATGAATATACTGACGCCTTTCCGCGGTTAAAACAACATTACTTCTTATGTTCGTTCATGTTTATTTGATGCTATAAATGAACTAGAAGGAAGAGATGATCGGATCACGAGCAGCTTTGACGGATGCTCTACAGCGATCTGTCATGGCACATTAAAGAGCCCCAAAATGGTATTTATTGTTTAAATTTTTTTCAAAAAATGCCACATTTGATGCCACATTTTTTCCACATTTGAAAGCTGAGACTTTGTTTAATATGTTTAATATCAAAAGTAACCGAAAAGTAACCTGGCCTGTCCTGTCTGTCCGCGTG
The DNA here is from genome assembly GCA_036326025.1 of Chrosomus eos. Classification (NCBI taxonomy): domain Eukaryota; kingdom Metazoa; phylum Chordata; class Actinopteri; order Cypriniformes; family Leuciscidae; genus Chrosomus; species Chrosomus eos. The sequence continues at coordinate 14,050,578 of CM070819.1, read as the reverse complement.
TTGTCAGTCTCCTCTCTGCTCCGCGATGTATTTTTCACTGCGTGAGAACATGGTGAGAGCATGAGAGCGGCATAGCTTGTCGGAACATAGCGACAGTAGTCTCAGCCTCAGACGTCACGCCCATGGAACGTTGGCTAAACGTCTGATGCATATGGTACACTTAACTGGAAACACTTCAGCAATGTCGAAGTCGTCATCTGATTGGATGAATTTTATCGGATTTCCGGGGGGGGCGCGAGTGTCGCGTTTATTTTCGGTCCGCCGGGAAACAAAGCGCAGACGTGTGATTGCGGAAGAAAAACGGTTGTGTTTACATGAGTGACAATGAGCATTTATCAAGTTCAGCTAAACGTAGTAATCAGTAAACGTAATCAGCAATGACTTACTGCTTGTTTTCTTCTCCTTCTTTGATTTTCTATACTGACTGACTTGTTGCACGCTGGTCTGTTGTTGTGGGGACATTTCCACGCCCCGAAACGTGACGCTGAACGAAACGAACTGTAATTGGTTGTTTGACATGTCGGTCAAACGGCCTTATGGGCGGGCCTTGGCCAAAGAAAGCTGCTATGAATTCCAGACCTTCAGCCGCAGTCTGAAGGTCTGGCTACGCGAGACTATAGCGACAGTAACTAAGGAGGGCGGGTCTTTGCGAAGGGTCAATTAAGATTATGAGAAATTATTGACATTGCACTCTTTAGCAGTAGCACTTGTGCAATTCTAAATATCCCTTTTCCTTAGTTCTGGTTCTCCAATGTTTTAGAGAGTGCCGTCCCCCTCTTCCACTTAGACTGCAGTCACAGCTTTTACATTAAGAGACAATATTTGCCCCCTTTAATACATTTTTCTATTTCATTTTTTACCTTTGTAATACCTTTAAAAAATAAATAATGCCTTAAATAAAACAATGTTCAATAAATAGGCAATGTTAAAAAACGTTTAATATAAAAAAATATTATATTAAAATCGCCAGTAGGTGGCGGTAACTCATTGTCTTTATGTGGGAGTCATCGAGTCGTTCATTCATTGAATCTCTTTCGTTCAAAGCCACAGATTTCGTTGCAAAATAGAGGAACAAGCAAGCTTGACTATATTGTTTTTAAATGTATTAAATCACTTAATGTTACCCTTTTGTTTTGTTTTTTAACTGTTGTATAAAATCAATGTCACATTTGAAATCGTGTGGATATTCGGGAAACATTGCATCAACAATAAGCACTGCTGGATATCAGTAACGTTAACCATGCGCGCGCGCTCTCTACACTGCTGAAGAAACGTGGATGATCTGAAAACACAGACAAGTAAGCTTTAGTTCAGCAATCTTCATTTGAGATTTTCAACTTAAATTGAAGTGTCATTCAGTCGGTCTGTGTTCTGTCACGAGCCGCTTGCGCTGTTTGTGCGAACGGCTGCCTGTTAAGGATTTCCTTTTACACCCGGAGTGCTAATGCCCGAAATGACGTGCTGAGAGAGAAAAATATAGAACCGCAACTATATTTGGTTGTCCTCAAAACAGTAACACGGCGGATATCGTTCATATAAATTTTTTTTGACGACGTAACGTTAGTTAAGGCGGCAGGCGTGTGTTGCTTAGGCGGCCGCCTTGGTTTCAAAGTGCTGCGGGAAACCCTGCTTCCATGTTCAATTCCTCAATGTCCGATCAAAAACATATATATATATATATATATATATATATATATATATATATATATATATATATATATATATATATACTTGCTTTCGCTAACACAAAGTGGGATTTTCCACCCAAAACCAGTTAAGCCCAAATCCCACCTCACAGTCACCTGTCAAGCAAAGTTCAGTCTGACTTCATGGACTCATGAGTTTAGAAATATCATGGGTGGTTCCGATCATGATAAACAGTAATGCTACTTATGAGGATGTGCTAAGTTATGGTTATAACTTAGAGGTGTTGGTAAATGTGTTAAAGACATTCGTTAAAAAGTTGAATGCGGTATTATCAATTTTATCCCAGATCAGGTCTACATCTGCCATATGACATTTTACGATTCGATGGGTAAAGAAAGATAATCCACTGACTACAGATCAAAACACTTTTATCGACTGGATAATCAAGGATAATCTCGCACAACATGACAACTCAACATTCTTGAAGACAAGAAACATTATGCATTGATATTGCTTGAGTGATCACTGCAGAACTCTGTAGATTTATAGCTTAAGCTTGACAGCCAACAGGGGATCAAGAAAAGGAAAAGGTTAACATAGGTGGATTTTCCTCAGAATAGCCAAACACCTCAGATGGATGTGTGAATAATGGAAATAATTGAGAAGATGCTATTGATGCTACTCATCCATGCTAGGTCAGTGCTACTGATTCAAATATATATGTTTTACAGCAACAAAACACCTCGTTTTAGTCCAAACAACTGCAGGTCTGAGTTGCCTCTACAGCTGTATGCTAATGATGTGTTAATGTCTAATGTAATGGGTAATTAGCATCAATGGTACAGGTTAAACTCCTCAGAAAATGTATATCCCAAATGGCATCTTTAGACTTAGTGGTCCTTCTGAGTTCAAATTTTGGTAGTGTAATGTAGTCGAATCACTCATGGAAAAAAGCAAAAGAGTACACCGAGGACACATAGCAGCCATAAAAAATAATAATAAAAAAAACTGCCCTATTATATTGTAGGTATTCACAGTATCCAAGAGCTGGCGAAAAGTACCTGGATGACCTACTACTTCTGGTGATATTAAGTTAGTATCTGATCGATTTACTATCCCATGATTCCTCAGCAGAAGATTGATGAATGACAGTGATGCATGTCACATGACAATGACCTAATGTAGCACATTCAGATTACATTCATAGTACCGAACATACTTAACAGTAGCAAAGCAAGTACTTATTCAAAAAAGTACTTAGTCGGAGACAATGTGATTTTGCCTGCAGGCCTAGTGATGAGAGGAGAGCGACATACACCCAAAACCTCTCTTAATTTCTCTGTCGCCCCTTAATGCCATTTGCCTTCATCTAATGACAGCAGGAAATGAAAACTTACTTTACAGTTATCTTGTTGATCACTTTATAATTCTAGTTTCTCCCTCTCCTTCGTTCTTTCCAATTACCCATCTGCTTATGCAAAGTATTTCTCTGTGTATATCTTTCGCCATCCCTCCCTCTCTCCAAATGCTCTTTTCTGTCTGTCTCTCTTTCTCTATTTTTAGTGTTCCACTGCTTCCTGTTCTTGGAGCCGTACCACAGCGAGAGAGAGAGAGAGAGAGAGAGAGAGAGAGAGAGAGAGAGAGAGAGAGAGAGAGAGAGAGAGAGAGAGAGAGAGAGAGAGGAGAGAGAGAGAGAGAGAGAGAGAATGGGCGGAGGAAGAAAGGAAGTGAGCAGAGGAGGGGCTTGTGCCTGCTGTCCTCAGTTTCTGTAAATCAATCCGGCCATTTGCCTGTCCTTTTTTCTCTCTCCACCACCTCCCTTTCTCACTCCATCTCTCCCTTCACAGAGATCAGGTTCAGAGCTGTAGCAAAGTCATAAAGGAGTGGTGAGAGTGAGTGAGTGAGTGAGTGAGTGAGTGAGTGAGTGAGTGAGTGAGTGAGTGAGTGAGTAGCTATAGAAAAGGAAGAAAGGGATAGAATGGACAGAGTAAACCAATATTGTTGAACTAGAAATGCATGAAGAGTGAAAAGTTTCTTTAAAACCAAAAAATGAGCTCTAATATAAATGCCTTGACATATCAGGTCAATTTGGGCTGGATTAACCTTCTAAATGATGTCTCAGTTACTATAATTAATACAGCACTATGGCATGTACCGATTCAAACAGGATTGGATCTCTGTAGTTTTTACTATGGTCTATCATCTGGATGTGGCCATTACTGAAGGTCATGTGCTCTGGGTATGTGCATCACAACATTTATTACAATACTCAAGACTTATTTATGCATTTAATTATAGCACATATCATGAAGTAGAGCTGCATTATTAATCGTTAAAAGATCGCGATCTCGTTTAAAAAAAAACACGCAATCTCGTTCCTAAATGACAGTGATTCGCCTGTGTCTATTGGCACTGCCGCTGAGCCAGAGAGAGTTGTTGTCATTTATAGGTATGAAACAGCTTCACAAACAGTCTTTTCAACCGCACAGTTGAAATCGCTAATCACAGATGTCAACGTAAGCAATGAAAATAGAGCGAATCCCCTTCTGAAAGAAACTAAAGTAACGATTGTATCATTACACCAGTAGGTGGCAACAAGTGACTTAAAATTATTATTCCAGATAATAATTGGAAAGAAAGTTAGTTAGTCATTCATTAAATCATTCATTCAAACCGTTTTTTAAATAATGTATTAATTTAAATTAATTTAACTTTTTAAATAAACTGTAGAAATTATCAATTTATCAACCTCTAGTAAAAAAAACATCTTATTTTTAGTTGTCTATTGACTATCGTGATCTCTATTTGAAAAAAATCATGATTCTCAACTGATCTAGAATCGCGCAGCTCCAAAGTGAAGGAATACATTACAGGTGAGGATCATACCCGATGCCGGTACTACCATGGCCAAACAGGTCAGCAGGTAAACAGAGGTTTTGTCTGTAGCCTAACTGCTAGAGGACGGTGCTAGCAGCGTCAAGGTCATTAGTTACATTTCCAAGAAACACACAAACTGAAAAGATTTGTTTTCAACAAAATAAATAAGTGTTGTGAAAAAAAAAACACATTATATCGCAAATTCAGACCTATACGGACAGGATTTCACAGAAAAGCTTAGAGTTAGCAAAAACAGTAGGTACCATGTTTTCACGCTGGGTCAAAATTGTAAAGAGAAAAAAGAAAAGAAAACACAGATAAGTCATATCGGTGTATAATTCCGCATTTTACCGATAATACTGGTAAATAAAATGAAACGCTTACAAACATTATAAACACTTTAAGTATTTAAGTTCCTCAAACTCACCCAACAAATCCTTTAAATTTAATGTTTTCAGAAAAGAACAGAAATGAAAGTATAAAACAAATTATAGTGGCATTCATAAACCAAATTTATTATAAACGGCAAGTCTAAACGAATTTATATAAAGTGAAACTGAAACTACCATTGTGTGGCAAATGCAGTACAAATAAATTTGGGCTCACATGACCTGCCTCTCTCATTTGGATTGTTGCATTTTACCACAGTTCAAAACACTGTATAACTATCATGTTCAAAATTGGCTCTAAGATGCATCAACTGCAGATGGGGCTTATTTGAGGGTGGTATCTGGGTTTGCACCCTCGGGGTGGGATGGGGTGGATTTGACTTGGTGCCATTTCAGCCAGGGCCAAAGGGGGGGAGAGAGAGACAGAAAGAGCAAGAGAAAGGAGGGTGTCCCTCCTCAGCTCGCCAGCCAGATGGTCTGGTCACCACGACTGCGTTGTCCCCACCAGGAGGTGCTTTGATACTGGTGTGTGTGTGTGTGTGTGCATGTGCACAATGCCCTTCTGTGTTATACATGTAGTCTCTTTATGTTTCCATAAACATCTCTGTCAATACAGAGAACCATAATTTGTTATATGCATATGTAGAGGACTCAACAATAAGGATGGTCTGCTGGCCTGGTGCCAGTATGAATGTGTTTCAGGCCAGTTGACAGACTGTCACCTACCCTATGGGGTCGATGCTGCATTACAGAGTGTCTCGGAAGCCGTCTTTTTAAGGTGAAGTAAAAAAAAAAAACAAGGCTTAATCAAGGCTCAATAATATGGATGGCCGTCTGGCCCAGGGGCCACTGTAAAAGAGATTTCTGGAGTCAGATGACAAATCTTTACTAGTGCACGAATGCATAGCTGCACATATATTATATGGTATTATATGAATTATATTGTATGATATATTTGTAAAAACTAATATTATAGCTGCATTATTTCCAGACAATACTGTAAATCAACAAATATTGAAAATTCAATTTCAGAAAATCTAACATCAATTGAAAAAAAAAAGTAACTTATTTTTTTTTGGGGGGGGGGGGGGGGGGTGTCAGAGTTAGAGCTGCACAATATATAATTTTAGCATCGATATTGATGCGCGATCAATCGAAGTGCGCGTCGGCGATGGTCGCATTGCAGGATGTACGATATTAAGTACAGGGATCATATTTGGACCAGCCACTTAATTGCAAAGTATAACCATCATAGAGCGAAAGATAATCATTTGCACGCGTTTTAGGTCCTGTCAGTTTAATCATTCAAACGATTTTAAACCATTTGAGTGCAAGACGCAAAATTCAGTTTTTTTTTTGGGTCTATCTGTGCTTGAATGCATACATGCAAAATGATGTAATAATGCTCATCTCGACGAGTATCCTCGTAAACACAGTCGCTTATGGCTTACGTAAACAATTGAGAAAGAAAAGTGATGTGTATCATTATATTGGATCCATCTATTTGGTCTTAAAGTGACAGCAGCCTAATATTCTTGATGCTGTATCAATCAAACAACAAAATACAAAGAGAAAACCACTGTTGTAGCTGTAACGAAGATTAATTATATTTCATTTTTACAGTGAAGACTATGCAGTTTTATTTTGCATTTGATTATTCAATTTCTGTTCCTGAATATGTTAGACTTACCTGAAAAACAAGGCATTATTTCATTTGTATTTTAGTCTATTGTATTTATATATGATTGTAATAGGCACACACAGTGAGAGTATGTTTTACTCTGATTAAGGCTGCACAATATTGCAAATACTGACTTTGCGATATTTCGTTTTTTTTTTTCACCAGATGACTTGAATTTGTAAAGAATGATTATTTGAGTTTATAAGAATGAGTTTATTTTATATGCAGATTTATCCCAATCATTCTAGAATTAATCATTATTTACAAATAGAGCTATTCAAGTCATCTGCGATAGTTCGTTTTTTCACTAAATTTAACCAGTGTCAGTTTTTGCCAATATCGTGCAGCCTTAATCAGAGTAAAACTTACTGTTCAAATATGTGAATAAACATGAAGTTACATTAAAGCCCTAGAATTTCAAGCAATTATTGCAAATTAAAAACCTCCAATTAAAAAGAATTTATATTCCTGAAAAACATGTTGACAAAAAACATCAGAAAAAACATCCACATCGTTAAGCCCTTGTAAGTGCGCCTATTATTTGGCCATGCTTACACAAATCCATGTACAATAAAGAGTTGAGAAAGAGGCAAAACAGAAAACAGCGACAATACAGAATGCAGGAAGGAGTTCGTTTTTCCAGATGTGTTCAAAGACAAAAGAAAGTAGAGTGACCTCATCACATTCTCATAAATACACTTCTTTTAAAACACATACAAATGGACACAACATTGTCATCTTTTCATATTGAATGAAGAGTAAGACACCTGCTGCTGCTCAGTATTAAGTCTGGAGTGTGTGTATTTGTGTCTGAATAAGCGGATGAGTGTGTGCACCTGTCCATGATTCAGTCTGAGCGTGTTGTGTGTGTGTGTGTGTGTGTGTGGCAGTCTGTCTTCCCTAACTGGCTCACAGACAGCGGATGGCTGAGTACAGATGAGCCAATCGAGCATCTGAGAGACAGAGAGAAAGTAAGAGAGAAAGAGAGAAAAACAGAGCATTTCTTAAAAAGAGATGCAGATACTTTGGTGCCATCAAGCATCACTGACATATTGTTCACTCTAGCTACTTTTTTCTTTTAAATGTTCCATTTTTCCAATTTTTTTTCCCCACAAGCAGTTTTTTTTCTCCGGGGTGGTGGGGGGTTTGGTTGGAGGAGAGACAGAGAGGCTACCATGGAAACAAAGCACATCACAGATATGAGCATCCTGATGGCGCACTGGCGAGTCAATAACTGTGTCCCACTGGCCTCACTTTAAGAGAGAGAGAGATGTTTGTGTGTGTTATGGTATGAGGAGCAACAGAGGATGTGCTGTGTTATTCAGGATTCTATGAACAAAGGTTTTCAAGAGAGCCAGACTGTAGGAGTGAGTGCGCAGACACACGGAGGGAGCTGCTCTCTCGTAATTGGCCCCAGTGTAGGTTCTAGGGTGGAGGGCAATTTAAATATTATTGAACGACTAAGTATACTCAAAAAAAACGAGCTGGAGGAAGAGAAAAGGACAAGAATAGGGCTGATAACTGACTGATACAAATCTATTTAAAAAAAAAATTGCTAAAATAATCTGCAACAAATTTCATTAGTGATTTTAGGTCTTTGAACTTTGGTGCGAGTAATGGCACTTTAAAGTAAAAAAAACACATATGGTAAAAACTTAAATGCACCATGTTTATGCTATATTCTTAAAAACAGTAACAAATATATTAAATGTTGTCGACATTAAACTTCAAATTCTTAAGAGCATACAGATGTCAGGATACACAATATAAAAATGTTATACTATTTTATACAAATAAATTAGAAATAAAAAAGTACCAATTGTTTCAAACCTTGAAGTGAATTTAGACATTTACACATTCATTTAGCAGAGATTAAACAATAATATAAAAAAAAATACTTTGCCATCTTCTAACTGTCTGACTAAATGAGCATAAACAATTAAATAACCAATAAATAAAAAAAATCTTATATTGGCCAATAACTAGTGTATATCATATCATGCATCCCTAAATCAATAGCTCAAACAATATTTAAATGTCATGAAATTAACAATAATTGACACTTGACATCCTATTTGCATTCAATATAATCATATGAATAATAACATGTACTGTAATTTTGCTGAACTGTGTGTGTATATACCGTACGTGTTAAAGTCATTTAAACGTTTCTGCCTGTTTTGTGACATTTACAATTGTAACAATTTTTGTACATAACTTACAGCACATGTTAAAAAGAGTTTAATCAAGAGAGCACTGGGCAAGATATGAAATATAACAAATAAATAATTAACATAGTCATAAAAGTTTCATTTTAGCCATAGCCCTGGTAACTCATGTGCTTTTGTGTAAGGACCTAGAAAGCTGCAGCAGACATACCAAGTGACTCTGTGCATCTGTGTGTGTCAAGGAAGTGCAACATTAATCCATTTTTCATTTCCTGGCAAGCAGCATTTGGACTTCGTTGAGGGGTCTCTCTTTCCCAGAGAATGTATGTGCATGTGTTAATGCACAAGTGGATGGTACGGTAACTATTTTCCTGTTCAGTGGTGCGGATAAACATGCACGGCCCTGCCGCTCACGTGAACGCTCCTAAACTAATATCCATGAATGCAGATCATAGATTCAATGCAGGACCTGCCCTCTTTCTTCCCTTTGTTCTCCCAACAAACATGTTATTACACGTTATAAAGCCTCTATTACACTGTTATAAAATAGTAATAGCATTCATTCAAAGTCTTACTAATGATTAAAATTAAACACGTTTAGTGTACATCACTGTGAAGGCATAAGTAATGTTATATCATCGCTCTCGTGTGGAAACCTTGTATGTACAAAACTGCTACTTTCCAGGAAATTAATTAATTTTTTTTTTTAAATAATTAAACACTGTTTTGCCAAAGTTGATATAGTGGTTTATATATGGTCAGACCCTTGGATGAGTCATATTAACATTTTACCAAGATCAAGATCAAATGGATTTACGAGGTTTTTGACTTTCTTGAGTAAAGAAAACACTGAACTGAAGTGTGCGAAACTTCATTCAAGATTGAGGTGTTATGACGTCTTACCGACAGTTTGAGGATCCAATGGAGTTACGCGGTTTAGTCAAGCTATTTTTATTATTTTTCATTGGTTAAATATTTGCAAGGTTTCTGCCAGACAGCGATAATATGAAATAGTTCTGCACGATTAATCATATCACAATCGCGATGTCAAGCCTATGCGATTATATGACGCAAAATGCTGCGATTTTATATGAAATAGCCTAAACAAATTAGGGCTTTTTATGTGAGGGCTAATTAATGCAATTAACGCAGCATCTGTTAATGTTTGTCATCATTGGGCTAGTGTTACATGATCCTGCTCTTATTCATGCAAAAGCTTTTAAACCATTCATGCGCGACAAGATAAAAAAGAGAGCGCTGCCTGTGACTCACAGAAAGACACGCGCCAGTATCATGCGTGCGCACAAGACAGCACGCCAGAATACAGTTCTCTTTCGGGCAGAGAAAAACACTGACTGCTCTTGACTAAATAACTTTTGTAACTTTAATGAGGATTAGTCCATATATATTTTAAGATGTATGCAGCACAGACTGTTTGATAACTTTATTCAATTATATGTCCTACCTGTTAGACAGGAAGTTGTTATCCAGACATCAATGGCTTATTGATAGGGATGTAAACGGTTAATCGATTCATTGTTGACAAGAATTTACTCGATTAAAGTCCCTGTAAAGTCAAAATTAAGTATGTGTTCTGAGTTTGTCACACCATAGAAAAATGTGTTATTAGCCACCCAGCCAAATTTGAATGATAAAAAAAGCCAGCAAGTAAATAAAATAAACTATAAAAATCTAGAAAAAATGATCAGTAATCTCAAACGCTGGGGGCGTGTCCACTGGCTGTACTGAAACCACGCCCACTCACGGGAAAGTTGCCGCCACACTCAACTCTACAGCCGGAATGGATGCTCGCACGGTGGGCACGCACTGCCGATGATGGTACCTGTTGTCGGTATGACGGGAGGATAAAGGCAGAGGCAGAAGATAGTCGGTTCGGCCCCATTCACTAGTAAGTGCGGATTATCAGTGATTCCCAGTTGTCTCCGGCGAAAGTTTATAAAACTATCCTGTGTAAAATGATCACTACAGAGGCGGATTTTGGCGCTGATCCTCAGCTCTCCATCAAGGTGGCTCTTCACAAAATGAATCCACCTCTTCTTGATGTGATCGTTTTTCGGAAATTTAAATAAGAACACCAATCTGTTTTGTACGTGATCGCATCCAGGTAGTACGCATTTCTGTGACGAAGGCATAGCTAGCTAGCAAACTGTAGGCTGTAGTAACTAATAGTACTGACAGTAACTCGCGACTGAGCGGCATACTGACGTGAATGTGCTCTATAATATTGTTAGGGGAGGGGCCAGCCTCAGTGGCTCCAGTGCGTCATCAAGTAGGGGCGTGTCCAGGAGCTCAAGGGCTCCAGTGCGTCATCGAGCCCCGTTTTAGCCCCGCCCAAAAAATACGGAAGACAGCAATGGTGAAAAACGGTTTAACGGTCTAACTCCACAATTCAGTACTTCACAGTCTTTGTAATATGTTTTTGCAATACATTTCTAACATTTATAGTGTTTAGAATTTCTTTTTAGAATTGCCTTTACAGGGACTTTAAATTAAATTAATTGTCGGCTACTTGAACATTGCGAACGTGCCACGAGATTCTCACGGGCGGCGAGAGACCCGACACAACTTGAGGTGGCAAAAAAGAAACCAAACATGAGGCGGTCAAAACGAAGTGGAGTGCATCGACATTGACTACCAGCTATATACAGTGTGCTAACCTCGAAAATCCAGCTGTATTCTAACAATAACTTAGCTCTCCTTATTAGCTAGGCTCCTTGTATGCTGGCTAATAACTTTTTTTAAAGCTGGGTCTCTAACATTGACAGCGCTGTGTTGGACAGATTTGTGCAGCGATGTTCCATGAGGGAGAGAGAGCGCAAGAGGTACAGGTGAGTAAGAGAGAGAGAGACGGGCGAGCGGAGTGCTGCGCGAATGCGCTACGGCGCTCTACAATCAAATACGATTTTAAATAGGCTTAGCAAGGCTTTTTTTTAATTGAAAATCAATGTGTGGCGGTCAGCGTTCATATTGTGGCAGGCAGCCACAAATAAATGAACGTATGGGAAACCCTTCCCTCTAGTTTTACTGTCACCTTCCTCAGGGATGATTTAGGTTGTGTTCAGTTCTATATTTGAAGTTTCCAGGTCAAGTAATCTTACTGTTACCTCTCTCAGGCCAAGGGGGATTATAAGTGCTGCTGCTAATGTTTCAAGTTTTTCATATAAGTTTACCAGATAGATTATTATATGTAGGCTTAATATAGTGTAGGCTAAGCCTACCCATATAGATTTTTATTTAAAATTTATTTTATGTTGCTTATTGTTTCACACGCAACAGGTGAGCCAGTGCACAATTATTTTTTATGCATTTTAATTTTCTGTGCATCATTTATTTTGTTAAACTAGCCTACATAAATTCCATTATCTGTACCGTATCCCAACTGTTACAATAAAACATCGATTGAGCAATATAACATGTATTTTTATTCAGTATAAATATATAAGCAATATTTTGCTTTTTATGTTAAAGACACTATTGATACCGTGAGAAATTTACATTCTCAGGAAAATAGCCGCTTATCAGTTAATCGATAAGGTCGATCAGCTAATGATTAAAGAATTAATCGATAATTTGCATCCCTACTTATTGATCATTGTAGGCGTTATCAATCATTTAGTTGTTGCTAGTTTGAGTTGAGAAATACACATTTCAGCATTATCACTAATCTGTGTGTGCATTTTCCTTGAGAACCAAGCAAGTTGACTCATGAAACCATTTGTTTATTATCGCAATATTGACCTCAATAATCGCAATATGACATGAAATATAAATACGTTCTTAAACTCTCATAAATCTCGAGTCGACAACATCTTAACTAAAAGAGGGCTTGTGGACACACTCCAATTACACTACATTGACAAGAAATCAGTTGGTAAAAGTTTTCATTTTGTGATGAAGCGCAAGAATAACCAGAGTACGTTTTGCTTTTGTTAAGGTAAGTAAACTATTCTCAGATTCTGATGAAAACTTATGTGATTTGTTGTGACTTGCTTTAGTGTGAAAAAAACATTGATCATTTTTGGCAAGTTTCGTCAGTGATTCACAGTGCTTTTTCATGTCACTCTTGGTGTGAATCAGTTAGTCAGAAGTAGCAGCAAAGCGGTGAGTTCAGGCATATCAAGCATGAGCCTCTATAGTGTGCTAGGAGCTTTGGTTTCTTCACGACATCATGACTTGTGGACCTAACACGTGGAGTTAAAAAGACGTTTGATTACAGTGCTCTACTTTATATTATCTTGCATGCACAAAGGACAATAAAAGCTACAGTGAAATAAACATCCTGAGGAAAGTTTAAAAGGTCTTTGAGGGAAAGCATCAATGTTCAAAAATAACCTCCTGATTAACGTACTTTCTACCACAAGCGAGACGTAAAGTGATCAAATGAAATGAGCAAGTGTAAGAGGAGGACAGAAGGGCTACGTACTGATGACTCATCTGTGTGTGTGTGTGTGTGTGTGTGTGTGTGTGTGTGTGTGTGTGTGTGTGTGTGTGTGTGTGTGTGTGTGTGTGTGTGTGTGTGTGTGTTGTACGGGAGATAAAAGGATGGATGCTGTATCCAGACAGCCTCTCTGTTTGTTGACCAATTAGGGCGCAAAGAAACCTAATCTAATCACAGAGGAGGTCCCAGCTGCTGTTCTCACACTCTCTCTCTCTTCTCTCCTCTCTCTCTCTCCTCTCTCTCTACTCTCACTCTCTCTCTACTCTCTCTCTCTCTCTCTTTCGTCTCTCATCTCCTTCTCTCTCTCTCTCTCTCCTCTCTCTCTCTCTCTCTCTCTCCTCTCTCTCCACTCCCACACACACACACACACACACACACACACGACCCTGTGTGATCAAAACACCTGTATTTGATAAATAAGTTCATGAATCATGTCAACTCATTCATGCATTTACCGTTTCTTTCTAATGCGACTCTTTTGTCCCACATGACTATTAACTTTTTGTAACACATTACAAGTTTTGTTAGCATGATAGTAAATCAACATTCACATATAAATTAGCATTCACCTGAACTCACCTGACTGAAAATGAAAAAAAATCCTAAACGTGGATTTTTTGCGTATGCTTTGGCCTGAGAATTTTTATAATGAGGAATACTGTGACGTGTACGTTCCTAGAAAAGAAAAACTCAGGACTACAAATCGAGATGTTTCAGGGAGTTTAGAAACAGTGACTAATGATATAGAGAATAACTCCCTTTGGAGCGGATTTTGTGTTTTGCAACTTTAACCTTTTTCATGATCACAGAACAACATTAAACACTAAAGTAAGTTTAAATGTAAAAAAGCACAATAGTATTAAAAGCAGATTTAAAACTAAGATTCAATTGAATACTTTCTTAAGAAAATGCAAGCATGGCTTATCCATGCTAGGGTGTTGTCTGTGGTTGCCCACGAACAGTCAATATTGATATTCAGTCCAGTGATATTCTGGTCTTTAAATACAGCTCTAGTCCCTTCTTCAAAGCAAGTCTATGGTCGACCAGGCACAAGTCTGCTCACACTACAGAAAAGTAATAGCACTCCTCTCTTCAAACCGCATGATTTGAGGTATCATTCATGTCCATAGCATAAACGTGTGGGATGAGTTACAGGCTGAACCCCCTAACTGTAGTGATGCTTACCAAGCACCATAAACAAAAAAAAAAAAAAAAAGGTAGTTATGTTTCGATAATTTTCATTGGTCATGAACATTTCAACCATTTAAGCGGGCGACTCAACCAGCATGTAGATTAAGCTCCTCAATTTCACACATTTTCTCTGAAGGAAAAACACAGATGCTCTTTTATTAAATGACAATGACACACACATTCAACCACAAACACACACACATGCAAGGAAGCTGTGTAAGAGAAGCGCAATAGCTAACAGCACTACTATTCATCAACTGTGCTACAAATAGAACAAAGTAATTAGACTGCAGCTGAATTTGTTGAATTAGAGAGACTTTGAGAGAGAGAACTGTGTTGTCACAGATAGAAGGGAGCAATAAGGCCTAAACACCACTAAAAGCCAGGCGGCAATATATTTAATGCCGCTCAGAGGAGAAGAGAGAGTTTATTTTAATATGTTGGGAGAACTCTTCTTAAGTCAGCATGATAGTATTGATTCACACTCCTGAGTGTGTGTGTTTGTGTAAGCTTCAAATACACCCCAGTCTGTAATCTGCACAAATCACAGTTATCACTGCACTGGTGACTGTGTTGAAAGGTCAAGGCGTGATTCTACACCCACACAAGCACAACCTGAAGTCTTTCAGAGTATAATCCAAATTACTGCTAGTGAAAGGCAGATACACTGGCCATTATTTGGCTATTTTGGTATTTAAAGCAGAAGTGGTCATTCCACCCAATGGATAAATGGCCATTTTCTGTTTTCAGAAACAATATTGCAAAATCTTAAAATATAAAACAATGTCAAATTAAGTAAATATTGCAATACCATTCAATTTATTCATTTTGTGTATATCTTATTTGCTACCATTTAACCGTATTTCATCCAGTAGAGTGTGATTTTTTTTAATGTCACACATTTACTTATTTTTTTGTAACCTATAGTAATAGTACCAAGCCACACCTTGCTTGGCTTCCAGCTTCCAGGTGAGATTAAGCAGGGTTGCACAAAATCTTAAATATTTCATGCTACAACATATCTTTGTGTCTTTAATAATCTGAAATGTGCTGCAAATTAAATTACAAAGTGACTTATGTAATGCAATTAACGTCTAGCACGCAAAACATAATTTGTATTTGTGCCTAATGAGAGATATAAAGTGAGCCCAAGTTTATTTGTATAGTGCATTTCCCACATGCCGGTAGTTTCAGTTTCACTTTAAATAAATTTGTTTAGGCTTAGTGTTTATGATAAATGTTATTTATAATAAATGCCACTATAATTTATGTTTGTTTTTTTATATTTTAATTCTCATTTGTTCTGAATACTGTTTTGTTGTAGAGTGAGTTTTGTTGTAAGGATGATTTGCTAACTAATGTTAAACAAATGATGCCTGTATTGTTTACAGTGTGTTACCATGTTTTTCTAATTAAAATATTTGACATACATTAAATATTAATAAATGGTCAACCAATAATATTTGGTTGTAGATTAACTACAACCAGGGTCGTAGTCGGAGAAAGATAACTGGAAACATTGTCCTGGTCCCACAAAGGTCCTCTATGGTTTAGCCTCTCATTGGCCCCAAGAGAGAGGGGGCCAAACCATTAAAATCTTGTCTTGAATCCCTTAGGGATGCTCTGGCCACAACTCCCAACCATGACCTGACTCAACCCCAAATAAGTAAAGCTCATGGAGGCCTTGCAGAGCTCCGAAAAGCCTCTCCACATCTTTTTGAAGGGTGTAAAAAGTCCGGATGAGCAGCAGAAAACACTGGAGGGTTGAAGCGAGATTCTCACAGACACACAGAAAAGAACATTCTCATCTGAGAGGGTGAATCGCAACGCTCTCCACACAAGCAAGTACACCTGAGCCCTGAGAAAGGGGGAGGGAGAGGGAAGCGAGAGAAATAATGATTTTCTCCCTTTTTAAAGCAATGCAAATTGTTGCTGTGGTGAAGCGGAGTTGAGCGTTGGCGCACACACACAGTCTGATAATGACAAATAGTGCCCCATGGGCTCCGATAAACAACCTATCATATCGTCCGAAAATAAATCCATCTCATTTACGAGTACAAAAAAACTCAATTCCAGGGGTACACATGAGCACACACCTCTGGTCTGGATGGATGACAAGGACTGTACTCAGGTGGTCCGCCCGCTCCCTGCTTACCCACACTGCCAAGCGGTGGCTCCGAAGCTACATTTGGTTGGGTAGAGGAGTAATGGCAGGCTTGAGTGAATGTATTACGATGGCAAATGACAACATTAACATATAAATGACTTCCTACCAAACACATCTGCTAATGTGTGGTTAGTGCCAGTGACACACACACACCATGACTGTATATTTTCGTCAAAATGTGATGGCCATAGCACGGGCAAGGGCGTGTGTGCTTGGTCTTGTTTACTGACGGAGCGTGTGGGCGCTGTGTGCGTGTGATGGCTCACTGCAATGATTGTCCCAATGTCACAATCATCATGTCGCTTAAAACACACCCAGCCACACACATGCTCCCTCCCGCTCAGAGTGTGTCAGGAGCGAGACTGGTTTGGACAGGAAACAGCATGTCCAGATTGCCCCTGAGACAGGAAAAGGATTGGGTGTCGTGTCTGTTTCAGCAGATGCTGTAGAAAGAAGCGTTGTTATTGCTTTAAAGGAATACTTCAACCTAAAAAAGACATTTTGTCATTGTTTACTCAGGGTCCCTGTTGTTCCAAACCTGCATGATGTTCCTTCTTTAAATTTAGGAACATCTTGCCTAATATTTTCAATATTAGAATAAACAGAACGAACAATAAGTGATGACATTTCAAACAATGAAAGTGAAGACTCTTGTCTACATTCCAAGTGTTTTGAAGTAGCTTTGTGTTAGAAACAGAACAAAATTTCAGTTAATATTTACACTGATTTTATTACAGACATGAAAACGGGTCAGGAGGTGAGAAGGATATTACCCCTCTAGGGGGGTCCGGGGGAGCAAATTTTAAATATTCCATATTTTAAAGCATAAATCTGATGCATTTTGAGATGCATTTTTGCCAACCTTGGGAGACCTGGAGAAACTTAACTTCAGCCATGAGTCAAAAATATCGTTCGCTAATAATTTTCCACTGGA
Organism: Chrosomus eos; assembly: GCA_036326025.1. NCBI lineage: Eukaryota > Metazoa > Chordata > Actinopteri > Cypriniformes > Leuciscidae > Chrosomus > Chrosomus eos. Next base: position 14,033,065 of record CM070819.1, on the reverse strand, counting down.
GCTTTAGCTAGCTGGCTAACATTGCGTTCTCTCCTGCTGTTCAACGACTCAATTCATCAAGCTGTAGCTAACGTTAGCTAAGCCTATGTCAACAGAGATCCTGCGTAACTTAGATATAGCCTACCAGAAAATATTAGGGATGTCCCGATACAATTTTTTCTGAACCAATCCAATTTGATACCAAAAATCTGAGTATCGACCGATACTAGGGGTGTAACAATATATCGTGCCACAATATATCACAATACAAAAATGCAACAATACGTATCGTGGATAGTGACAATATGTATCGACAATATGTATGCAGTGTCATTTTACATTTAATTTTGATTTCTGAAATTTGTTTAGTTGTATATTTTCGCTTTTGCTAATTTTCTTATTTGTATTACTGACTATATACTTTGATAATTGATCAAATTTATTTGTTAAGGCTATTGCACACTGAGTCCGAAATTTTCGTATGCGTTTTTTCGTATTCGTGATTCGGTGGCTCTGAATTGTCAAAACACCATTCAAACTGCTTGCCAAGGATGCGAAAAACCCAGAAAATCGAACCCGATCCGATTTTCTTTATGACGGACGAAAGTTTCAAGCGTGTGTGCAAGCGTGATTGACATAACGTGAGGAGGTTTTTTTTGTTTAACGTGCGAAAATTTCGGATGCGAATTTCGGACTCAGTGTGCAATGGCATTTAGTCTAATTTATTAGTTAGTCGTTCTTTCGGCTGCTGATGTTTGTTCGTGGTATTCAGCTGCAACTAAATATTTTGCAAAAAGACAATAAATATATTTGGGCGGGGAATCAATAATTGATAACTAACCCTATTTGATTACAATTCACAAGCTATTGATTCAATATGGATTAATTTGGTTAAATATCAGTACAGCACGTCTATTTTTCTTAAGACATTTTTTTTTAATCTAATGCTGTAAAGTACATAGGGAACCTCAGTTTTCATTACTATAATATTAATGGTTAGAATTCACAAAAGTGTCCAAAACTACTAAATTCAATTGTTTTTTTTAGAAAAAAAAATAAGAGTATTAAAGCAATAAGTTGCATACAATATTTGAATGCAGTTTTAAAAGACTGCCTTAATGTTATAATCATGTTTTACTCAAATTCATTGTTGAAATATTTAACAGTGGCTGAAATAAAAACTGGTTTCATGCAGATTTTTAAAACATAAATAAGACGTCATTAACAGTGAAATAAAACTAATAATAGATATGTCACAATCACAAAATGCTCCCCTAGAGTGATGGACATTGAGTAAATGTAATTTTGTTCGTGCATCAAAAAAAAACACAAGACTAAAAGATTGGTCTTGGATTTAAGAATCAATATCATTTCATCAACCAGCACTAGAATTCAGTGAAAATTAGATGTATGCCCTAGTTCCACTTGCCATGTTTATGAGAGAAGCAATGATTCAGTTCTCACATTCAACTCACTGATTCAATGATCTGGTCAAAGTTAATAAATGCATAGATGACAGAATTGTACTTTTTTCAGGTAATCGTTTCTTTTAATAGCTCACTGGAGGGGAAGATTTGGATCTGCTCATCACACAAAGCCATCACACGTCTTGGATTGTAATGCACAGGATGTATGGACCAATTTCATACGTTTATGGTTCTTCTGCATCTTTTCTGAAGCTTCAAAGCACCAGGTTCATTGCAAAGGCATTTTCAAACTTCACATTTTCACCTCCACAGTTTGTAACAGCATGAGGACGAGTAAATAATTTATGTTTGCATAAACATCCCACTGTATTACTAACAGTCTGCTAAATCGTGTCTCATACTGATCTGAGGACAATTTTATACATTCAAATTACGAACGAGAAACACTTCCAGTCTCAGTCGAATGACCAACAGAAACAGCTTCCAGCACATAGTATTATTTCAGTTATGAAAAAAAAAAGCTTTTAGACTGAGCCGGTCTGAAAAGAAAAAGAGCGTGAAGGCAACAAAAGGAGTGAAGCTGTTGCCTGAAGCCTGTCCTCTTCCGTGTTTCCTTTAGCTTTGTGTGTCTGTTCCCTCGCTTTTTCCTCTCTCCCTCAGAGCGCCTCCGGGCATCAAGCCCGCCACACGTCACAGAGCCTGGCCGCACAGAGAGAAGCGCGCGCTGTGTGTGTGTGTGTGGGGGGGGGCTTGTTCCAGAGCTGTAAGGGCTGTTTACTCACTTGCGCACTCAAGCTTGAGTTCACTCTTTCTCTCCACAACCATACCCGCACGCTCTGAATACCACCCATTTCCTCTGAGCCAATCATCTTCCTGCCCAAACTCTCTGCTCCTAAACTATCCCTCTCCGTTTCGCTCACCTCACCAACCCATCTGTCTTTCCCTCCGCTGTTGCATGCGATCTCTCCATCCTCCTATGCTCCCTCCTCCATCACTTATTCATGAGCTCTCTCTCCCTATATAAAACACGCTCTCGCCTTCTCGCAACCGGTGTTGTAGCCATAACCATGGAGACCTCTTTGATTGACGTGGCGTAATTGGCACGGAGGGCAGGTCCTCTTTAAGGGGGTGGGCATTACAGCCGGGACCCTTAAAGGGGTAGTTATTATCGCTCATCGTAACAGTCCCTTAGCAAAAACAAAGAGGTCGTCTCAAGAGCGGAAGAATTAAAGGGATTTTTAAGGCAAGGAGTCGTCGGAAACGTTAGTATCAATTATGTATGACGAAAGGTCAATCCTCTCTGCTTTCCCATTGATTAGCATAAATGATCATTCACTCGTTTGCTGATTGTGTGATGTAATTAGCAGGCTGGCAACAGTGATTAATACTGTGGGTTTAAACAATAAATGATCTAGCAGAAGCGTGTGTGTGTTTATGAAGAGGGTCGTAACAGAGGAAAGGAGGGGAAAGCGTGTCAGACGGATCTGATTGCAGCGTGAGGTCTTACAATATTAACCACGGCTGTGACACTCAACATACACGTCAGAAAGGCTGCGTGTGTGTTCGCACAGACACAAAAGACAGTCGACTGCAGCAAAATCGTACACGAATCACACGAAAACAAGTTCAGGTCACATTTGCCCCAAAATAAGAAGTAAATAAATATTAGAAGTCTTTTTAGGACAAATAATTTATTTTACATGGTGACATTACTTTCATACCAATTAGGCAAATGATGATTATAATTCGATTGTCATACAATAATTTGTATTGTATTATAAAAAAAAATACTGTAATAATTTGTTAAATATATTAAATAAATAAAATAATATTGTAAACATAGTATTATTAAAATGTATCTTTTTATTTAAATAAGCCTAAATTAAAAGCAGTGAAACAAATGCTACTATGATCATTTTACAACTTAATTAATATAATTAATAATATTAGTATTTTTTTTTTTCATTACAGCAAAAAGAACAAAAATGGCAATGCAAAAAGGTGTATTTCGATATCTTTTTAGTCAAAGATTTGTTCATAAAACAATCATAATTAGAAAGAGAATTGGATGTTCAGGTTCGCCAAACCAGCAGGCGTGCACAGCAATTGTCCTCTTCACCTCTCTTCCTGCTCTTTATCTCTTTTCTATGTCACACTCGCTCTTCCACCTCATATCCTGCGCTACAATCTCTCTCCTCTAACACACTCCAATCCATCCTTTTCATGTGCTCTCGTTCTCACTCTGAAGTGTGTAAATGTGATGGGGGCTGGTAGGTCTTGACTGGGGGTAGGGACACGCACACACACACACATCTGTGTCTGGATCTACTGTGACAAGCGGTCAATCTGATGCATTAATGATTAGAAGAGCGTCAAAGACGTCGTTTGCGCACTGGCTCCGCTTGAGAAGCGTTTCACCTGTGTGTTTACTGCAGACTGGAGGCATCTGTGTGTAAAGTTGATTGTTCCAATGTGGCGAGATGACAGACTACAGCCCATCTGGCTTTGGGCTCTTAACGGACCCATCAGCAGTGATGTCCCAGCCCTTCACAAACACTGAGACACACACACACAGTGTGCAACTGCACTTTCCCTGGCTGCCTCCTGCAGCCAATCAGATGCTAATGTGCCTCTGACTTCCTGGTCTCTACAGACTCTCTTAAAGTCACAGCACACTTTTTTTCCAATCGCTTCTGAATACACACTGACCGTGTTCTTCCAGAAACGCTATGCGATGTGTAATTTTAGCACAACTTTTTCATTTTTCTAGAAGAAAAACAGTTAATTTAAGTAGGTTAATAAATGCACCCAAGTAGGATGTTCAAACAAACACACTCATGTGCACCAAGCCATCCTCTGTGCCAGGAAAAAGATCTCTCTCTCGCTCTCTTTCTCTCTGCTCCGCTTGGCATTTGAGATGCTGCTCGAGGGCATTCGGTAACCACGTCACCACACACAGGGCATCGTCGGTACAAAAATAATGCCCGCTGCCAATTAGGACAGTCATCTGCCAGAGAGACAAGAGTCTCAGCCAATGAGAGGAGAGAAGGCAGGAGTGGGTTTGATTACAGAAGCCGTGTCAATGAGCGCTGTGCCGTTAGAGGGGGGGGGGGGCTACTTATCGTGACAGGGAGAGATGCACGCATTCACACGCCACACGCACACCCTCTCTGACCCCTTCCGTTATTGAGCATGAACACCTCCCAGCCACACGTCTAAAGCAAAACACTGAGCCTGGAGGAAGGCTGGGGTTACACACACGCATGCATGCACACACACACACAAAGCACAGCAAACACCTCATCTTGTACCCCCCCCCCCCCCCCCCCCCCCCACCCCCTCTTCCGCTCCCTGGGGGTCTGCTGACTTCCTCTTACTCCCTGTCATTCACATGTCCTTTGTCTTCGAAAGACAGAGCGAGATTTGGGGGGGCTGGGGTCAGCAGAGGCTATCACAAAGTCTCTTTAGGACAAATCAGTTCACTTGGCAGCCATCTTGGTAACGCCCCCAGGAAGCTGTTTTTAACATAGGTACTGGGCAGGTTAAGGACAGCTCCTCTCTGCTTGATTTCAATAACGTATATTTAAAATCAGAAATATAATCGGACAACGATAGTATCAAAATGTTGCTTCTTTTGCTCAAATCACACACACAAAAAGAGAGAAGCAGCAAGAATCAACAGCCATAGAAATAGTGCAAAAGGAGGCAGTGGTGTGGCAGTTTCCAAACCTCTATCCCAACCATATTTTTGCATCTTTTTCCTGTTCTGTGCAAAATCGGTGGACGGAACGTCTGCAAACCCTTCTTCTGTGATGTTTATTGACATTGTGAATAATCATTTAAGAATTAATTTATTGATCGTACTTACAGAAAAAGACAGAAAAGCTGTGCATCTTTAAATGTGGCAAAAACATTGTCTTGTATGTTTGCTTAAAAAAAAAAAAAAAAAAAAAAAAACACGATTGGATCTTGTACAGGAAAGGCAGAAACGCATATTGAGCATTAGAATTCCTTCAATTTTTTTTTTTTTTTTTTTTTTTTTTTTTACAAGTGGATCATCTCCTCCAATACGTTCTCTTTTATATGAGAGAATTGAAAAATAAATAAACAGAAATTTTGAGCAAGAATATGAAGGGAGAGAAAGAGAGAGCACATGAGAGGGCAAGAGAGACTGAGAGAGTACTGGATGAAACAAGTTCAGGGCAGTTCTCCTGCCAGTTCTTCCTCCACACACATTCCTGTGGCTGCATAGGGCGCTCTGTGTGTGTGTGTGTGTGTGTGTGTGTGTGTGTGTGTGTGTGTGTGTGTGTGTGTGTGTGTGTGTGTGTGTGTGTGTGTGTGTGTGTGGTGTCTCAACAAAGAATGAGCTGAAAAGAGAGGACCATGTGTCAAGAAGTTTATAGGAAAAAAAGCTTAAAAAAAAGTGAAAGACGACAGAACAAAAACTACATAAACGGTCTCTACACTGACATTTTCTCCCATTTCAAAACATATTTCAATATTCTCAAGACTTGCAATCACTTTAATGTTAGGCACTTGGTCTGATATGATAGTGTCACATGAATAGGTATATCAACAAATCAACTTAAGCCAATAGTGTTGAGTAGCTTTGGTGAGGTGAGCTTCAAAACAAGCTCAGAAACATCCAGAAGTTATCCAGAACTGTGGTGAGGAGAGATGCTAAACAGTTTACATGATATCAACAACCAATCATTTCAATATTTAAGGCTACACCTGAAGTCAAATAATGCTTCATTAGGCTCGGCACTTCCGAAGTAATGTGGACAGTCTGAGGTGAAACTGGGAACTTCAAAATAACTAAAATGCTCAGACAGATATTAGATCAAATATCTATGTTGCCCAGGAAATTAACTTTGCAGCTATACATTTTTAAACATAAACAGGATGGTTGATAGTTAGTTCAAATACAGATAAACCAGCATACTGACACATAATGGGTGCCAGGTTAAATATAACTTATCAACATCTAAAGAATGTTGTCCTTCACCAGAAAAAAAATGATTTGATTTATCAAACAGCATTTTTTATAGTTTTTACAATAAAATTGACAAACAGAAATCCACTTCTAATGGCAGTCTATGAAGCAATATGGGATACTTTGCCCCGTAACCTTCTATTGTAGGTGGTTTTTTGCCAGTCTGTTAAAATGATTTGCCCATTTATTTTTACAAACCAAGAGATACAATTGAATGCTGTGGTAATAGACTGTAGACAGGGCTTAAATTCTTGACATTTCTTGGTGTCAAAAAGCAATCTAACCATGTATCAACTGCACTGCTGGGTTCAATACGGAGTGAAACATCTCCTTTGACTCATCGATCAGCATAGTTTTCTCACATTGGAACATTTTCCAATCGGTTTGCCAATATTTTTGAATTCAGACCATTTTCAAAGACCTGAGACACCACTTGACAACCATCATGCTACTGGCGTTTAATCCAAATGTATGTACAGTAGCTATAAGCCCATAACAAGGCACTCCTGTACATCTTCAAACAATAAAATCGATTCTGTGGTCTACCTTATTTGTAAATACAGAAGTGGAATAATACCCAGGAAAGCCAAGATCATGTTTCACGACAAAGCCAAAGTCAAAGTATACTTGGGTTTTTACGTGTACGCGAGGGTCATCATTTGGTCATCAAATTTGGTCATCATAATAGTATATGCATACTGTACGCATAGGTCGCACATGTACATTGAATTGGTTTTGCGCTAATCAGTTGTTTCACAAGGTGGCAACACTGGGCCGAGCCATTGTTTCACAGTAGAAAAACGAAACTAAAGAGACGACAACAACAAAATACAAGAGACCGCAACAACAACAGCCACCTGCATTGAAAATCGCTTGTGTGAGGGGGTCATGAGATAGCCCCAACTTTAGCTAAAAAGAATACGAAGACATTTTTATCGGTCATAACTTCTGGAGAAAAATAGCACATTAAACTTTTTAGACTGCCTGCGTTTGTGCACGCTATCAAATGGATGCTTTGAAAGGCTGCGTGTTAGACTATAGGCATACGCTAGTGTACACGTTAAAAAAGTTTAAGCTCACACAAACAGATGAATGTTACACCTCAAACATGCAAAAAAAACTGAGAATGTAGTAAATATGAGAAGTAAAAGCAATATGTGTGTGTGTGTCATAATAAAATGATTACTGTTATCACCATCATCATGCAAGCTCTACATATTCATGCATAAAGAACTCTCAGTATAGTAACACAAATCTGACACTCACACAAACTGAAGACGACATTGAGAACTTAACACCTGGTTTACAAGTGAACCAAATCAAGGCAAAATGCAAGGCAATTAAGTCAGTTTCAAAAAGTGGCTATCCTGTTTCGGAGCAGATTTGTTGTGGGTAAGAGATCGCAAACTGAAATTGAACCAGAGTTGTAAGCAAAGTTACATTTCTGACACAAAGTCACTCCCTCAGTATCTCGTTTAAAATTAAAAGGTCACAACATAGTAAAACATTATTTTAAGACAAAATTGTTTGTGATGTATAATATATATATATATATAAATAATTCAATATATATTTATAATATTATATATAGTATTATAATATATATATAGTATATATATTACAAAATGTGCAATATTATTTTAACAATTATTAAGCTCATAGCTTAAATGATTATAAATACAGATAATGGCACGGTTTCACAGTCAGTGCTTTGTAAAGCCAGATTAAGCCACAATTATGGTTTAGTTCAATTAGGACATTTAAGTAGCTTTTATAAAAAACATGCCTTGTAAAAAAAACATTACTGGTGTACAGTGTGCATCTTTAGACAAAACAATGGCACTGACATATTTTAAGATATGCCAATTCAAGTTGCTTTGAGTTAAAACAGCTCAAACATGCATTTTAGTCTGGGACTAGGCTTAAGCCTTGTCTGTGAAACCAGGGGCTAATGAAATATAAATAAGCTTTAGAACCAATAGACAAAGCTTAACATGCTGTTTAAATGTAAGTCTTTTAACCCAATATAAACAACTATCACAATGGACATTTAAAGGTTCTAAGCAGTAACTGCTTTTAAGCAAAAACATTTTTTGTCACATACAGCAAACATCTCCTCACTATCCGCTAGCTGCATGTCCCCTGAACACACTGTAAAAAACGCGGTCTCTGCGGACACCCCAGGCTCCACAACGGCTACAAAAACAAACTCTAGCGACCCGCTCACGAAACATAACAAACTGTTCCAGCCAATAACCGACAAGAAGGTTTGGGGGTGGGTTGGGTTAGTGCGCGGATGAGGAGGAGGGAGGGTCTAGCTAGCCTCTGTTTTGTTTGACAATAGTTCGAACGTCAACAAGAAGTGATGTCACCCAGGATCGCTTAGAGAACCTTTAAATTGGTATAGCAAGATGTTTTGTTAGCGGTCCTATTTCATGGAGAAATATTTTCTTCTAGCTTCTAGCTAAATGCGTCACATTTGTTTAGATTTTCAATCTCTTAAAGAACACTTGATGGCACCCATTGAAGTTTTTTTCTTTTCTTTCTATGGAAGTCAATGGCTACCATCAACTGTTTGATTACCAACATTCTTTAAAATATCTTCTATTGTGTTCAACAGAAGAAAGAAACTCATACAGGTTTGGAACAACTTGAGGGTGAGTAAATTGTGAATATTTTTTCATTTTGGGTGAACTATCCTTTTAATCTTCGGCAGAAGAGAGAAGTGAATCGCGCTGACTGATGAGTGAATTGCAGTAGTGATTGGCTGTTCACTACTGATGTCACATTTTCATGTGCACACAGTCCATAGTTAATCATGAACTCGGGATCAATGGTACCAACAAAGCCTGACTGTATTAGTTTGGTTTTGTCACTTTAATCCCACCACAGAGTTTGTTCAACTACCATCAAGCCCCAAGAGTAAACAAGCCAAAAACAAAACTGGAATCAGGGAAATTTTGGATACAACAACAACAGTCAATATAATCTAAAATATTTCTTAACTGTGTTAACAAATTGCTTCACACAAATATGACACACAAAGCTGACCTTTTACTGAGAATAAATAACATATTGCTTGGCAAACTATTCCCCGTGCAATAAACAAACATTAAAAAACATAAAAATATAATGGGGGGGAGGGGGGGGGGTCTTGAAAAGTATCTGCAATACACAATACAATTTACACTTTGCTAGATTTGTGCATGGTACAAATCAGGTTGTGTCAGGTTGCTAATTAATCAGAAATTATTTGGAGTTGTACGTGGTAAAACACTACTAGCTAGCTACACATGCTTGCAAGACTGAGCTTTGAAAAAAAAAATTTGCTGTAAATACACTACCATTCAAAATTTCAGCAGATTTCTCTAGTCTTCAGCGTCACATGATCAAGAAACCCTTTCTGATTATCATAATATTTATGTTGCGCTGCTTAATATTTTTTGTGGAAACAGTGATACATTTTTTTTAGGATTTGTTTTTGTAAAGTTAAAAAAGAACAGGTTTTTAATTGTAATATAAATATTTTATAACATTAAATTGATCAAAAGTGACCATAAAGACATTTATAAAGGCTTGAATAATTTCAGTACCCTGACAACTGCCCAGAATAAACTCATTTACTTCACAGTGGAAACTGATCGAATGCTCTCATAACAAGCAGTAGCATTTCACCACACTTTCACAATGCTGGAAATCAATTCTCAGATAAATAACATGAAATTAAAAGATGGTGGAGCTTCTAGTTTAAAAACAAACAAACAAACATGTAAAACCAAAATAACTCTTACCTGTACCCATAATGAAGCAGAACAGGAGAATCCCGGGAATAACATAGAGAGGGGGGAAAAGAGATAAATCAAAATTAATTTGACATATTTCATTTTATTCATTACATTTATTTATTTACTCAACATCACATACAAGATAAGGGGATTCAACAG
>CM070819.1:13995219-14017719 GCA_036326025.1 Chrosomus eos | reverse complement strand
GCAAGTGCTGATGATTGTTTGCTAACAACTATTTGTGTAAAGGAGTGCCTTGTGCTTACGAGAGACCACTCGGGTCAAAGCACCATTAAAGACAGAATCCCGAGAACAACCGAGAGAACAGAACTGCCCTCGAGTGTCCTCGGCTCATCTAAGCTGGTGATAATCAGGTGGATCCTTCCCTCTCGCTTGAGCACTAAAAACATCAGTCTTGTTAAACAGAACTTTATTGTTCAGCAAGACGACAAAGCCGGCATTTTGAAACACAACTATGTTCACCTTTATTTCAACTGTCTGTGGGCGATTATTTCGTGGCTATGTTTGTCAGGTGTTGGAAAAGAAGGGCAACTTGACTGAAACTGAGACTGAAAAAGTGTGTGGATGTAGTCAAAAGAAGAATTTGCAGGGAAAACTTTACATGACAGCTTTCATCTGTTTACGGTGAGAAATGACGCTGTGGTATCCCACATTTTTGGTTACACACTTTTTCATGGTTCTATTGGGTATTTGGCAAATTTTTGGTTACACACTTCTTTTTAATGGTTCTATTGGGTATTTGGCATATTTTTGGTTACACACTTTGTTTTAATGGTTCTATTGGGTATTTGGCATATTTTTGGTTACACACTTTATTTTAATGGTTCTATTGGGTATTTGGCACATGTTTGGTTACACACTTCTTTTTAAAGGGGGGGGTGAAATGCTGTTTCATGCATAGTGAGTTTTGGTAACACTTTATTTGAAGGGGTGTGCATAAGACTGACATGACACTGTCATAAACATGACATAACACCTGTCATAAACATGAAGGAGTCTTTATGAATGTTTATGACTGTTGTCATTAAGTGTCATTCGGTAAATTATGACACTTTCAATGCAAAGTTGACATTGTTTAAAATGTCTTTGTTAGGACAACTTGACATTACCCAAGACAAAAATGTCTTGATTATGACAACTTGAAATTAACAAAGACGGAAATGTCTTTGTTATGACAACTTGACATTAACCGAGAAATCATAACCTGTCAACCTGTGACAACTTTGGCCGTCATGACACCATTATAACTGTGTCATGAATATTTTACTTGTCCTCAAGTAAAGTGGAACACATTGTACTAGTTATAAAGATGTCATTAAGGCTTATTACACTGCAAAATGCTTGAAGTTTGATAATTAGACCTGTTATGACATATTTGTGACAGGTTGACAGGTTATGATTTCTTGGTTAATATTAAGTTGTCATAACAAAGACATTTCCGTCTTTGTTAATGTCAAGTTGTCATAATCAAGACATTTTTGTCTTGGGTAATGTCAAGTTGTCATAACAAAGACATTTTTTGTCTTTGTTAATGTCAAGTTGTCATAACAAAGACATTTTAAACAATGTCAACTTTGCATTAAAAGTGTCATAATTTACCGAATGACACTTAATGACAACAGTCATAAACATTCATAAAGACTCCTTCATGTTCATGACAGGTGTTATGTCATGTTTATGACAGTGTCATGTCAGTCTTATGCACACCCCTTCAAATAAAGTGTTACCTGAGTTTTTTACACTGTTAAAGAGTTGGGTTCCCATGCTAAACATGGACAAAGTTTCAAAAATGAAGTTGTAAGTTTGATGGAGTATTTCTGTTCCAAAAACACTCCTTCCGGTTTGTCACAAGTTTCGGAAAGTTTTTTTCGAATACGGACCTACGTGACGCAAGAGTGTGCGGAATTTCCTTATACGGGTCTTAAGGGCACTTCTACCGGAGTGCGCGCGCTCATCTGTAGCCAGTGTGTGCGAGAGCTAGTGATGTAGTACTCGAGTCCGGTCTCGGACTCGAGTCCGGTCTCGAGACCGATTTCTGCTTTCTCGGACTCGTCTCGGACTCGTTCCTTCAAAGACTCGGTCTTGACTCGGGCTCGACCCTTCAAAGACTCGGTCTTGACTCGGACCACAGTTCGAGAAGGACTCGTAATTTCAGACTGAATCCTCGAGATTTTTTTTTCCACTGGGGTCATATTAAATCATTAATATCAAAACTGACATGTCGAGACAAAATCTCGATTTGGACTTGCTTCCTCAAAGACTCGGTCTTGACTAACGCCCGTTTCACACAGTGCGTATGCGGTGCGTGCATAGACGGGTGCGTGTTGGGGTGCGTATCAAGGTTATAATCGTAAACGAAAACGAACGAAAAAACGAAAAACTAGGTGGGAAAAAACATTGTCGTTAACTGAAATAAAAATAAAAACGAGGCATTACAAAAAAAAACGATAACTAACTAAAACTGTAATGTGTGTTTGGCAAAACTAACTAAAATAAAATAAAATTATAGAGTAAATGTCCTTAGTTTTCGTCTTTGTCAATGTCTAACGCTATTCAAAACACGCAGTGTATTCGTTCAGCTGCATTTCCTTTCCCTGCTCTCCCTCCGTCTCTCTGTCACATGCACGCGCGCACACACACACACACACACACACACACACACACACACAGCCCCTCCCCTCCGTGCACTCCGCGTCTCCATGAAAACGAGGGTTCGACGTTGAAAGCAAGTTCGCGAAAGGTTGGTATCTCGTGAACACCTTTACACAATCAATCACACATTAAAAAGTGGTGTAAACATATTTTAAATTCTGAATACATTATTGTCAGTGTGTTAATGTCGACCCGAGAAGCGACTGCGCCTTCTTTAGAAAGTTAACTATTCGCAAATCTGAGGTAAAATGCACTTGGGTTGTCTATGTCAAATATATATAAGCTGTGAATGTGATTCAAATATTAAATAATGTTATATCATTATTTTACTCTGAATGTTTGCTGCTTCAATACAGATGAGTATCCGGCCCGGCATTAATTTTTTGGCCCGCGTCATGCAAAAGATCATAAAAAGAGCACTTTTTATTTTATTTTTAGTTCAAAGGTTGTGCGAATATTAGACTGTGACTTAGGCCTATATGTAGCCTATATGTTTACTACCGCGGAGTCGGACGCTTTGGATAATCCGTGGGTCAATTAATAAAAAAATAACATTTATCATCGTCATTGCGATGTGTGTGGAATGTTTAATGTAGCTTTATATAGCTACTTGATGATATCTCCGAAATGTAACAGTTACCATTAACTTGCTAAGTGCAACAAATAGCGAAACAAGCGGTAAAGCTGTCAGTTTGTGTGCTACGCAGAGCTCGTGCATTCAGAGCTGCGCACTTTCAATTGCGTAATTTAAATATCACACTTTAATTATTTATAGCTCATAACTTATAAAAAATAAAATAAAACAAGGTGTTATCACTATATGACGAATGATAGACAGCTACAGCGCGCGAGGAGTGAATTGAGCTCTCTTTCGCGTCTGAATGGACAAATACACAACATTAGCCTATGTCTAAATGTCCGTTTTGGAGAGTATTCACGTAAACACAGTCAGTTATGTCTTTACAGAACATACAGTTGTGAGAATATCGGATGTGCATCAGTGCAATTGGATCTGCACTCGGTCTTAAAGTGACAGTGCATAATAAACCTAATGCCATCTGTGCACTTAATATTAATCAAACAACAAAATAAAAAGAGAAAAGAATTCACTGCTCTTTAATGAGAAATAGCCTGTATTTGCTCAATGATTTTCTTCATTTATTTTGAGATTTTTAATACTCAGAGTATTATTTTTGTGTTAATATTTTTTAATCTACTTTTTTTTCCAGATTGTTTTCATTTTTATTTTCATATTCAGTATTACTTTAAATCGGACAAAGACTAGCAATACTTACCTTGCAAGGAGGTTTTTAATACTCTGTTTGGGTATGATTATGATTAATTTTAATAATTAATATTGCTAGAAAACTGTTAATCCACTTTTTTGTTCCAGATTTTGTTTCACGTTCAGTATTAGCCTACTTTAAATAGGACAAAGACTAGCAAGACCTAGCAAGATAGGTAATAAACTGCATTTCTAAATAAGTAAGAAATATTGTGTATGTCGTCTTTAGTCTATTTGCTATTTAGTTTTTTTTCCTGGCACACGCCACTTACACATTTTGCACTTTACTGCGGAGTCTTGTGTATACTGTTTACATATTTGAGCCCATATGTACATTTTATGTACTGGTTTTATTGTTGAATAGATATTTCTAAAATTGTATGATGTTTTTGTTGAGTTATTATTACACAATTCTTTTTTTGACCTTTTTGAATCTTGCCCCTGACAAATAATCCAAAATCCAAAAAAAGACTAAAACTAACACTAAAACTAATAAAAACTTAACTAAAACTAAGCATTTTCAAAAAATAAAAACTAAACTAAACTAGCAAATCCACTTTAAAAACTAATTAAAACTAAACTGAATTTGAAAACAAAAATTAAAAACGAAATAAAAATAAAAACTAATGAAAAATGCAAAACTATAATAACCTTGGTGCGTATACGGTACAGCAGCAGCGCGCGCTATAGAGCTTTCATGCTGCGTTTGCAGTGCGCATCTGATCCGCGGCTGTAGGCTACCACAAACACAAACAAGCATATTTACTCACTATAATACTTATTTGTAATTCAAATTCAGAAGTTATCAGCAACTTTTATTTAAAAAAAGTTGTTACCAGTGCGATTCTCTTTGTACACATAGGCTACACACTTTAATAGACGTATTCACGTTTAAACACAATTTAAGCAATGAATTATTCAATGCATTACTTCTAAATAGATTATATATTAAGTTGCTCAAGCAAGGTAACATACTGAACCATATGTAGGCTACTTATATTAAAATCGCAAACATTTTAAATTAAAACTTAAAATTGACAAAAACAGCAGACTCAAATACCTTTTCTTTTGCATAATTTAAATCTTTATACAATAAATCTTGCATCACAAAGAACCTTTTTTCCACCTCCACGAATGAGACGAGTGTCGTTCATTATGTCGCCTTGCTGAAGTAAATTGCAGTTTTCCTTGTTTACCCCAGTCTTAAAGTAAAAAGATGACTATGAAAAATAGTAGTATTTAATTAAATGCATTTATGGTAAAATTACTATACATTTTATTTAATTAAATACATTTATGATGAAATTACTACATTTTCATGTCAATTTGTGTTCATTTTGACCACAAACTATGCGCTGTCACTTTAATTCAGCGCGTACAGCACAGAAG
Source organism: Chrosomus eos (assembly GCA_036326025.1). Lineage (NCBI taxonomy): Eukaryota > Metazoa > Chordata > Actinopteri > Cypriniformes > Leuciscidae > Chrosomus > Chrosomus eos. Next base: position 14,012,579 of record CM070819.1, on the reverse strand, counting down.
AAATAGACTCGGTGCGGAAACGATCTCTGCACTGCAGTATACGCACTGGATCGCCGGACCGCACCCGCGTGCAGTGTGAAAGCTCTAACCTGTTAACATGGGTACAGAAAAAAATATGCACCGCATACGCACTGCAAACGGAGTATGTGTGAAACGAGCATCAGACTCGACTGTATATTTGAAAAACAAACGGACTCGGTCTCGACTCGGACTCGACCCTTCAAAGACTCGGTCTTGACTCGGACTCGGCATAGGCGGTCTCGTCCACATCACTAGCAAGAGCGTCCATCAGCGCTGGGCTCTGCAATCAAAAAAATGGCACCAAAAAGTGTGTTTTTGGTTGCCAGGGCAAGACAACACTGCACAAATTTCCAAAGAACCCAGCGTTAAGGGACCTGTGGATGGATTTTGTTTTTCCAGAGCAGCAACGGAGTTCTTGTTTGTTCCCTTCATTTCGACGGTAATAGTTTTATAAACAAGGCACAGTTCGACGCCGGATTTGCAGATCGCCTAATACTTAAAGATGGAGCAGTCCAACGATAAAGGTTCACGGTCGTGCATTGGAACCACAGGCGGTGAGTAAAACTGCTTCAAATGTCTGTGTGTTGTTAACTATCAGCGTGTAACTTAAGCACAGCAAGTAAACAACATGATCACGTACAGTTAATGTATCAATGGAGCATGTGATGTATGTTGTGTGTGTGTGTGTGTGTGTGTGTGTTTGTGTGTTTAAATACATGTGTTTAGCAGGACACTGTAGGTGTCAGTTTGTCTATTGTAAAACTAAATCATGTCCTCATAAACCACGAGTCTGTCTGTTTACAACACACGCAAAAGCTTCGCGTGCTCCCGCCCACACGGCACGCCTCCACCCGCTCGGGTTTTTACGGAAAGACTCGGTACAGCCTATCTGTCTTTTATAAATATAACAAAACTAAAGACTTTTTGGAGATATGAAGGATGCATTACTACTCTATAGGTACTCAAGATTAACATGAGATTGAGTGAAACTGAGTGTTTCACCCCCCCTTTAAAGGTTCTATTGGGTATTTGGCATATTCTTGGTTACACACTTTGTTTTAATGGTTCTATTGGGTATTTGGCAAATTTTTGGTTACACACTTCTTTTTCATGGTTCGTTTGGGTATTTGGCATATTTTTGGTTACACACTTCTTTTTAATGGTTCTATTGGGTATTTGGCAAATTTTTGGTTACACACTTCTTTTTAATGGTTCTATTGGGTATTTGGCATATTTTTGGTTACACACTTTGTTTTAATGGTTCTATTGGGTATTTGGCAAATTTTTGGTTACACACTTTGTTTTAATGGCTCTTTTGGGTATTTGGCAAATTTTTGGTTACACACTTCTTTTTAATGGTTCTATTGGGTATTTGGCAAATAAGTGTATTGACTGATTTTACATCTCGTGATGCCTAAGAATAATCTTTTCACTGTTGAACAAAATGCAGCTACAGAATGAGAGGAGATGCGTTTGAGTTAGGGCTGGAAGATTTTGGCTAAAATCATAATCGCGATTAATTGAACAAGTCACCTCGATTGCGATTATTGAACGATTATTTTAAAAAAAATTCTCATGTCACTGGCAAGGCTTTTACTGTAAATATGTTTACGGTTATTTTTTCTAATGAAAGAGTGCATAATCCTATCTTTGTGATTCTAAAATAAGGAAACACACAGATAGCTATTAATGCTTATTTATTAAATATTTCAAACATTTGAATTAAACAAAGCATACAATGCTTGAAATAAAAATGTCTTATAAAAAAACGTAATTTAAGTTTTAATGTAAAAATAAAGTTTCCTAAAAATGTAGAAAATAACTTTTAAAAAGTTATTTTTGTAAACAAAATAAATGATTGTAAATATTGCCATCTTAAAAGTAAAATATAACTTGTATAAAACTAAAAAACAAATCATTTTCAAATTGTGTAGCATTTTAAATGCTTGTGTTAGACACATGCTTTGTGGAGGCACTTGCTGGGCGTTTGTCAGTTTCTCTCTTTTTGAGCAATGCAAACGTAATGTCTCAGCAGCGTCTACAGTTTGCTTATGAGCTGCGATTTCTCTCTCGAGAAACCACGCTTGTGCATTTTATTCTCTGATTCGATCATAAACACGCTGGCGAACGATCCCGGCTTCAGCGTCATCACGACGACATGGCATTGATTACAGCTTCTGTTCACACAGCGCGCGTTTCGGGACTGAACACGGCAATGTTACTAGGTCCCCGACCCGGCATCAATCTCGGGTCGTGTTTGCGTTCACACAGAAGGAAATTTCCCGACAATTTCCCGGGATCAACGCGCTGTGTGAAAGGGGCTCATGTTGCTTCAATGTCGCAGACTGGACGGTGCAGAGTCACGTGACTACACACGCGGTAATATGTTTTAAAGGGAAAGTACATTTACACGCAGTGGGCGGAAATATTAATAGGATTCAAAAACCGAAATAACCGACATGGTAAAATTACGTCGGTTTTAGGCTCTGAATTTCGGTTTCGATTATTTTTCGATTAATCATCCAGCCCTAGTTTGAGTAAATAAATAAAAATTCATCTACGTTTCATCATTCACCTGCGAGTAATCTCAATTTGCAGACAACATATACTAAAAGAAAGCATCGGTCTCACAGAAAAGCAAGCTGTGTAAACACTAAAACAGGTTCCCTTCAAAATGCATCTCGACTAAGCAGTGAAAAGTAGATTTGATACACTCAGGTGTATTTTATGAAACCGCATGAAAAATCATGAAATAATAAGCATGAAATCATGTTTGAAGCTGTTTTAACACCCTATATATTTGTCAAAATAAATGTATAATATTATACATTACAGTTAATCCAAGTAAGGGTAAAATGTACAATCAGTAATCATCACAAAATAAAAATTACCAGGGTATATTATCCTACTTATTAAATGGCTATTGGCTACTTATCAAATACACAATTGATTTAAAGGGATACTCCACTTTTTTTGGAAATAGGCTCATTTTACAACTCCCCCAGAGTTAAACAGTTGAGTTTTACCGTTTTCGAATCCATGCAGCCGATTTTCTGATATTTAGAAGAATATCAGTAAGCAGACAGTTTCTGGTCTCATTGACTCCCGTAGTATATTTTTTTTCCTACTATGGAAGTCAATGAGACCAGAAACTGTCTGCTTACTGATATTCTTCTAAATATCAGTAAATCGGCTGAATGGATTCGAAAACGGTAAAACTCAACTGTTTAACTCTGGGGGAGTTGTAAAATGAGCATATTTCCAGAAAAAATGGGAGTATCCCTTTAAGTTGAAATAATTTTATCATGTGAGAAGACAGACAACATAGGGTGATCCAAGACACATAAAAGCGTCACAGTGTTAAAGAGTTTAGTGGTCATTATACAAAAGTATCTTACCGCAGAATACCATAATCCAGCACCCCAACTAAATAGTTAAAGGCCCACTAAAGTGCCTTAAAACACGCAGCATTATTCAATGTGTTGATGTAATTTCCACTGAAACAGGAAGATTGGGCGGGACATATTGAACAGCTCCTCCCCTTTTGTTAAAATAGCCAATAGCGTTTAGTTTATATCACAGCTCGGCCAGAGCCGTTACACTCGGTAAAGGCATTTAAAAAAAAAAGCATTCTGCGCAGAATTCAAATGGTTCTGATATGTTTTCTTGTCTGCACCGACTCGCTCATATGATCCGCTCTGTGCTATCGTGTGCGTCTCTGGACTGGAGCAGACTGTGTGGAAGTTCATGTGACACTAACGTGAAACCAGTCTTCATTCATCCTAATGGAAAGCATATTTACACTGTCTGAATCATTCCCTATCCCCTATATAGTGCACTATGTGCCAGTCACCATGTAGAAAATAGTAATTGTGTGAACAAGTGACCGATTACAGCCGCAGCGTCAGGGTCTATTTATAATGTAGGGGGCTGGATGCTTTAGATTCTAGAGAGCATTTGATTGGACAGAAAATCTGATGAGACGCTGAGTGATGTCTTCAAAACCATTGATCCACATTGGCGGCAGTGAGAGACTAAGTTTTGAATGCTTATATCTTCTAAATGCAAATTGTCATTGTTTTGGAGAACACTAGCTTATAGATAACACAGTAAAGACTAATAACATTCTATAAGTCAAAACTTCAATTTTAATTTCATTGGGAATACTGTATGTATGATATATTCAACTTTATTTCTGTTAGTAATTTATCTTATTTTAGCTTTATTTCAATGAATACAAATTATTTGTAATAGTTTTAGTTACCAATTACAACACTGGTTATCACAATCCTGTTGCCACCAAATCATTTAGGGGTGTGTGTGTGTGTGTGTGTGTGTGTGTGTGTGTGTGTGTGTGTGTGTGTGTGTGTGTGTGTGTGTGTGTGTGTGTGTGTGTGTGTGTGTGTGTGTGTTATAACAGCATATGAGCAGCTCTGAACCAGGGTTTATGCAGGAATCATAGAGATGAATTTACTACCTTTTACTACCTTTTTTACTACCTCCACAATATTTTTTACTACCAATACGACATCAAGCAGCAGCCCTTTTTTGGGGGGTGTGGGAGGGGTATGCAAAGCACCACTTACTATAAGGTATGGTGTGACACTGTCACACACATCCTACATATTAGGTACACTAATGTTCAATTGTGATCATTACAAAAAAACATAATTGACAATGACAATATTAGTGTCGAGTTGAGTTTCAGTTGTCCTCATCTTAACCCTAGCCCTTGAGTTATCCTAACCATAATGTTAGCCCTTAGCCCTAATAAGGTGAATAATAACCTTGGCACTTCTTAATGACACTTAACGACAATAAACATTAATAAAGATTAATAATAAAGTGTGTCACATCATACACATTTACCCACAAACACACATTCTCACACACGCAGACATAAGCAGTGAAATTACTATCCCAAAACAGCCATTTATTTCATCACATCTTTAAATGTGCTTCAACTATGGCACTGGTTTGCTGCTGAGGTGGTGCGACGACAACTGACCTTAAGTTGGTATGATTTGCCGCGATCTGTGTAGTGCTGTGTAGCATCGCAAAACAACGAAAAAGGGACCTGCTCCCCCCTCACGCGAACCGTTAAATATTTTCGATTAGGGATGCACCGATACCACTTTTTGCAGAACGAGACCGATACCAATACTTTCATTTTTGGTAGCCTACTCGTCGATATCGATACCGGAACGGATCCCTGAATTTTGACTGCATTTGTAATTTTAAAATGTATTAGTAGATAAACCAAAAGAATATAAATCATATTAGTTGGCTTAATTTGTTCATTAAATATATATTCAGATATTTTCATGCTTAATTAATCCTGCTAAAAAGCATGCTTCTGTCACTGTCACTGTTCATTCTATTGCTCTATCATATTTTATCTTCATTGAATAGCACAGCACATGTTTAGAGCTGCTCCAGCAGGGTCAGTGCTGAGGATCGGGCCAGTGGTTCAAATGTTTAGACACCAGTAAAATACCAATTATTTAATCCAATTTTGATACTACAACAAAAACTACCAGCCCAATTAATGTGAATTTAAAACATTATTAAAAGCAGTCAGTAACAAAATAAGAACAAATAATCGAATTACAAATAGGACAAATAAATACAATAGATCAAAGAAAAGCTGCAAATGAAATAAACTGTTTTTAGAGTTTTTCAGGTAGATTGGTAAATACATTTGAGTAATCAAATGTGAAAAATTTGCATATTCATTACTGTATAGCTAAATAAAATAGATGGATATTTTTGTAAAGTTTAAAAGGGTAGACTATTTAGTCAAGAGCAGTGAGTAATTTATTTGTCCTTTGTTTGATTAACATTAAAACACAGTAGCAGGTTTATGAAAGTGCTGCCCCTTTAAGACAGAATGCATGGGCCCCATTTGAACATGGCTACGCTCACTTGAGATATAACTGACTTTTGTTTACTAGGATACTCGTTAAGACGGGCGTTTTTACATAATTTTGTGCCGTGAAAGACAATTTAATTCAGTATTCGCGCGCTGAGGCGCTGGTTTGCGGGGCACGCGCTTTGGATGTTTGCGTTCATGGAACTTCTTGATATGCACACGTCCAGTAATAATGTAGGGAACCACTCGTTATACATAAACCAGGTAACAGGTCATGTTTTACTTTACTTACATATACGATTCAGTTTTAATCTAAATAACACATGCTGAGTGAACGATCAGGAGCATTCAACAGAAGTTAACGATAATAATAAGCTAGATGACTCGTCTTAATTTTCTTTGCCATTGACATCCGATTGAACTATAAACTTACCACTGATGTCTGTTTGAAGGGATGTGCTCGACCAGCTCGTGCATCTGTGCCGCTGCGCGCTCAATCCACTGCGCGCTTCCAGTGCTCGCGCACCATAGCTAAGTTGTGTTACTATTGCGTTTAATATTCCACTAATAAGACATATTTAATTATCTCGTATATTGTCAATACTGATTGAAAACCACATAGACCCAGTTAGATGGGGCTTCGAAAATTTACTACCTCGTCAGATGACGTTTACTACTTTTTACTACTTTTTACTGGCCTTAATTTGGCATAATTTAATTTACTACCTTTTACTACCTTTTACAACCCCGCGGAAACCCTGTGAACAGAAATATGGTCTTCTATGCTGCACTTTTTTTCTTTTACATATACAAATATGACTGTCTGCCATTTCTCCTGCCCCATTACTTTTCTGGCTCACCCTGCTGACTAAATCACACATTTTGCCAGTTTAAATGTGTAACATATCCAGTATTCACACAGAAGTTTGCAAATACTGCTGGAAAGGAGACAGCACCTAAACAGAGCTTGACCACAGTTCAAGATCAATACAAGCAAAACAGAGGTAGGTTTCCCTGGAGCCACTTTCTGTCGCTCACTTCGGCCTCCTGCTCTGGCTTTAACGGTGTCGCAGTAATTAGAGGAGATGGTGGAAGCACACAACTCGTGAAAACAATGTCTTCTCGCCCACTCTTCACAAGAGATAACTGTACAAAGTACAGCATGAAGCAGCAAACAAACAAGCAAAACACTTAACGTATCTGGAACTTTTAACGTCCAGCTGAACGTCCAAAGCTGAATTGCTAAAGTGTGCATGCTACAATAACCTTGAACCAATACAAATCCACAACTGTCTAGACTTGTTTTCTGAAGGGAACACTTTTATAAAACGATAGTTGAAAATCTCATCTCTCTTTTCTATTATTACTCTCTTATCCTTGAGCTTGATGAGGAATTAATGAGGAATTTTAGCATGCCAAAAAATATATAAATAAAAATCGAGACTTTTGAAACTGCATTCTCTTTCCATGAGATCAAATACCTTTCCTCATATTCAACTAAATCAATATCGAAACTCACTGACCCTGTGCATGAGCAAACATTGGGACATCTATGTAGCTAAACAAATGCTTTCACAAGGATGTCAATCCTGTTGCTGATACTTTCTAAGAAATTAAAATAAAGTGATTTCATTTAATAAATGATTGATACAAAATTAATAAATAGCAATTAAAAAAAAACAATAAATTAAAATAAAGTGAAGCAAAATAAATTGATTTATAATTATTTAACCAAAACTTACAACATGTAAAAATATACTATTTTATTTTGACATTTTGTGTACAATTATCCTAAAAAAATGTATTAATGTTTTACTATTACTATTAAAACTTGACTAACAGACCCAACATTCAAATAAAAAAAGCATTACAGAACAAATAAAGATACTTGTTATAATATTAGAAATGTCTTTGAAGGAAAATTCCTACTTTCACTAACTACTTAGTTTCTACCCACCCCATCTCTCCCTCCCTCTCGCTCTTTCCTTCGGGATGGCCCGCCCTCATTACACATGTGAGAGCGTAAGCTAGTCGAGGATGTATTTTTAGCCTCATGCTTGCAGATTAGCCAAGTATTTTTAGACCGTGTTATCCAATAGCACACCCCCTCCTACACACACACCCACACATCCCCACACACGTCACAGAAGCTCTGCTTACTACTGCCCACCCCAAATTGAACATTTAAGACCTGAGAGAGAGGCTAGGCAAGGCAAGAGGTCGCAGTTAGTCTAAGAGTAAATCAAGCAAGCTAAATGTCTCGTTACAGGAGGTAAATAAGAGGAATTCAAATAATACAGATTTTTATATATAGACAATAGAGCATTTAGAGGATTAAAAAGGACATATGCACTTTTACAAAATCTTGATTTTGTTTTTGGGGTCTACTAGAATAGGTTTTCCTTGTTGATTGTTTAAAAAACACATTTTACATTGTTGCAGCACCTCTATTTCCAGTCTGTCAGTAACGCACTGTTTAGTTCTAGTCTCTATGAAGCTAACTCCTTCTGAAAAGCACAATGTGCTCTGATTGGTCGGCTGGCCCAGTGTGGTGTGATTGGTCAACCACTTTGATCTTGTTTCAGAAATGTCAAACCCTTTACCATAACCATGGGTTTCAAAACACTACTAACACAACTCAAGGCCTCACCCCTAGTTTTCTGCATATACCTTGGACAGGAATTATTTAAATGATGACTATTGTGACATATACGTTCCATGAAATAAACGAAAGAAATCGAGGCATTTTAGGGAGGTCAGAAACAGAGGTTAATGAACTAGAGAATATCTCCCTTTGGAGTGGACTTTGTAACTTTGCATACCTTTTTCCTGCTCAAACAGCTGCATTACACACTAAAGAAAGTTGAAAATATATATATATATATAAAAAGCATAATAGGGCAAATAAAAATGGAATAGGTTTAGTGCTACTTTTAAACAGATATGTCTTACATTTGACAAATTTTAAGCAAATATTTTGTCAAATAAATGTTTAAAAAAAATCAGCAATTTCTGTACATCTTATATGAATATATAATCTATCAAACAGTACCTGACTGATAACAAACAACTCAAGCTGCTTCCTAATGCTACAGATGACTGTATAATCTCTACAGAGTAAGCGCTTACTCTCTGTTTTTAGAGAGAACATTACATAATTTGCTCTCTGAAATGAGCACAGTCTAGTCTTTTCACACAAACACACAAACACACACTGACAGATCCAAGATGACAGCCAGGCTGTTCCCGGCTGTCTGCATCACTGTCACCATGACAACTCCCAGAGACAGAAAGAGAAAACGAGAGAGAAAGAGTAAGGGAAAGGCTAACACTGAACACCTGATAAGATAGACCAAAAACAGGATGCAAGGTCTCCATCATGAGCAAAAGGTTACATTAGCAGTCCAAAGAAGCTTTCACTGATCCCAACGTAAACAAACACACTAAAGAAAACTTAAAGTGAACAGTCATCACATACAAATTCATCAAGTTTAATTTAGTATAACAACTGAGATATGGTTTGAAATTAGGGATATCAATGATTAATCGATGATCGGTTGGTTAAGCAAGTGGTTGGTAATGTAATAACTAGGGATGCCCCGGAAAAAAAAAATTCTGGGTCGAAACTAAATCAGAAATTCTTGCAATGCTCTTTTCTTATGAACTAGTTTATTTTTCTATAATTGTATTAACATTAGGCTTTTTAATGGAATTCAATCATTTTAATGTTAAATTATATATATATATATATATATATATATATATATATATATATATATATATATATATATATAATATATATATAATATAATGTATAGAGAGAGAGAGAGAGAGAGAGAGAGAGAGAGAGAGAAGAGAGAGAGAGAGAGAGAGAGAGAGAGAGAAGAGAGAGAGATGTAATAATTAGGCCTAAATGTAAAATAACACTATATTTTCACTGTATAAATTAAATCTAGATTATTTTTTTGTTAAAGCTGTGTTTTGTTGTTTAACATTAACATTAAACAGCAGGTATTTACAGGTTGCTGTCAATTTAAGAGCGAATGCACCGATCCCATATAATGATACACATCCGATTTCTTTCTCAACTCTTTACTTTCACAGACATAAGTGTTTACAAGAATACTTGCCAAGACTGGTATTTTGATATAATTGTGTGTGTGTGTCAGTTCAAGCGCACGGAGACGCAAAAGAGGAATCAATTGTGGGCAGCTGGGCACCAAACTAATCTGTGTGCACAGATAACAGTGCGCGAGTAACGAATAAATGGTGAAACTCAGCAATTAATCCACAAAACACGTGTGGTGAGTGTGGGTCCTGGTCCGTACGGATCACGGATCAACTACGATCCATTCAACCCCTAGCATAGAGTGAAATATTGAGCGGAGTAACACACGCAGTGATAACGGCTAGAGTGAAACCTGAGCGGATCATATTTTCGGCGTCCGAAATTTTGGTGCATCCCTAGTGATATCTAATGCCCCGTTTAAGATTTGTTTTGGTCAATTGGATCACAAGTGGACGACGCTTAATACAGGTCTAAACAGGGTCTAAAACGTTTTGAGCTCGTCCACTTTTGTCCAGAGGTAGTCGAAAACGCATTTGACCGGATTGCTTTTATGGTATAAACGCTCATATGGTCGAAAGCATTCGAACAGCCACAAAATACTCTCTGCCTACTGACCTAAAACATTAAGGAAGCGCACTAGTAGCCAGACAGGATTTGAAGACTATTTTTTTTTTAAATCATATGTTCCTATGTAAATTGCATGAACTCATTTAATGTATTAGATCGAAAAATCTGAAAAAGCTCATACATTTAAACGGGGCCTTAGTGGCGCCCACCACTTCAGATTTAAGAAGTAAGGTTTAACGATTAATATCTAACCGATTGATTGTTAAACAACGATTGTTTATAGGAATTTATGTAAATTGATATACTTTTACAGTTTATACTTTTATAAAAAAATATATACTTAAACCCTACCACCTTATAATGGTGAAGTGTCAAAATATGTTTTCTATCAGGGCTAAATATACAGAGATAATTACAAGTAAAATATTTGTTTACTTTCACCTTTCAAAAAGTGTACACACTGGCTCAGTGGTGCTATCACTGTTAAAATAAATATCTGTAATTTGTACAGAAAAAGACTGAAAAATGCTTGAAGTGGTTTGAAAAATAACTTTTTGCTTTTTCATTTGGTGACACTACTGGCTCAGAAATGACATACTTCAGCTGTAAGATAAAACACTAAATAAATCAATATTACAAAGCACAAAACATTTTATTAATTAAAATAAAATATTGTATTTAGTTACAGTGAACTACTTCAAAATGTATATTCGCTTGTGTATACACATGTGTACATGTGTGTGAACGAGTGACTCAACTGTATCCTGGCAACGTGAGCGAAAGAGGGAGGAGTGTAGTATTCCGCCTCTCTCTCTGGTTCTCTCTAAGGGAGCATCTGTTTTGAAATATGCATGAGTGTGAGTGCTCAGAGAGCTCAGTTTCACTTTTCTCATTTCTGCGTACTTGAAAAGCAGCTTTATTCCCTGAAGAGCAAACCTCCAGCATGGCACCGCAAGTGCTGCGTAACCTGCATCATTGAGGTCAATACCTTGTGCAAAGATTCAACACGACACAGCCCGCAGGACACTTATTACAGTTTGCTCTTAGAATGAAGTTCATTCTAGAAATGTTGGTTAGAGTTTGATTCCGTTGTGTCATAACAGGTCAATAAAAGTTGAGGCTGCACAAATTATAAAGACGGAGTATAAAAGCACATTGAAAATCAGTCAAAGTAAGGGAAGGTTTATGAAGAGGAGGTTTTCCATTTTTCCAGTTGTTATCTGGTTGTTTTCTTAACCAGTCTGTTAAACAAGGAAGTTAATAATATTGAGACAATTCACAGACACACAAAAGACACGCCAGAACATCAGTAAACTACCTTCTATTTTTTTTAAAAGAGTATTCAAAAAAGACATTACGCAACAAACATTTAAAGCAGTTTTATGCTACACTGTTTGCAGGGTTCGTACAGATTCTGTAAAATTAAATTCCAGGACTTTTCAGGCACTACACTTTTAGATTTCAAGGACAACAAATAATTAATTTTGAAAGATTTTTTTTTTTTATGAAACACGAATTATTGAAACAATATATATGAAATTAAAAGCACTTTTCAAGTAGCTCTTTAGAAATATGGCAGTTTTCCAGGACCTAAATTTCAAAGTCAAATGCAAGTACTTCAAGCACTTTAAGCACCTTGTACGAACCCTGTGTCACATGGCCTTATCATAATGCACTGCAGTCCAATTTTCAATTATATAATAAGTTATTTTGCATTTGTATCAAATTCATCTAAATCATCTAATTTTGTGTAAAACTGTCATTTGCATTGTAGTGTATGGATACAGTATTGTATGCAGGCATTGTGTGGACACAGTTTTCCAAAGTAATAACAGTAATATTATTACAATTTAAAATAACTTTTTTCTATTTTTCTATTATACATTCTAAAATGTCATTTATTCCTGTGTTGGTAAAGCTGAATTTTCAGCATCATTACTCCAGTCTTCAGTGTCACGTGATCTTTCAGAAATCATTTGAATATGCTGATTTGCTGATCAAGAGACATTTCTGATTATTGTCAATGTTGAAAAACTTTAAATTTAGTATAAAAACAATTTATTCCGATAGAAATCTTTTGTAACATTGTAAATGTTTTTACAGCCACTTCTGATCAATTTAATGCATCCTTGCTGAAAAAAAAGTCTTGTCTTACGAAGCTCAATAATTATAATTATAAGAAAGTGGAAAAGATTCAAAAAAAAAAAAAAAAAAAAACCTCAGTAAAGCCTGATCCCAACCAACTAAACAAACCTGCGTTGTAATGGCTGCAGATCTGGACAACATCCATCAAAATTTCACGTTAAAAATAACATGCGTGCACACACGTACATCTACAATTATTCGATAATTAGGCCCAGTTGGCACAGGGGTAAGGAGTCAATCAATGGTCCATTAAATTTCTGAGAAATAAACACTTTCAAAAGTATCTTCCAAAAAACATCCACGCCACATGTGTGCATCTGTGTTTATTAACTTGTGAGGGCTTTGGATTCGTCATATGACAATTAGCCTAGTACGTTTGGATCATTTCTGTGAATCACTTAAAATAATCCTTTGATTCAGTGGATTCAAAATTTGTTTGTGTCATTACTAAAAACTGTTCAAGGAAGTCCGTACTTATGTTAAAATTACAAGCTGCAGTGTGAGAGTTACTGTAATGGTGCAGACAGACCTATTGTACTCGGTTTCTGATTCAGGTTGCTAAAATGAGGAAGAGGCCCAAGAGGAAGGAAACGAGTTAAGAAACAAATGTCCATTTTGTAACAGAACATACACATTACATGTTTTCTCATTATATGAACAATGAAAGATTACCAATACGGGACCAAAGATAGGTCAAAGTTCTGAATCAAATGTATTTTTTTTTTTAAAAATGTACACTGACTGAATCAAGTAATACGGCTACTACATCAAAACAGTTTTTGTTGTGTCCTGCATGTAAAAGCTTGTTTATCCGATCTAAGCAGAAGTGAAATGCTAAGACAAGAACTAAGCTCATTTTGTGTAGATCGCCTATGACAGATAATCCTGTCAGTGCGAAAGTTCATTTTAAGAGGGTTGATGCTGCTTTGCTCATCTTATATGGTGCATGCAGAATTAAAGTGCAAATGGTTCTTACAATAGCCTACAGTTTATATGTACTCTTTATTTTGTCGAAGAAATTAATTCTTTTATTAATCAAGGATGCATTAACTAGACATTTAAATTATTACAAAATATTTCTATTTCCAATTCATGCAGCTTTTGAACTTTTCAACTGTTTCTTGAGCACAAAGTCAGCATATTAGAATGATTTCTGAAAGATCATGTCACTGAAGACTAGAATAAATTACATTTTAAAATATATTAAACTTGAAAACCGCCATTTTAAATTGCAATAGCATTTCAGAATAATACTGTCTTAACTGTACTTTTAAACCAATAAATGCAGCAGCCTTGGTGAGCATAACTATATTAGCGTCCACACACTTATGCACAATAAGTCAATAACATTGTTTATTATAGGCACACACTGCATTTATGTAGTCTGTAACTTTCAATGCTCCAGCTCTCCAAAGCAGGATGGATTCTGATTGGCTCTCAATGTTATTACTGTTCATCAGCTGGAAAAAAACAATCATTTTGAAAGTAATTCCAATATATCGTTCCTCTGTACCGTTATTCGTGTGGATGATTTTTATCGTTATAGTTATCATCCTTGGTACGAACAGGCCTTAAGTAAAAAAACCTTAACGACCAGCAAACTTTTGAACAGTAGTGTATATATTTAAAGTTTTTGCTTTATAAGGACAACCAAATAACCATTGTTGTTGCAAAATAGATTCAAAAGGTTTGACTGGATTAAATAGTTTGACAGTTTAAACTGATTCGCAGAAACATACATTTTTTACCAATTTTTGCAAGACAAGGAGTCGTCGTGAAACTAGTCAAATGACATGGCCAAATGATTTCCTTAATAGCCAAAGAAAAGTACAAAATATCCTATGTGATTGTTCTCCACCTCAGTGTTAAGCTGAACATGGATAAAGTGAGTGACAGCATCACAGCGAGGGTGTAATAAGGTGGCTTCTGACCAATGACACAAGACCGGATTCTAACACTGGGATTATGACAGCACTACAGTGTGCATACAGACTGGACACGGATTAGCATGTGGTAAATTTAGTATTATCATGTAAATGCCAGAGACATTAACAAAAATGACAAAGTACATATGCCTTTCGTGGGTGAGTATTTCCAGTCAAAATTTGGCCTTCTTTGGCTGGGAAGAGAAGCATGTTCATCAGTTAACTACTGTATAAATTTCCTGCATCCTTTTCCCAGCTTAAAAACTCAGCATACCTATAAAAAAAAATATTAAAAAAATCACAAAAATGGTGGTTCCTTTAATGCAAATGCAGTAGTGTCTGTATCATAGCATTCGGAGTGAAAGATCAAGGCTGTGTTCGACACTATCGATGACTCCTGATGAGTGTTTGGCCCTGGTCAACTCCACAGACAATGAGGACAAGGATCTATTTGTGTGCCTTGAACATGTGTGTGTTGTGTCTCTGCACCAGTTTCTGTGTGACTCAAGGCCAAAGCAGTGGGAAACCTTGCCACGGAGGAGCTGCGCGCGTGTGTGTGTGTGTGTGTGTGTGTGTGTGTGTGTGTGTGTGTGTGTGTGTGTGTGTGTGTGTGTGTGTGTGTGTGTGTGTGTGTGTGTGTGTCTGATGACACTCATCTATATTTAACTGGCTCTCTCATATGGTATGAAAGAAAGGCAAAGGCAGAGACTGACTTCCAGGCATCTTTCTAATCAATAATGAAGCAGTTTGCAGTTTGTCTTCAAACAAACACACACACACACACACACACACACACACACACACACACAGCCGATTAGATGCTCCACAGGTAATTTGGCTTTATATTCTCTTCAAAGATCGACTGTTAAACTTAACATAGTAAAAAATATTATCTTTTTTGCAGGAAATGGCAATCAGTCTGAGCAAATCAGTCTTTGAACAAGAAGTATCATCAGCCTTCGGTCCATTTGTCTATAACACAGATGAAAAAAAAATGAAAAAAAAAAATGTCACTTGACCTTATAGTTGCTCAAAGAATGGACACTGAACAGATGATGAGTAATCAGTACTCAAAGTCCCAATATGAAAGACAACAGTCACATGAGATGTTCAAGAGAGATGGTGAGAAGATGATCAAATGGGCCATGAATCACTAGTTTTCCTAGAACAAGCCTTATAGGAGACTTCACTGTTTCTGGATCAGTCTATGCATCTGAAGTGCTGAAATGATGACATTCATGTAACGTAGCTACAACAGTGCTGAGACCTTCCTAAAAAGGGATACTGAAAATGAATAGTTTGTCATCATTTACTCACTCTTAAGTTGTTCTAAACCTTAATGAATTTCTTTCATCTGCAGAACACAAAAAAATATATTCTGAAGAATGACGGTAACCAAACATATGACTTCCATAGTGTTACTTTCCATACTGAGTCAGTGGGGTCCATCAACTGTTTAGTTACCCATATTCTTCAAAATATCTTCTGTTGTGTTCAGCATAAGAAAGAAATTAATACAGGTTTGGAACAACTTGAGGGTGTGTAGATGACAGAATTTTTATTTTTGGGTGAACTATCCCTTTAACTCCCAATACACATGCAGAGCATGAGAATTCAATAGTAATTGTAAATGTTAATGCTGTCGTTGCACTGTACAAAAGTCACCATATCGGGAAGTAATGGCAATAAGTCTAATATTAGCGCTGAACAAACACTAGGGTGTTGCAAATGTGAAAAATGGCTTGGTTGCGCTGGAGCAAGAAACTTCTAACACCTGATCAAAACTCGTGAACTTGTACAAAATCCCACCAGAAAACCTTGTAATACTTCTTTTTTTTTGAGAAAATCATGTTTCACACATTCACGCTTCTGAACTACTGATCTGTTAAGCATTACATAATGATTGTTAATGATATTATATAATATTGAACAATTTTTATTACTGTATGTTTATTAGACGTATTAGTACGGCTGTTGTTGTTTGCCTTTCAGAAAGTGTCTAAATTTTCAATTCATAATTCTGTTTTGCAATGCTTAAGCATGTTACATTTTCACACAAAACTAAACTTCTAATCTTACTGCTCTGACACAAAAGAAAGTGTTGAGTCAGTGGCAAAGCTTGTCTCTTCAATATCTTGATGCAAATGACAAAGCAGGGCTCGACAATAAGGACTGCCCGATGGCCCGGGGCCACCGTGAAAGACACTCGGAAGTTGACGGAAGTGTCACTTGCCTAATCAGGCCAGTGCTGCATCTTCACGGAAGTTGATCATTTGCGTGTTTTAAAGCCTCGTCCATTTAAATATCCAAGCGCGTCTCTGATTGGCATTCGCGCAATGTGTGATACGTTTTGTGTGCGCAGCAACCCACATCCAAAGTGCACGCCCAGAGCGCCGCGTCTCAGTTATATGCGTTGTGGAACATAGGATCCTGTTTGATCGATTGCTCCTGTCTGCCTTGCTGCTGGTCTGCATCTGTAAGCTCCGTATAGTTATCTGTTTGAATCTCTATTTACTATCATTCCTTACTGTTCTTATTAGCTAAATTTAACTTTTTCATCAACATATATTATTGTCTAATATAGATAATATTGTCTAATATATATATTGTCTAATATTGCCTATCCCATTAATCTGACATCACTAGCTTTTATTTAAATCATTATCGCTAGCACAACACGCTAGTATCTCGCTAGCCTGTTAACCTGCCATCCGTGCTTGCCGCCTTTTACGAGTCTATCAAGCAACTAAAGTAAGTAGAA